>VZZY01011558.1:418446-497889 GCA_013400335.1 Eurystomus gularis
TGTCCTCCCCCTGCTTTTCTGCGCGCCTCAGCGCGCACACTTGAGCCCCGCTTACTAGTCCCTGCCCTTGCTTCACCACAGAAGTCCTTGACTGGGGTGGTGGTGGGGAAATACAAGCTTTTTAATTACAATAAGCTGCTCAGGAGTATTTTGGCAGCTCTCCCGGGCCCTGTGTATCTGCCACCCCCCCACCCACCTCCCCAGTTAGTAAACCCACAGTAGCTGAGTAGAAGGAAGGTGCAGTCCACATTTCAGGAATTTTTCTGAAGCCTTCCCCCAGCCTGCTGTCCATCCTGTCATCGCCTATGAAACTGCGTCCTAAAGGCTCTGCTTTGTTGTCGGTGAAACACGAGCTGCGCAGTACAGCCTGCAAATAGGATTTAACAATTAGAAGGGGAACCCAACACATGGCAGGAGAAAGGTGAGTCTAGTACAGAGTGAAAAGCATCCACACCCTTCTGTTGTGACAGCATGGCATGCAAGATGCAGGTTTTTTAATGCTGCTAATGCATAGACGATTTAAAAAGTGATGAGCAGAGGAAAGAATACAGAGCAGGAGGGCTCCCTGTTTTGCAAAGTTCTACCTGAAACATTTTCTACAAAATATTTCAGGATCTAGATAATCTCTTCCCAAGTAATCTGTGTATAACCATAAGCTTCAATTTACAGTCAACACAACCTGCCTTGTAGCGTGGGAGAAGGGTAGGAAGCGACGCAGGATGTTTAGGGTTGTGTGTAGATGATAGCAAAGTAAAACTCAAACTGTGCTTTCCTTCAGGCTTGTAACTCCTCTCTGCTTTACAGTGTGGACACAAATGATTAATTCAGATGCTGATAATCTACCAGTGCCTTTTACAGTTCTCCATGGGCTATCTTCTCTGGCCTCTGCTCTAATCTCTTTTGCTGTACCAAGCGTAATTTTCTACATACCTGTGCTACTTCACATCTTACATCTACCTTTTAACAGCCTCATTGCTGCCACAGGTTCTTCAGTACTTCAACAGAAAAGTAGCATTAGGATACTGAACACTATGATGAAAAATCGTAACAAAATATATCTAAAAGTCCCTTTTGCTAAAAAGGTACCGCTAAGAAATTGGCATAGCAGAGGAGAAAGCCACAAAGGCCAATTCTTTCATTTTGCCTTAAAAAAATTAAAGTGCATACCAGAGGAATAGAAGAGGCTGCCAGTCAGTGAGATCAAAGCTGCAGCTCTTCCTTTGCTGTAGTCCACGGGGAAAAAAATGAGAAATTCTTGCATCTAAGCAATCAGTCTACTTGAGGAAAATGCTATTCATTCCTCAATATGTGAGTGTTTGGGAACCAACAGAAAAAGAGTTTCAAATCTAAGAAACTCTAATTCTCAAATTAATTATTTAAAACATAGTATGTCCATTACACTAATTTTGTATTTCCATTATAAAACATTCATCACTTATTCCACAGAATTGCAGTTTTCTTTCCAGAGTAATCACACAAGGTAGCCCTTACTGCCCTGTCTCCCCTCAACCCAGTTTAAGCTGCAGTAGATGTTCTTTCCTCTTAACTGGCATCAGGCCTGAGGAGGAGTGCAGCAGTGACTCCTAGCTGAAGGCCGTTACCTGTTCTCTCGGGCTGTTCCACTGACACAAACAGCATTACACATGCTGGTACCAGCAGTTTTGTGCATAGCCACAGTGTAGCTCAGTCAGCAAAACCGAGTGCCACAACTGTTCAGTGTTCACTTGAGCCACCTGTCCAGTGCTGCCTATAATGCTTAATGACCCAACCACTAGAGGACAGCCTAGGCCTCCAGAAAAGGTAGCAAGCAGAGAGATTTCCTTGGTAAGCAGATGGCTGGGAGAAAATAGCCTGGGCTTGAAAAGGCAAGACCTTTGGAATGCTCTCCTGGGATGCAGCTTGTGAAAGCCTTTGTCGTTGCTTGTGAACCTACCCTTGACCAAGCAACCTACCTGCCCTGGAAAAGCACTATGCAGTTAACCAATGCTTTTGATTCTACGGATTGCAGTGCCTGTAGGCATGAAGGGGATGTTGCTCATGTGTGTGACTGCGGGCAGACACCACTCAGAGATGTACCTTTTTGTGGAGTAACCATTAAACTAGAGTTTAACACCTGGGTGACTGTGCAAGCTAGACAGGCCCAGAGTGGGCTAGGAACCCTGCATGTACTCATACTTTATTTAGAAGTGTGTCCATTGGAGAGCAGTTAGAGCAAGACAGCCAAAATATACTTCTGGCAGTTGGATTGTGAGTAATCATACAACTTTCTGACTAAGACATGAGTGAAACTTCTCAGAGAAACTTAAGCAGCAAGGAATAAATATTTAATTGAATCAGATATCAGCCCGTGTCAACCAAAGGGTCTCCAAACTGCACAGAAATGTCAGGAGCTCCTGATGACTGAAAACAGAAGTCCTGCCCCCCAGCTCAGTACATATTCTCCTGAGGTGAAAGGTACCAAATAAGCAGTATATATCTCACATAACAAGTCAAATAAAATGAAGATTATCCAGTGACTCTTAAGAATTCAGACCATAACAAGCCTAGGAAATATATCATTTGAGAGTACTGGCCTTATGTTAATGAGGTCAAGTGCCTATTCACCTGTGAGTTAGAGCATATGCTAAAGGAAAATGCTGAAGCACACTTGCTGAGGACCGTACCTCCTCTTGGTGCTTCATAGTGCCCATTCCTCATTACTTTTCTAAGCTACGCACTTATATGAAAAACAGATGACCCAAAAGATACTTGAGACCCAGGATTGTTAATGGCCAAAAATGTGCTTATGCTCAGTTTCACCTGTATCTACACATGCCTTCTATTACACCTTTTGTGAAGTTTCACCTGAGAAAACATAAAGGATTATGCATCATTAAAATGACTGGTGGTGTGAAAATATCTTTCTCAGAAACAGATCCTTCTTTTTTCAGCATTTATGGAATTTCACAGTAATGTTTCAGATGTAATTTCTCCTTGTTGAGCAGAAGGCTAATGGGACTTTTCTGAATCTTGATTTGTGAGAGTGACTATGCAGCCAAAAACTTGGAATGGCAGTTGCTTTCAAAGGAGATTGCTGCTAGGAAATGGAGATTTGCCAACTGAGGTCTGTGAAAGGTCAACTGACCTTTTAAGTTTCCACAGTTTACAAACAGTGATGCAGAAGCCCTTAAGCCACAGAAAACGAGAAATCAGCTGACCTTCAAGTTATCCTGTGCCCGTAAGACTAAGAAAGTGTAGTGTCCAAACTGTTGTTTGCATTGTGGGACACAAGGCAGATCATGTTGGATTTCATACCTTGACTATTTCATTCTGAAAATGCTTGTTCCTTCACTTTTTTACTCAAATATGGTCAAAGAGCTCTTCCTGAAACCTTCCAGAGAAAGATAAACTCCCCTCAAACAGGACTGTGCTATGGAAAACTTGAACCAAAAGACCAGTTTATAGTTGTTAGAGCTTGAAAAAAATTACTAAATGTATTTATTAAAGTGTGCATTACACAGTAATAGGGTCCAAAAGAGGGCTACTGTGGAAACCTCTTTACACTACTAACTATATCAAGAACTTCAAGCAACTGCAATAATACTGTCAAAACAAAGAACACTAGGGGTTGTTTTATTTTCTACAACAATTTTGGATGCTCTATGTAGTACTACATACTGATGAGTTTTGGTTATGATATAGTGAGGAATTAGTGGACACAGACTAAAACCTGCCCACTGGCATCATAAAGCAATTTAATTTCAGAGCAAAACCACAAAACCCCAGAAGGTCAGTCCTTACTTCTGATCATGTGTTCAAAAGAATACCTAGGGGAAACAGCTGGCTTGCTACCACCGTTGTACTCACCTGATTCCTATCTCTATTGAACGTGTTGCTCAGCCTCTGGACTTTTCTAATTGAGACTGACTGCGGAATCTAATTGATAGCACAAGGCATTGACTACAATCCTTTGTCCCTAAAATACAACAAGGAAGCAAGGTAAGATAAGGCCAGCTCCAGTGCTTTAAAACACTTAAAGATTTCCTTTCTCTAGAGGAGTATCAAGTTTGTCACTTGAGCTGATTTTAAGCATATTTTGTGTTGCTACATGGAAGCCAAGTTAATTAGCATAATCCAGAATGAGCACATAAATTCTGCCTCAAACAATAGTTTAAACTAATATATCCCTCTAAAGTCCTGAAAGTAAAATCAAGACTGACAGAACTATGATACACTTTTAGAATCCAGCAGTGCCACATTCAGTGTGGTTAGGGTTGTAGGAACGAAAATGTATTATCAGTTGCACATAACTCAACACCTACTGACTTCAAAGGTGTAATCAGGATATACTGGAATAAAGAGAGAAACCTGCATATGAGTTCTTTTGGGATTTGTGTGCTGCGAGGGCTGCAAAAGATGTGATGATATACAAACTTAAAACCAATGCATCTATTAGTAAAACTGTCCTGTAAAGTCTACAAGCAACATATTGATTCTCCTCTCCAATGCTAACCCTTAAACTGAGCATATAGTGACACAGCAAAGAGATTTTTAGAACAAGTAAGGACTTCCTTCCCAAATTAATTTCCTGCATCATTGTCTGTTCTATCTCTTTCTTGCTCCTGTCCTCCTCACTGATTCAGGACAACTCCCTAGTTCCCTTCAAAGCACCTTCTTCAGAAATTCCACAGCACCCCAAGCCTTTCACCCCATTGTTAGGAAACCCTTCCACTGCACTTCTCATGATAGCTCTCTTGTGATACTCTGGAAAAGGTCTCAGTGTTGCCACCAACAAAACAGATACAAGTGAGGTACAGTTACTCTCATAATAAACAGGTATTCTGGAAAGAAAACCTAGTGTCCTATATAGAAGGTGTAGCATGAGTGCAGGATAAAACAGCTGAGCTGACGTTGGTGTGAGGCAATAAATTGTGTGTTTGTGTGAGTCAGATTCTGGGCTCTTTAGAATTAGTTGGCAGTTTGCTGTTGTGTTCAGCAGAACCAGCACAGTTTCCTAAATCCCTGAAAGCAAAAGAGGTAATTGGACTTACAGCATATATCCAATTTTATATGTGCCTTACTAGTTATGCAGGTTTACTGAACAGTAAGGGATTGTTTGTTCACTGCATACAGTGCTGGATTCTGCCTCAGTTTACCCACCCTTGTTTGACATTGAGTGTAAAACAAAAGCATTGTCCATATCATGGCGCAGGCCAGTACAAGGAGGATTGTATTGGTTTATACTCCTTGAAATAAAATACTCTCAGTTTCATAGCATGAATTATAGTGAGTCTGTGATACTATTTCTCATTAACAAAACATGATGCAGCAATTGCTTTTTGTATTATTACTTGGCACAGGTTTAGCAGCATTTTGCACAGAAGTGCTGTAAACATTTTTCTGTTTGATGACCAGTATCAAAGCCTTTCTGTAGAGCTGCATTTTGAACAGATGGTCATTTGATTTGCACACCTGAAATATCAGCCCATATCCTAAGATTAATTCCAAAAAGACTTCAGAGAAACCACAAAGAAATATGCTTCAAATTATTGATGTTGACAACATTATGAGTATACATAGGTTTCATATTTTTACTTTAGCTACTTTCCTTTGAATAGAGATTTTCCATAGGACTTCTGTCAAATTCTTCCAGTCTTACAAAACTAGATAAGCAGGGGAAGGTATAAATGGGACTATTCTGCTTAATCTACTTCCCCATTTATGTCAAGACCTAGATAGCTGGGCTGGGAACAGAAAGCAGAATCTCAGAATCTTATTTCATGGGAAATAGAACATTATTGAAATAAATAAACAGCAAGTTCTAACTTAGTCACAAGAGTATTGTAAAGATTAATTAGCTGATGAAGATGCAATGCTTTACATAAATGTTCTTTTAATTTATTAGTGTTTAGATCTACAAACACATCAACATGCTGGGTTTAAACAGAACACTACTCAGGACAACATAAGGAATTTCAAGATGATAAATATCAGGAAAATACTTTGAAGTTGCCAAAGATACAAGGCAGACTGGGACTCAGACCGTGCTATGTCCCTTTTCATTACAACATTCAGGAAGCAGTATAACTTAGTGCCGTGCTAGACCCACACAACCTGCCTTCATGCTTCTTACTCTGTGAGTACAGGGCAGACGCATCAGTGCTGCTTAGTGGACCCGAATCAAACTAATCAGCTGGGGCTGAATCACAGATGTGGTCAAGAAGGTCTGGCTTTATTCCCAGTCGTAGGAATAGGGTTCATGGAAGTGCTAGGCTGGCTCTCCACATACCCACAAGGGCCTGACAGGTACTTTATTTCAGCTTCTCACTGCCTGAAAGCAACAGCGCTGCTTCTGGGCCTGACCTGACCCTGCAAGTGTTCATTTATAACACAAGAGCATGCACTCAGAAACTCCACTGTACCTTATCCGCACTGCGTTGTCTGCTCAAATGTCTCACTTTCTCCGGAACATACTAAATTTACCATGGCTAATGGAATTAATCATTGGATTGTAGTTATTCAGTCATTCTTTCACCCAAGGTACAAAAGCAAATTAGGTTCTTACTGTCTATATGTATAAGTCCTTATTCCTCTATCCTTCCTTGCCAGCTTTGCTGTATTTCAACAATCATAAATTTTCATCAGAGAAGGAAAGCAAAGGAGGTTTTTCTTAGCTGCAGAGCCAGATGAACACATTTTTAACTGTTTGGGCCTAGTTTTATCTTCACCACTTAGTTTCAGCTCTCTCTGCTAGATACAGATGGATATAATGGACAGGAAGAGCACTAGTTCACGGCCTGCCCCTAAACTGGCTAAAGCTGCTAGCGAAGCCATCAGGCTATCATAATTTGTTATTATGAAATAACTAGTTATCATCATTTTACTGGGTGGAGTCTGAGGGACAGTCTGGGAATTCCTAGGAGCAAGGTACCCCATTAAGCATCCTTGTGGAAACTATGTCCTCATAAATGACAGCTCAGCAAGAAAATTTGTAATGAGTAGAAGATGATTCTCCTTAGGTCCCTTATTTTCATAATATTGATCTTTCAGTGAGATTTAATTTTCAACATTACTTGATCACTGCTGGAAATTTATTTCTCCTAAAGTCTGTTGCCCATCTCCAGTTCCAGAAATCAAATATATCTTTTTTTTTTTTTTTCACAATTGTATTTTTGTATTGATGCATAGGTACTTGAAAAATAAAACTCTGTTGCAATGTCAGAATTCTTCTATTTACCTCTGTTTTTTTATTTTTCATGAAATGTTTGGCATAAAATCAGTTGACTTCAGTCCCCCTGAGCTCCTTCATGATAATTCATGAAACAGCCTCTCAGTAGTGGAGACTTTTATTTGAGTACCATGCCTCTCCTTAGAATTAAGAGGTTTTGAAGGGAAAAAGGTCACAGTATGTAGATTCCTGGCAAATAAAACACCTGTCCTGTGGTTCACAGGTGATTTTGGTAGATTTCCCTCTCTAGTTCCCAATTCCTGTTCTTATTAAATAGAAGTGAGCAACCTTAGCTTTTCCACTGATTCCTTGTTTGTAAAATTGAGATCTATAAAATATTACCCATATCATAAAATAAACATTAAAAAGCTTTGTCAATGAGTCCTATATAACTGGGACATGTCATTTAATTAGACCTTACATGACATAATCACTTGTGATCTGCAGTGAATAAAGGAACAAGTCTTTTATTTTCTGCAAATTCTTTCAGTCAAGAAGAAAGACAACTGTTAGTCTAATTCTGTAATATGAACTCAGATAAAACTCTCCAATTATTCCAATGCAAGTAATAATTTCATAAATACATTCAGTAAGTCTGATACTGTCCTGTTTACATAGGTGTTCTTCACCACTCTAAGGACAGGATTGTAATTAGTGTCATAGGAGTACTCTAATGAAAGCTTTCAGAGCTTTACATTTACTTATACACTTCAGTATGGCCTGTTATAGGTGAAGATCCTACGTGATACACATTTGCATGTGACAGCACATTTATAGAGTAATTCATTGTGTAACTTCAGGTACATTCAATGCAGCTATTCACTTCATCACAATACAGTAAACAAGTTAATTCTGCAAGCTTTGGTTCACAGGATTACAGATGTACTTTTTCTGAGAGCCTGCTGGGGGCACCAACACACATCCACAAAAAAAAAAAAAATTGGCAAATGAAACGGGAAAGACAAATCCAACCATTTATTTATGTGATAAAAATGACATAGTACACCTCAGATTATATATAAATTTACAGTCTTCTTTTCACAGCTTTGAAAATACACCTTCCAATAAATTTGCTTACAGGCTTGTACACACAAATAATTCACACCAAGTGGCTAAAGGGTGAGCTGGATACAGCATAGGCAGCCCTAATAGTGTACTCTGGCTGAGAAAAAATGGTGAACCAATTGGTAAGTGGGTAAAGAAACTGCCATGGCTGTGGGCTGCATCCTGGCTGGTACGGACAGATGGCATTTGTTAGTTAAAAAACACACTGTAGAGTTGTGTAACAGGAAACCCAGCTACAGCAGCCCTGTAGTCAAATAACAATCATGAGGTGCTACCTCATGTGTGAAAACAACAGGAGGAGACCAGGTTGGATTAAAAATATGTTAATGACATGACAGTAGCAGAAAAACAATAAAAAGCTAGCCTGAAGCATGGTTTTTTTCACATAAAGTCATATTGGTTCTAGGGAAAAGTTACTCAAATCTGAAAGCTTGAAGCGGAGACTGTACAACATACAGCAAATCTTTACAGAGATGCTCTGTTGTCTTCAGTGTTCTCTGATTTTTCTGATGGAGGAAAGACTCCACATTTCAGATTCTCCCTTCCCTTCTGAAATTAGCAACGTTCATGCCTGACAGCAGCTTTTCAATTATCTTGAAGTTCCTATTTTTTTAATGCTTCTTTCATAATGGAAAGGTGGGAAGGGTAGATAAACAAAACCTAAGATAAAAGAGGATAAAAGGTGAGCATCAGACTGGAAAGAAGAAGAGATTGCTGGATAATGAATTCATTGACTCCAAATTTGTACAGGAACTGAATTTCTCAAGAACCATGGAGAATAATCTCATTTAGAAAATTCCATGCAGATAAAATAAAAATGAAGTTACCACTGGGGTAGTAACATGAGACAAAGACCTCTTAGACACTAAGCAGAAGAAGTTGGGCTTCTAGAAGCAGCCAAGAAATGCAGTGAGGAAGCACCTCCTTATTGGCATAATGACTCATCAGCTATCTGGTATTTGGAAGCATTTGGAAGCATTCCTGAAAAGGGAAAGAGAAGTGACAAAATATTGTACAATTGCTGGCAGCTATCCTCCCATAGCCACAACTTGTACCTGACGGGGCAGGAGTTCATTCCATATTGGCATTTTTTGGCAGTTTGATTTTTGTGTTCTTGTTCCATTTCTATTCAATCTAACCTGTTCCATTATTCAGTCTCTCTTACAGTAATTTTTTTTTTTCTTTTAAAGTTCTAGTGAAATTTCCTATGCTTCAATTTGTGTCTATTGTTTCTTGTTCTGTTTCTGGACATCCCTGAGCAGAGTCTGGCTTCGTCTTCCACATTCCACCACCCATTAAGTATTTATAAATCTTTATAAGATCCCCCCTGAGTCTTCTCTTCCCCAGGCTGACCAGTCTGAGTTCTGTCAGCCTCTTGCCATATGTCAGATGCTCTAGTCCCTTAATCATCTTCATTGCCCTCCCTTGGGCTCTCCCCTGTAAGTCCTTGTTTTGTACTGGGGACAACGTTCTAGAGGTGGCCTCATCAGTGCCAGCTAGAGGAGAATAATCACATCTCTTAACGTGCTGGCCATACTCTTTCTAAGGCAGCCCAGAATGCTGTTTGCTTTCTGTGCTACAAGGGCTCTTTGCTGGCTCATGTTCAAATAAAATGAGGTAAAACAGATATGGGAGATAGATCTTTCATTATTCCAAGACCACATCTTGAAATGCATTGTAGTTCACAAGTCAAGCCCTGCACAATCAGCTTCCTGTGGAAAGGTCACTTTCTGTACATTTGTTTTAGATGACTCTTCCTAGAAAGCTTAAACTTAATTGTACAATTGTTGGAGTATTCCAGCCATGGGAGGTGGAAAAGGAAGCAGGACTTGGGGGTGCATTCTGAGACCTTGCCTGCTAGACTTCCCATGGCCAGTACTGCCAGAGCTACCTTTGGTCATGCTGGTGACAAAATTAAGGTTGCTTTACATATCCCACACTTGGACCCTCTTCTCAGATGTTTATAGGTTTGTCAAATTTTAAGACCTTAAACTGAATTTTTCCATATTTGGGGTCTGTCTTCTGTCAGAAAGCCTCAGCCAATGCCGTTCAGTCACCCACACACCTTAGGACATATACACTGTTCTGTGATTGTGAGCGTTCTGCTGACATTTTCTTTAAGCACCTTTATTGTGTTCCTGATATCAAAGATCCCAAGATCTGAAGGAATGTCCTTTCTGAAAATCTATCCAGGTTTTTGTTTTTTCCAGTGAGAGTACACACATGAAGGATGTCTCTCATAGAGGCTGGAGCTCAAGTCTCTTGAGTCCATTCTACTGAGTCATCGGGAAAGAGAGAATAACAGTGATACCTCTGTATTTCCCAGCACTGTTGTGGAAGTTAATAATATTTGAAGAGCACCTAGATTCTATAATGATGAGCACAGTGAAAAACTCATAAAGATATCATTAACCTTGTGGTCACAATAGGGTCTGAACAGACTATATTGAATTAAACATAAGACATGAGTGACAAAGATAAAACAAAAGTTCATTAGGGAAGCACAGTCCATTTGTTCACTACATTGGAGAAGCATCATTAGGAAAAAAATTGGGCAATCTGATCGTAAATAACAAGTTGGCCTTGATTATTTTAATCCAGTCATTTCCTAGATTTTGAGTGCTTGACTTTGCAATTTTAATATTGTTTGGGTACACATCATTTGTGACCACCGGCAGTGGTCAGCTTTCCTTACTGCATGTGAATATTTCCTCTAGTTAAGAGCCATAAAAATGAACCTACTGGATACCTCAGAGTGCTAGGATGGAAGAGGATCTCTGGTGACAGTTCACTCAAGGATTCCCAGTGTTGCTTTTACGTCATGGCAGGATGGGTATGGGGTAGATCTCAGTATAGCCCAGCAAAATTGCCCTCAGATGACCTCCTTGGCATCCTTCCAGCCCTCACTGGCTATTCAGAATATCCAACAGCCCTTCTGTTGTCATAGTCCCCAGGGATGGCTATGTGGCACAGCCCCAGCATGAGTGCTAAAACTGGTCACTTTATGAGCCATGTGCTGATCAAAAAAACTTAAATCATCCCTAGACATTTTTCAGAAGCACATGTGCCCATCCTTCTCCTTTACCTCCCTAGCAGAGCTCTGAAAAGAGAAGTTCATAAAAGTACCTACATTTGCACTTGTTTGTAATTTAAGCCCTCAAAATTGCACTATTTTGTTAGCACACCTTTGCCAAAACAGTTTCTAAACAATGTACTTAAAAGGTTTGGGGAGTTTTGTTATATTTATGCCTTTCATACAACCTAATACATTTTCTGGGGTGAAATCAGTGTGGATTAGGGATACAGATACTACCCATTTCTTTCTGTTGCAGCATGATCCCAGGAAAACTTGAAAAAGCAAAGTGCTGATTCACTGCTATTGTTGGTCTTTTTCAGGCTCACTTACACAGAAGATTGTAGGTTTTCAGCTAAGGTTTTTGAGTTCTGAGGGATGCACATTGTATAAGCACACATTGCCTCTGACTAACCCATCTCATTTCACTTTGGCAGAGGGACTGATTTATTCTCTGGTAGAGGTGAGGTTACATTATCCTTCTTTTGAGAACATATTACACAAATCCACCAAAAATGCTTCAGTTAATATTTGCTAGAAGACAAACCAGGGAAACATGCAAATAGAACAACTTTAATTTTTTAAGGCATTTTTTGTTTTGCTCTCAATAGGACAGGAATTATTATGTCATCTTATCATAATCTTGTAAAACATTTAAATATTTGAAACTAACACAGGGCTTCTTTCCCTTTGGGAAAGAAGACCGTGATTGTAACATGCCACTATCCAATTACAGCAATATATGTGTTGAAGTAAAAATACTTAAGCAGGTGTTATAAAAGACTTCATTTCTATTGTACAGCAGAAGCATATCTGCTGTACTTCAAATACTTTTTATCCATGCCAAGGAATACTATGAAGAAAAAATGCATTTTTATGTGCTTTTCCTTTGAGTTTACTCTATGTGAATATGGAAAGAGTCTTTTCAGTAGGAAAAAAGGCACTAATTGTGATCACTTGACATTTTGTGAGCAGTATGGAAATCAAGTCTTGGCTCTTCATTTCTGGTCTGAGCTTTTTAAAACCTTGAATATTGCTAAAATAGTATTGGGCAGGAAGGAAAGGAGGGACAATGTGGTGCAAGAATAAACTAATATAAAAATGCTGCAGGGCTACACTCACTTCCTACCAAAATATTTTCAGGCATTAGCTTATTGGTATTGTTCTTTACAAAGAAAATATTTATGTCACATTATTGCCAGCAGCGATGAAGTGCAGCTACACTGATGTTATGATACAGCCTGATTTTGGAGACAAGCTTGGGTCTTAGTATGAATGCTTCAAGCACATGAGTTCCAGACTTAGGCAGCAGTGGAGTGGTGGCTTTAGAGTAGTAATCTTAATTACTTACAAGGCAAAGCTCTTATGTTTGCTCACTGGTGAGTCTAGAAGACTTAATACAGTTATATTTAGCAGAGATATTTAGTGAGAAACATCTACCTCCCCTATGTAATTTACTAGTGCCATAGTCCCGGTATTAAAAAGCATTCCAGCAGGGAGTCAGCCTTCCTTCCCAGAGCTACCTACGTTCACAGACCTGTTATATGTTCCTCACTGACACAGGTACCAAATCTCTTATTTTGACCATGTAAGTTTATCCATAAAATATTCCTTAGAGCTAACAGCTCAATGGGGCACAGGAAGAAGAAAATCTTGAAAGCTTTTGTTTCATACAGATTCTTCTGGGAAGCAAGTGTGCAGCAGCAGTCTGACAGGGAAACCACACCAAGCTAGCAGCACTGCTTCCATATGGTGCCAAGAGCCCAAGAAAAAGCTCTCAGGGACACAGAAATTTTGCCATTAACCTGGGTGAGACTGGAGTAGGGGGGAATATATATGTTATGCACCTGGAAGTGAGGCAGAAGTAGCCCTGTAGAGCCTATAGACCCTAAACATAGGACACGGAGACGTTATTGCTCATCGCTGTCTTGCAGGGGTTTTGGAGAAAGTGGAATGGGATCTGTAATCCATCACCCTAAGGCTACTGGGTACAAGAAATACAAACACGTTCACTTTGTAGGTACAAAAGTTGCTGGCATTTTGGTACTATTAACAAGCACTCTGAGAGGATTAATGTGCTTGGTATAAATCGCACTGTTGCTTGATGCTTTTGCACTTGGAACTGCTACAACATGAAATCAGATTAACTAATATTATGCTCTAATGTACTGTAATGGAATCTACATTTTCAATTATTTTGAAAGTGCAGTTTATGAAAATGATGCTCATTTTCTGGCAGAAGAATATTGCATGCCATAGCAGACACCTCAATTATAAGACACTATACAAGAGGGATTTGAAAGTAATGTTTTTGTGTCTTCATTTGTAGTGCAAGAAGCTTAAGAGCTTTGTACCTCTTCTGATAATATTTTTCTTCTGCTTCCTTTAAATGTTTACTGTGTCTTGGTTTGGAAGTTTCAACTATTGCCTTTTGGTTCTGGCATTTTTCTTTTTCTAATTTTTGTTTGAACTGAAAGCACTTGTCTCATTGTGCACAAAGTTGGATTTCTATGCAATTTTAACAACAGATTTTTAGATTTCTTATAAATTTAATTAGAAAGGAAATGAATGTGAATTAATTTGGAAGTGTAGCCAAGTGACCTTATTGGCCAAGTGACCCCAGTGGTGCTTTGTAGACAGATCATTGTTATTATTATTCTCAGTGGTTTTGCTGTTTAATATTCCACTGCAAGAAGCAGAACTATTCTCCCTGTTCCTACCACTGCAAAGTAAATACCTGCTACCTTCTCCAACATTACCATAAAAACAATTTGCAAAGTGAATTGTATTCACCAGTGTGCATGGTCCATGCTTTTATTCTTCACTCTATGAATATAATTAAATTTAGCTTTCCAGACTGTAGACATAGGAATAAATACTTCTGTGTGAACGGCACAGCTATGTATCAAACGAGAAATGAAAAGACCATCTGACTGAGAAATGTGTTGAAAAACTTATGTTGAGAATTCCAGAAATCCTCTTCAAAACAAAGTATCTGAAAATAACTTTCTTCATTTATGAAACTGGGCTTGTTCAATTTCTGATAAATATAGCAAATCTTCTTAGACTGGAGAAGTTAGAGAAAACTAAATCAGACTTTGTTTGAAGACAGATAGAACTATCAGCTCACAAGCCACTGGACAGTAGCTTGCTGGAGGAAAGGAGGATTTGGCCATCACCAGAAATGTTCTGACTTCATAATCATGAGAAAAAAAGCCAACCTTCTCTCCTTCCTCCAAAAGCAAGATTAGAAAAATGCCAGTAAAGCATTATATTGATATTTCATGGAAAAAATGTCAGTGAGATATCAGGCATCCTTTAGTGTGGGTATAAACATGTAGCTTCAGCGGTACTGACACTAGTTTTGGGATAACTCAGTTTGTGTAAGGAGGAATCAGTGATATTTTTAATTGATGCTTTTAATATATCTGTCATAATGATTCATCACACTAAATAACAGCTAAAGGATCATACCAAATTTTGCTGTGAAAGACTCTATCAGGCACTGATTAATATGCTGTAATCTATAGTACCTGTTCATTCTTCTTCTCTAGTTTTATGAGATTCTGCAGTTGCAGTTTCTGAGCTTTCCCTGCTGGATAAAGTCATATGCAAGAAAAAAAAAGAAAAAAGAAAAATAAATAAAACCCAACAAAATACTGAATCTATCATGACTTATAAGATCACAATTTTACCATGTAAAACTATGTAAAAGATGACTCATACTCCAAGAAAGTTAGAGAATGTTTTTATAATTATTTCTCTGCCACATGTTCTCCCTGTTTCCATTTGCAGATAAAAATATGATCATATGGTACTTTCAAGATAAGCTATTACTAATATTAAACACTACGATTAGTCCCTCTTTTTTTTTCAGAAGAGGATCTCACAGAATTTCACTGTGTTGAATGCAACTCCTTGAATTGTGAAATGCTCCCCGAGAACTTTTAAAATTCCAAAGATACTTTAGTCCTGACAACATGCATGTGTGGCATGTCATTCAACCCTTCATGATAATACAATATTTTTGCTTGTATGTTGTAAATGGATCCATTTACTTCATTTACATTTTGTGTTCCTGCAGCTATCCGAACTCTGGAGTTACTTCAGCTAACAATACAACCAAGTCTTTTGTCTACTGGTTACTTTAAGGACTCCTAACTGCATCTAAATCCCAGCACATCACTTAGGCTTAAAAGCTGAGGGCTGTCTTGATCTCTTAAGATTAATTTTTCTGAGAAAAGTGAAGAATAGTTATTTTTCCTATTATCTTCATGAAAATTTTGCAGCTTAGAACGAACTAAGATTGAAATCATCACCATTCCATACCCTACTTCCAAACATGTCCATTGTAAGAAATGGAGGCCCTCTTGCTACTTGAAGCTCCAGAGCAGATGGAGTTTGGCTATTTTGAGTCAGGGTCACAAGGTTTCATATTTCCCTCCATTCAAGCCTTGAAACACTCCATAAGCATTAGTCATATACCAGGCTTCTGCATGTTACCCTTGTCAGTGTGGCTGCAAAGAAAAGTAGATTTTTTGGTAAACTGGGGAGGATGAGCAGAGATTTGAAATGGGCATAAAGTTAGCATCAGTCTCCTGAGGTCATTAGTACCGCCTGACTTCTGCCAACTAGACTCGCAAATTGTTCATGTTTGCTCTTGAACTTTGTTCTGCATATGGCAAACTATTAACAGCTGAAGAAATGGACCAACCAGTGAAAACTTTTTGTAATTAGCTGAGTGTGACTGTGCTGTTCAGTGTTGACTCTGCAGCTTGGCAATGCTATCCATTGCTCACATCTGAGGAGGTATATTAGGCATGTATTTAACAGTGTTTGAGTTTATAAGATTACATGTGAATGCACTTTTGTGGCTGTCAGGAGCAGAAGCTAAAATATTTTCAGTGAACTCCATTGCCAACTAAACAGAAACTGTAACCAAGCAACACAGAAAGACCAATTTAGTTATTTATGACTCGAAAACACGATTTACCCAATGTCTGCCTCCCCCTCATCCCCCAGCTAAAATGTCTAGATTTACTTGGCTGCTTTATTTCACTAATCTTCAACACTTTACATATCAAAATTTAAAAAGACAATATGAAACTGAGTCATCCTCACCACAAAAATTAGTAGAACAGTTTGATAATGCTGAGTCCAGGCACAACCTTTTCAAACACTTAAAATAGTTTCACATGATTATACAGAGAGTGAGATAAGGAATAACTTGAAGAAATGCTTTTCAGTTACAATTTTTCTTTATAAAACTGTAAGTGGCTTTTTACTTATAAATTTAGAGGGACACTTTCACAGGCAATGATAGTGCTACTATCCCAGTGGCCTAACACAGTAACCCATCACTTGAACAAGATCAAAAAAGCTTCTTCCCAACGATATAGTAGCATTGGCAATGTGAACTTCTGCAGACATCTGCTGTGGCTTTAAGGCAGTATGTTATGTAAAATGTTTGTCCTGCTGTTTCTCTATCCATACTAATTCTGTTTCTTCCCCCTTCTCTCTGGATCTCAGTGGATGAAGGAAGGTAGCAGAGCTATTACTCACAGAATCAGAATCCCAGAATCACAGAATGGTAGGGGTTAGAAGGGACCTCTGGAGACCATTGAGTCCAACCCCCCTGCCAAAGCAGGTTCATCTAGGCAGGGTCACACATGAACACATCTAGGTGGGTCTTGGAAGTCTTCAGAGAAGAGACTCCACAACCTCCCTGGGTAGCCTGCTCCAGTGCTCTGTCACCCTCACAGTAAAGAAGTTTCTCCTCATGTTGATGTGGAACTTCCTGTGTTCCAACTTGTGCCTGTAACTCAGTCCTGAGATAGGAATTCTCACAGAGCATTTAGCACTGCGCAGGAAGCACCTTTCTTCAAAGGCAGGATGGTATATGCACCGGTTTGTATAACTGTGATGTGTAGACATTTATTGAGAAGTCAAAATTTTTCTACACCTCTCAAGTATAAAGAGATCTACATGGTCAGTAATACACGTTCCATGGGAATGCCATAATAATGATCTCATGAGTCATTTCACCTGAAAATACATTACTACAATCTGCACCAGTATCTCAGCTTCTGTCTCTAGACAAGTAAGCAATGTACAGTGAAACATAATTTTTTAAACTACTAGTCACCAGCAGGTTTGTAAGGAGCATCATAAGTTCACAACTCCATTGGAAAAAATGGGGGCTGCACCTGGAATTTACTTCTGACTCCAGAAGTTTAAGCAGAAGTTACCAACTTTGTTGGTTGCTGCCTGAGAAGTTGTGCAAAGTCCAAATTAGAAAACTTCGTGACGCCAGTGTTATGGGAATTCTGCAGGGCTGTACCTGTTAGGTGTTTTCTGTAATACCACCTTAAATCTAAAAAGACTCAAAAGGCCATTAAAACCACAAAAGAAGTCTGTTTTGCTTTTTATTTATGTCACATCGAATTAGCTCATGCGGAAAAATACATATATGCACATATTAAAATGTGCAATATACAGCCACTGCTTAATTGTTGAGGGCCTCTGGTAGACATCTTTACTCTTTTTCAAATGGAAACAGATAAGATTTTCAAATGAAAAAGAAATATACCTGGACTTATGACTATATTTCACCATCTTACTAAAATATGCTGTGCACTTTGAAAGCAAAGACAATGTCTCTGTCTTCATCATCTTAATATGTATGAAGAATACTGTATCTTTTTTCCCAAATTGTAAAGGTACAGAATGAGCATTCAAAAAGCATTCAAGTAAATCCTTCATTTGCTGTCATAATTATTTATTGGACAAGTTTTGGAGTTTGAATTTTTATACCAATTTTTATCACAGTTTCATGTTCCAAATAACTAGATTTTAAAAGCATAAATACCTATTTTGGCATTCTAAAGAGCTTGGTTTATGTTTTCATATTTTGACACAGACATTAAAAAGGTACCATTTTACATTTCACTGAAAAGAAATATATTTTTTATTTTAAAAAAATATCAATTTTAAACCAATAGTAGTAACTATTTAAAATGGTTCTTTAAGAAACTGGACAACAGAATGGACACCTGAGCTATCCTGGGTCCTGGGAGCAATCTCACCACATTAGTGCTGACCTACATGTATTTTGATTAGCTCACTGAGAGCCCCAGTTGTCTCCAGCTATTCTGTTCTATTTGGATAATGCATGTTCCTCAGGCATAGAAATTAACCTTACATAGACCCTTCCCTTGTTATGTATTAATCACATTTGTATGGGCTACACACATCATATCACTATCAGATTCCCAAGTTAGAGGTATTTTATATTTGGGAGAGGACAACTCCTTTCTATGCTTTTTTATCCTTGTCATTGTACATCTGTAATACAGGTACCTAACATGATGGTTTCTAAAGAGTTCAGATCTATCTTTATGAGCTAACATCCCTCTAAATGTTATTGTAGCCAAAAAGAGCTTCCACAAAAGTGAACAAAATAGGCTGCTTCTTGGCTGAGCTCAGGAAAAGACCAGACAACAAGACAAGTGGCTTTCAGAATTGCAAATGGTGCAAAAGAGATATAAAAGATTTATAAGCCTAGTGTTCTCCTCAGGCTGCCATTCTCCTCGTTGACTACAGTCCAACAGCTTTTTGGAGGCTTGTTTTCAGGCCAATAAAAGTTCTTCTCCTCCTACCTCAACCAAGAACCACATTTAGGTTAGAAATAATACCCTCATCCAGAATGTTCTTTGTGTCCCTGCAACCTGTACCTATGTTATTTAACAGGCTTGAGAAAAGTAAGTATCACTCCCAGTAGGCTTGAAAGCAGAGGAAACGTGGGATCTGGCAGATTTCCTGACACAGCCCATAATCTGGATCCTTTTGAAAGACAGCAAGGGAGATGTGGCAAAACATTTTTCAGCTTTTCTAGTCTATCAGAGCAGTCAATAAAAAGTTTCAGAAGTTCCTCCTACTTTCCAAAATCTAACTTTTAAAGCCAAGATCTTCTAGGTGTTAAACCCTGATTTATTTTTTCTTTTTTTTCGTTCTGGAGCTCTTACCATGTGGGACCTGAAAACACATTTACAGCTTGTGTATACCTGGCAGGTATAGACAGCAATATATCACATGAACTGAGTCCTCATCATCTGGATTTGAGACCTGTTTGGACCACTTAATGCTACCTTTTGGCCCACATGCTGAGGGCTTTCTGGACAGGAAAGTTAGAGCACTGGGGAGAAACACTGCTCAGATCTCACCGCTAAGCTGAGTGAGGATGCAGTTACAATGCACACCTTGAGATTGCAGTACCCCGGTAATGACAGCCGTTTATTACCTTACAAATCTGAATGGACAAAAGCAGCTTTTCATAGGGCTTATGTTATGTTCTTGAAGAATCTTTTAAAATTAAAAAAAAAGTGTGATTTTATTCTTGGAGGAAATGACAAAATAAAAAAGGCCTTAACAGTCTACATGCATATTTAAACACATCTATACTCCCTTGCAAGTGTGATAGATGGGAGTCCTCCCTGAGTTGCAGCACCAGAACAAAGCCCACTACACTTATAACAGCCCCTCAAAAGCTGCAGAGAACTTTCTTGATGCAAGTCTAGCCATAAAGAATATATTTCTCTCACGTGTCATGAGTTTCCCTCATTCTGAGTATTTCCCATGCTCCTGGCTCCATAGCCTGATCCCTTACTATCCTGTATTTCAAACAATTTTGTTGTGGACTTCCAGTTTGAAAATGCCATTTTGCCCGTTCTCTCTCTTCCAGGATGTATGTTCCCGTGAACATGGATGAACCGTTACATCCTCTAAGACTTTGTGACCTTGCAACTTTGGGTAAGCATCCTGAAACTGCCCCTGCCCATCCATTTATCTTCCGGTGCAGCCTTAAAATCCTGTGCATTAGAATGTTTTGTTTATCAGAACTATATTCTGACCTGAATACACATATAATGGATTGTGTGAAAGATGCTGTTAAACAGTGGTAGGGAAAGCTTTCTCATGCATTACTAGTCTTTGAAATACCCTCAGAGATGGAGGATAGTGGTAATGTGTGTCACGAGGCTTTGAAAACCTTTTGTTTTTCATCTCAGTCCACTGACCAAAAGGAGCTGAGTCACTTTATTATAAGGATCCTGCCTAGCATTGCTTTGTTTAGGTTTGCACCTACCTCTTCCTGAACAGAAGAAAAAAATAATCACACAAACATGCTGGTACACAGATGATGTCATGAAGAATTAAAACACTGTTCTCAGTTGCTGTGTTTTATTACCTAATGATCTCTAAAGGGCCTCTTCATTTCTTTTGGGAAGGGCATCAAGATGAAAAGCAAAAAGTTCCAGAAGCTTAGTGCCAACACCATGCTTTCATAAGAATAAATCAAAATTATGACAGGTACTCTGTAATAAGCACCTTTTCATGCTTATGTTCATTAAATAAATACATGAATCAGACACTGCTGAGAAAAGGCAATCTGATGCGCAGTTGTCCATCATTATAAGTAGTATAGCACATGATGGAATGTAATTGATTTTAGGTTTGAAATTAAGCTGAACTGCTTCCTTTTTTGTTCTGTTACTCTGATTAACAGAACAGTGAAGCAGTTAGAAGGCTGTGGTCAGCAGAATGACAGTCAGTAACACTTATTACCTAGATGGGTGGTTTGTGTATAAAATTGCTACTTCTTATGCCACTTCTAAAACCTATACTGAAGCTTTTCATCCATGCCATTCAGTCTCCAAAGCAGCAGCATTCTCTCCCACACTCTTTCAGGATTGCCTTGCCACTACTGTCTTAAAGTGCTCTCCTCCCACAGAGGATCTGGTCAGCAATAGCAGCAGCTGCAGGAACAGTGCGTTCAGCACGCCAGACTGAAATTCATGTTTCAGGAATGTCTCCTAGGGGGGTTGAGCAATTTAGCCAGATTCATAGTTAAAAGCCTTTCACTGTAACACAATTACCCTGCAGTAGAGAAGAGGAACGGTTGGCATTTGTTTGCTACAAATGTACCTTGCAGAAACCACTATTACGAAATCCTTCCTCAGGTGAAAATTCCACTGACAATGGGATTTACCTCTGCTAGAATTACAGGGTGCTGGTTTGGGAATATAAGGAAAAAACCAGAGACATTTGCAACATTTTCTATGGGTTTCAACATCCGTTTGCTCAAAAATATTAGTTTTTTTTCTATCTGAATAGTAGTAACTACCACTGTACAGCAGGACCAACAGTGCCAGGAAGTTGTGGTTTAGAGGCTGTTTAGGACAGCGTGTATTTTAATTTTTCTGATTCTGGCTGTTTCTCATTATCATACAAAACACAGAAGGTCCTAGCAAAGAATATATCATCTGCTTTAGGCGGGTGAGGCACTCTCTCTGACCAAGGTACAGATTAACTGGCCTGTAGCCATCTAATTTGCAATTTCCATCACACATTCTGCAATTCTGGCTTAGTCTGAGTAATGGCCTGAAACAAGAGAGGAAACCACCACTGTCTGGCCAAGCTGTCTCATCTTGCAATATGAGTACTGTGTATTCCTCTGCCTCATAATTCCCACAATCAGGTCCTAGCTTTCCAGTCCACCAGGGAATAAAAGCAAGGGTATCCAAACTTGGCCATCTTTACACCACCTTTCTGTCTTCTGGTAAGTGAAATGAAAGCTCATGCACAGCAAGTGGGGTAGGGGATTGAAGCACACGTATGCTTGTGACAGTTGTATGATACAGGGTAAAAAGAAGAGAGCAAGGGATGACTTGAATGCATTACAGATTATTTATGATAGAGCCAAAGATTGTGACAGTAATTAAAGTTTAGAGGGGGCTTGGGGTGAAGATAGGGCCAGACCGCAGCTGGAGTTAGGTAAGGCACTTGCCAGCTGAGGTATAAGCAGAGGGAAGAGAAGAAAAAGGAAAAGAGAAGAGGTGAGTGGTGGTGCAAGTAAAAAACTGGAAGGAAGAAATGTGAGAGGTAGTACAGCGAATGGCAGAAAGCTGTCTGGAGATTGACTCTCAAGACCTTCAGGTGTTCACTCAAAAGTCCCAGTGTACAGAAGGTGGTTTCTTATCTCAGGACACCGCACAAAACATTTTAACACTTTATGCATGTACTCATCAGCCAGCAGTATGACAGTGAAATACCTAGGCTTATGCACAGGTCATCTGGTTGATTCTGCCAGAATAGACTCAAAGGAGAGAGCTAGATCAATCAGATCTGCACAACCTTATTTGGTTTTGTAGGGATTTGTATCTAATTGTTGGCCTCACATGAAGTCCCCTATTATGTAACTTGAGCGGTGTGAAATACAGAGATCTGTAACACAGTTGGACCATTGTATACTCCATATTGTCTGAAGAAGCAGTCTTCTGGCAGCATACATTTCCTCCTTTCCACACTTACTTTCTTTTGGAGTCCAGAACGGATATGCTTTCAAAAGTACATTTTGTAAGGGATTATACAGACAAGGTGTTCAGTGCACAGAAATAAGGCAATTCATAGACTTGTCAGACAAATCCATATCCTGGATGTAGGACAAAAAGCATCTGACATGATAGTAATGTTGCTGGTCTGGAGAAAGGGATAAGGCAGAACATCTAAAATATAAGGAAAAGAGACTGAATTTTCATCATGTTCAATCTGAGCTGAAGGTGCATGGGTCAACTTCAATTGAAACAAATGTCTTATAGAAAAATTAAATAAGGGAAGCTTCAAATCACAGCACAAGCATGTGTAATTGCTCCAAAGGCACATGTGAGACTGCAATGATTTTAAATGCACTGGGAAGAGGTGATTTTGAGAAATATCCATTTACCTTTATATAAGGAAGAAACAAGAGAAACACAAGAACTAGGAAAAAAGGAGCAAGGAAACATGAAATGTAGCCTGAAATAGCTCTAGGAGAATGGTTGTTAGAAAAGCTTCCATACATTTTGTGCTGAAACATAATGATGCAAAAGAATTTGCTTGTTGTTCAGATCCTCTTCTAAGCACTAAATCAGATCTTCGTACATTCTTCAATGCAGTTCTTTACAGAGATCCCCCACTCTTATCATAAGCTTCTTTTCCAACAGAAACTGTCTGCAGGATCTCAAACTCTGGATAACCACTTAGGCCAAAAAGCGATAACAATAATAAATACCTTTTGTATCCTTCAAAATGAGTCATGTTGTTCAAAAGGTAAGAGGGATTTACTCATAATGGACAGGCAGTGATGAATCAGCAGCTACATTTTCAACAGACTGCCAAACAAACTTCACTGAACTATAAGAATGCATCTGTACTGATCTCATGGAAATATACAAAGGGAGTTGTTTTTACATGACTAGAAGCAAATGCATTACTCAAAACCAGAAGTATAAAAAGAGAGACCGATGAGCAGCCAAGCCTCCCAGCAGATGAGCCAAATAGATTTCTAAGCCCTCTTGAAGCTGTCTTTGTGTTCATTCCTGGAAGAACATTTTCATAAGCAGTTATCTGGTTTTCTTTTAAAGTAATGCACTGCCATCATATAGCTCCAGGTCACTACTTGTAAATGCCAAAACCACACTAATACTCCATTCTGTGCTTCCAGAAATACTTGAGAATGCATCAAATTTTAAAAATGTTTGGCACTGCGAAGTACCACAGGATCAGTTCATCACAAGTGAGTTCTGGTCAGTTCTGGTCTTTCTTATCAGAAAGTTTGCATATAAATATTTTTAGGAAATCCTTAAAGAGAAATATCACCTTCTCTTGTAGGACCTAGTGAAGGCTAGCCTTTATATATATATGTATATATATATATTAAATGCAAGTAACTCCTTGCTCTCTGGAGTCCAGTAGATTTCAAAAGGCCCACACAGATATTAATGCCTATGTACGTAAGGCAGAAATTCAGAAGTCTCTGTGTGGCTACAGAGAACTTTTTCCATCAACTTCAGGAAGAGCTGGGTAGGACTCAACTGCCTATGATGCAGTTCTTTTTGAGACTGAACCAACCTTTGAGCCACCTCCACCCACTTTGTGTTCAGATGAATATGGTACATTTAAATCTATTGAAAATGGTTACAGAACTGAACAGTTCTGTATAACCACTGCTGTATAACTTGAAAATCAGTAACAGTTTATGATAATTTTTAAACAAAGAAAGACTTTTTTTTCTCAGACACAAGGAAAACTTTAAAGGAAATATGATACAAAAACATTCTAAAAACAAGTTCCAGTGTGGATGGAACCATATATAAATGGCACTCAGTCAAGAATTTCTTAGAACCATCCAACTTAGGGGTTAGAGTTCACAGACATTAAAATTCAGATTTATTTTTGGCTGAACAAAATATGTAGTGTTGACTTCCTGCTGCTTAAAGTAAAAGGCAGAGATTCCACCAAAACAAATGGAAAATGGAGCCTAAGCAGGGTAGCATAAGACAGACAAGCCAAGCTCCAGCACTTTTGCATTTACTCTGTTTTTCTATCCCATAGAATGGGATGCCACAAAATGCATTTGTATGTGTGTGTACCCATGCAGAAGCCTATGGGAAAGTATATAAATATATGCCTGCACACAGTTAATCTTTACAATAAATAACTATATAATACACTTTGTTCTACACATTAGCATTCGGGCTCTGGCTACCAGATGAGAACATTTTGTGTGTTTGCGTTGCTTGGAAAATGGCAAAAAAAGGCAGCTGCAATATTTGGCAAGTCATGTAGTACTGCTCATAATCAGCATGTAGAAGGTTAAAATTAGAGTCAGAATTTGTTTTTGACATATTTTTAAAATAACTGACATTTGTCATGGGAACGTACAACATCTAGGATGCATTAGGGAAAAAAAAAGACTTTCTACATCTGAGCACACTGTAGCAAAACAAAAAAAGGAAAGCTTTCAACAACCAAGAAAAGCAAAACAACACAACAGCATGGTCTTGAGATGCATAAACAGGAGAATGACCTGCAGGGCACGAGAAATAATCCCTCTGCTCTGCATTGCTTAGGCCACAGCTAAAGCACCATGTCTGATTTTGGGCACTGTATTTCAGAAAGGTTTCAGCATGAGAGTACTAGAGGCAACACGGTAACAGTCTTCAAGGATACAAAAGCCCATTGTAAAGAGGAGAAATAATACTGTTTTCCCTGTCTACTTTGCACAGGGCAAGAAGTGATAAACTGGAACAAAGTTTAAAAGTAGACATTAGGGGAGGAAAAATAATCTAACAGTGCGTGTACTGAAATAATGGACTAGACTGCCTGGAGAGATTGTGGGTCTGCTATCAAAATTTTTTAGGAAGAAATAAGGTAGATGATGTCTATCAGGAATGACAGAACTATAACTGATCCCATTACAGGGCAGGAGGGTGGGCTCAGTGGCTTCTGGAGGTTTCTACCAGATCTACAGGTCCATGATTCGTTGAGAGGAGCGATAGCATGCTAAGACATGAACCTCCCTCATGAATTGTGAAATTTCCTGAGTGTACAGTGTCTGAATGGACAGATTCTGCTTCTGTGCATATTCAGTTTGTATTAGTTTCCTTTCAGTAGAAGTTTTATCACAGTTTAGGCATTGATTTCTGATCTCTTTTTGTTTAATCACTCAAATACAAGGTTTTCAAATGGAAGTTTTGGATTTGTCTTGGAGCAGCAATACGTCGCACTACTGAAACTTGCATCTCTCAGATTATATTTATAAAATGTGGTTATATATTGTAACAAGCAAGTAAAAACTATATTTTATTAAATAACTTAGTGCTTGAAAATCTGCTATTACATTTATGGTTTAATGTCTTAGTTACCATTGCCTTACATGGATTTTTTCCTACTGATTGTGCTACTGCTTCACTAATTTACGATGTGTGTCCAAATTGAGGGCTACTAGTAGTTTCATGCTATGAGCATGGCCCATAGCTATTTCCCTTTTCTGCTCCTATTTTTTTTCTCCATTCATTAGTCTTTTCCCTCACATTCAATAAGCTTGATCGATAAAGTGAACAACAAATTAACAAATTCAAGAAGAATACTCCCCCTCTGCAAAAATACAATTATAAAGCAAACAATTATAATATCAAACTGTTGGAACCAGAACATAACAACAATAAAATTGACTTTTTCTTGACCTCAGATTCGCTTTTAAAGTTATAGAATATTTCCAGTTGTGTGGGTGTATAAAAGAAAGCAGGAACGCTAAATACTAACTACAACAGCTTTAACTTCTCTTCCTACTCCCAAAACACCACGTACATACAAGCAGATAGGATATCAAAATACTAATACTGTTCAGACCTTCATTAGACATGTACTAATACTGAGGGTGAGAAAATTACTGACAAAAGATGTGCTTAAAATGCTTTATAAGTTCAATTCTAAAGCACAAAGTGTTTTTCTGCACACATAATATTACCATGAATAGCTCCCCTGATGATCAGTGATCTCCAAAGACAGCATGAAGAACCCTCACCTAAATACATTATGAGAAATGACTACCTTTAACATGTCATTTTATTATATTCATGATAAACAAGGCCTTTTTTCCAGAGGAAAGGCAATTTCTATCACTTCTAATTTTAAAATGTGTTACATATTTTTGGCAATTCAGCTCAGATGACACAAGCTACAGGAAAGAGGAAAAGAAAGAAAGAAGGTGAGACAATTCCTGTCTGAGCATGACAGCAATACAATACTCCACACAAGTAATGCGCTAAACTGTTCTAAAAGCTAGATATTTTCTGTTCTTTACAAGAAGCAGCAGAAAAAAAAAAATTCTACTCTTAACAGAAATTGTGTCCCTATTTTCTCATTAAAACTAAGAACTCACATTAAGAGTCCACAAGCCAGTAAATAAAAAACAGTACTACTGCCTTCCAGTTATATTCATATCTGGTTTGGTTTACGTAAGTGATGCAGTACATTTAGCTCAATCATCAATAATGAGAACAAGATTTCTGGCTTTGCAGCATTTTGGGAATCTAAAGCTTCAAGCTGAAGTTATTTTTGGTCCAACAATTAATTAGAATGGGAAAGAATACTGCACAAGCATCATGGCTAAAAAAACCCCAAAAACCAAAAAAAACCCAAGTGCCATTATATGTATAATATAATATGATCTGCAGTAGACTTCATATTTAAAAAAAAATAAAAATCCAGTGCATTAATCCAGGCTTTGCAATTACCCTATATGGACTAGAATAACTGAACTCCTTGAATAAGGCTTAAGAAACGGAAGAACAATAATGGACCATATTCATTCTTTCTTTTTTTTAAATCTCTTGCCATTGTTTAACATTACAAAAATTTTGTACAGATCTCCATAAAAATAAGCCACTGGTTTATTTATTGTGTATAAGCAAGTAGCTATAAATAAATTTATTACAAATGTCTGAGGGAATCTTTGTGAAATACATGTTTGTAAAATAGTATTACATTCAGCTAAAAATGAAAATCCAAATTAGTTGCAAAATCCTATCATTATAGTGATTAAATCCGTAGCTTACCTAAGCTTATATTTCAAATGAAGTATTTCTGAATTTATTTAAAAGGCTGTAACCAGACTACTTAAAAAGAGCTGCTACAGCAGCCTTTCACCCTTCAGGCAGCAGCTTTGTCTTTTACTAAATTCTAAAATGTTTTTTTTCCTTCATTGTAGATGTACAGTTGTAGCAGCATATTTCACACCATCACAGCAGCTGCACTTTAATGCATAAATTCAAACTCAAATTTTCAGAAGCTGAGCCAAATTTAATCTTATTTCCATATTTGGATACTTACCACTGTAACTGAGATAAAGAAAATGAAACAAGTCACTATCGGAAAAGTCTTGCTGTTTTTCTCAACCACAAAAATCCCTGAGATACTATGCATGAATTTAGCAGTTCAGCTACCTGTGCCATTTAGTCCAATTTATCTCTTGCCCCTCCTGTACCCTCCACGTGGGTTGTACAGCCCCTCCAGAAAGGACCGTGTTCCTTTCTGGAACACTGGAAGGGTATGCAACATACCCATGTGTCACAACGCCTGCACTCGTCTGGGTGGGAACCATTCTCATCTATAGTCTATGAGATGGCCCATATGTGGCTGAAGAGAAGCGCACAGTCAATGCATTTCCTTCTAAGCTGTTGAACACTAAACAGTAAGTAAACAGAAATTTGCCAGAAGGAATAACCTTGGTCAATAGTCACAGATGAAAATGCAAAAATAGCACACAGGAATTAGCCATTTTCTTCTGGAAGAAACATTACATGTGTCACTCTTCATCAAATCATTGCTTTCTCCAGCCCATCATTCAGCCTCTAACAGCAGCAAGTACTAGGGTATTTCAGAGAAAATGTAAGGAAACCCTAGAGAGGACAGTGACAAAGTACCTTATTCTAGGTATTTTCCTTTCTGGCCCCATCAGTTAATATTTATATTGCCATTTATTTTTTTCTTGTCCAAAATATTTGTGGCTGTTCTTATTATCCTTTAAAAAGTAATTATTGTTCAGTCCCACTAATCTGTTGGTTTTGCAGATATCTTGTACTAGTGAATGATACAAAGTATATGTTACATCTGAAATATATTTCATTGGCTTTAAAGCAAGGTTTTAAATGCTTTGTGCTTCTCTGTTTCATCTCTGGTCTAATCTTGAACTGAGAGAAGTAGTAACTGAAAGAAGCAAATCTATCTTCCTATTTTTTATATCTCTACATTACCTGTTTGCTGATCTTCATAAAGCTGAACAGTCCCAGATCTTTAGCCCCTGTCCTTTGGAAATCTACATGTTTTGCTTCAAAATGTAAATGTAGTGTTTCAGAGGGGAGTAGAATTTGAGGACTTTGCATGCACCTGAGCAGCTCAGTGGAACAGATTTGCTGTGCAAGCCCGATCAGCTGCACAGCATACAAGCAGAACTTGGGGTATGTACACCACCCGATGAGAATGTACTGTCACAGGGCTCCTCTCACCTCTTGGTCCAGAATCTGAGCACTGGAAGCTGATACCTTCAGGCAGCACTGATGTGGTGCGGAAAACTGAGTCATACTTGTTTGGAGGATGGTGAATCATCTGTGTAGGGAAAGTGCAATTTGTTGCTGAACATTTATGGGGTCTGTTTAGCCAAAATCTAAGCGGCTGTTCCTCTCTAAGGGCCAGCTGCTGTATTGTCACCATCTCTTAGGCTGTACTGTCACTATCTTTAAGGCTAGCTAGAAAGGACCAGTGTAGTCAGTTGTAGGCAAGAACTAGCAACCATTTAAACTAAGAACTCACTACTGCACTCAGCCTTATCCTAGTGCTTCAACCCAGCCTGATGCTTTTATTGCATTAAAGACACAGGGAAGATGTATGGTTTATGACTGATACAAAAGACAGAAAGTCTACAAATGCTGTGCAGTGATTGGGAGGCAAGTTTTCTTCTGGTGACTAACAGGATGTGCATGAGATTGCAAAGACAGACAGAAAACAGAAATTGTATGGTGACTAAAGTAATTTTGTAAAAGAATGTATCGTATTTTATCTCTACTGTTAGTAGAAGGGGGATCACAGAGTTACAGTGGGTGTGGCTAGGCTAAACATTTTGTGTGATGTGCCAGTTTTCTCTGGGCAAAAGGAACATGCCCATCATCAGGGGAAGAACTGTTCACCATGGTTTGTAGCAATAGGATGAGAGGTAATGGTTTTAAGCTAGAAAAGGGTAGATTTAGGTTGGACATTAGGAAAAGTTCTTTAATATTAGGGTGGAACGGGTTGCCCAGAGAGGTGGTAGAGGCCCCATCCTGGAGACATTCAAGGTCAGGCTTGATGGGGCTCTGAGCAACCTGACCTAGTTAGAGATGTCCCTAACATGGATTGTTAGAGATGTTATTGTAGAGGGATTGAACTAGATGACCTTTAGAGGTCCCTTCCAGCCCAATACATTCTATGATTCTATTATCATATGCTTTCTTTTCAGGCAGCTTACCTTCTGAATATTCAGTATACCCATTACCAGCCTTGTTTAGACTAGTACAAAGTATGTGGGGACTTTCTTATTGTGTCATCAATGCTTACTATAAGGAACAAAAGGCAGATGGACATGAAGCTGGCTGCATGCTGCAGAAACCCATGTACCTTAATCATATTGTTCCAATGGGCTGCCTAGACCTGAACAGCTCTTACTGAAGTTCATTTGAACTGACAGAGTTAATGCTTTTAAATCTTAGTGAATAGATCTAAGACACAAAGTATTGGCTTGTATTGCAGGTTGAGATAGTACAGGCCCAGTTCACCAGACCAGCAGACTAAACCAAGGCTATTTTAATATTCTGATGGTTGCAACACTTCTTGCTCAACTCTACGTTTCAAATTCATTTTTGTACAGAGGAATTCATACCACTTGACCTAGAAGAGATGTAATAAATACAGTAAGGCTGAGAAATTTTTAGTATCATTGAACCCTCAGAAAAGATACTATGGCATTTAGAGAGATTATGCAAATTGTCTTTATGCCTTTCCAGTACCAAATGAAATATTAACAAAATTATTTATACCTTCTTGGCACAGGACAACAGGGATTCTGTGCAGAGCATTTAAAAGATTTTGCTCTACCTTCCAGACAACTCTTCATCAACACACCTGCATCTCAATGAGAGACTAAAGAAAAAAAGCCATCTAAATGTATATATTCCTTTTTAAATGACATGAAAATGATCATATCAGTATAACAAAATGATTGTAAGAGTTTTCACAATCACCTGAAAAGCCTTATACCAGGCAAATACTTGTACCAAAAAGCTGAATCTCTTGAACACGATAATACCTACTATGCTTAAGAGAGAAGAACAGAGTGGAAACTGTCAGCCAAGGAAAAATTAGACTGTACGCAGTTCAAAATAACCACATCAGGACTTGTTACACTACTCTGAGCATATACGCTAGGTGTGCAAAAGTCAAATCTTGTTATTTCTCGACCATCATTAGGTATAGAACAGTTTTACATCTCTGAGCAGTCAGATATAGCTGAAGACACCAAAGGAAACAGAAAGTACTTCTAGTTATATATCCTGAAATCAAATGTAGAAAAAAACAGCACTTGCCTTAAAATTCAATACTTGATACATTTCCAATAAAAAATATTTTCCAATTAAAAAATTCCAAATTTCCCAGACAATTCATAAAACTTGGCAAAAATGTCTACTTTATAATTAATTATTTTCTTTGGGAGAAATATTTTTCATCCTGAAAACAAATCCGTGTTACAAAGAGCATATTATAGTAACCATTCTGGTTAAACCTCAAAACAAAACTAAAATTGTTTTAATTGTCTTTCTTTTATCCAATTTAATCCACCAGCAGCCAATTAATCTAAATAACAACAAGCAGCTCTTAAATAATCCTCTGATTAAAAGCTAAAAACAGACTTACTGCCAGTGATGACAGAAGATTTCCATATTCATGTAAATACATTCTTACGTATCTGTGTAAATCATTTTGTACTGTTGAATCGATAAGCGTGCAATTAATTTCAGTTTTGGAAGAGTAATTCCCTGGTAATGCTATTTCTGAAATATGTACATACAAACACACTCTTAAATTGTTTCTTCTGGGTAAATTCCTGCAAATGGTCAGATATAAAGACTACATGAAGATTGATTTAATTTATATGCAGAACAAAATGATGGTTCACAGAATCACAGAACTGTTGGAGCTGGAAAGACCTCTGGAGATCATCTAGTGCAGCTTCCTTCTCAAAGCTCATTCTAGATGACTCATATCAAAATACCACTTACTGATTCACACTTCTACAAATTTTAACTTTTTGCATCTGTTACAACAAAGGCCTTCAATCATCTTTTCATGCTATTTCTATGCAGTGGTAATAGATGCCTTGGAAATCTTTGACAAAGCAGGTAGTTAGTTTCTTTGGACCACATCATCTATTGAACCAAACTAATCATATTTATTATTCATAGATGCTCATGACATAACATCTAACCGAAACCAACTTTTCTATGACATTATTTGTATCCTTCAGTCTAGATAATTTGTCATTTCTTATTTATACTTTAATTTTGCTCTGTAGTCTTTGTATAAAAGCCATATTTTTTCAAGACCAAGTTCTATTAATAGTTTAGTGCACTGAAGATACACATCCTAAATAGCAACACTCTTAGACTGAGTATTTCACTCTGAGTAATTCAACAATAGTGGTCCTTCACAGAGGACTGTTAATATAACTACACAAGCTATATATCTGTGATATTCTTTATAATTATATAAGTAAATTCCAGTCAACAAACTAAAGTTCCAGTTTTCCAGCCTCAGATAATAAATAATGCTTCCTGTTTCTTGGTTGTGATTTTTGAGGTTCCTTCCTCAGACCTCAACACAGTGATGATAGAATACTTCCCTCACACCAGAATGGCAGTAGGGAAGATACTTTGTTCTACTGCCCAGATTGAATTTTTTTGCAATCACATAGCCATTTCCTTTTATTGTAGAGGAATTCCTTAACCGAGCAAGATTAAAAGTGAACTGTCTATATAACAAAGAATACTGAAGCAGAAGGGGTGGGACGACACCAGAAAAATAGGGAGCATGGAGGAGGAGCAGAGAAGTATAAAAAAGGGTTGTGGAGCACATTGTAGAAGAGGGTTAGAGATCATCAAATAGTCCTTTACAAATCTACTATGTTAACCAATTTCTAGGGCAGAGGGTTAAGTGGTATTTCTAGTTCTATTTTGTTACTCAAAGTAACTTCCTATATCATTAGCCTCCTTTAACTATGGTATAAAAATATCATACAAGTGGTTTGTTGTGTTTGTTTTTAGAGAAATTAAAGAATGACTATGAGATACACACATGACTAGTTCCTAAGCAATGCAAACAGCAATACTTCTCTAAATATATGAAAAACTTTTATGGAAGCATCTAAACTGCCAGACTTTGTATCCAGCCTTCTTTGGAAAGAAGGATGAACTGGCTTGGCTTGCCAGTCTGTTAGACATATTTAAAAGTAAGTCAAGAAAAGGAAAGAGTCCGAATAGACGTCATGAAAACTAAGGAGATAAGAAAAGTTGAAGTTCTGAAAAGAACCCTTTCACCAAGCCTGCTAATAAAGACGGTCCATCTCTTCATTACCATGCTACTCATCCACCTCTGCTACACTGCACAAAAGGGAAAAAAGCGGTCTTTATAGTTGTACATGATTATATTTTCCTTTTGTATTGAGTTCAAAGTCTTTTCTAAAAAAGCAAGAGTAGATTGCTCACAATGTAATGGGCCATCCTCAGGAAATGAAAAAATGGCCCTAACGTTTTATATTAATACAATAGGTTATGTATAAAACAGGTTTTAAAAAGTTAATGCATATTAGCTTAGAACAGCCATATTTTAACACTGTGCGACTGAAAGTTCCAGTAGAGCAGATGAATGGAACTACAGAAGAAAAAAAACAGCTATGACAAAGGGATAAAGGTTTAACTAAAAGGACTCAAATCTATATTTGAGGTGTCTCTTTACCTTCCATCAGGAAATGAGTTATTAGGAGTAATGAAATCAGAGATAGGAAATACAAAAACTTTTTAGATCCTTCTGTGCAAGGCGGCGACACTGGCCTTTACTTCTTCACTATATAATGATTCCTTTGAGTTGTGGTTCTGAAAAAGCTGTGAAACATCTTCCTGTTATTTCTTTTTCATCCTTCCAAACACTGGCCAGGAATAACCCCATCCTATTCTTTTCTTGGGTTTTTGAAACACATATTGACTGTAATGACTATAAATTACCTGGTTAACGTGCTGGATTTATAAAAGTGTTAGAGCTCCTCTACGCTGCTACCAGGTGCCTCTGAGAAGGTGCAAGGCACAAGACAGAATCTTGCTTTTTCCATGCCTGCTTCTACTTTAGACCACTGCAAATATTTAACCTTTGAAAATTTTGTAAGTTAACTGGATTTTAGGACAGCCTCATCACATCACTCTCCACTTGATGGGCTGTTAGCTCTTTCTTCACCAGAAGTAGCAGTAGATTGCTAGCCAACATCAACTCTGCCAAGTGCGTCCCTATAATCACCGTTGACTTCTGTGTGACAATCTTCCTTAATAAAGGCTTTTAAGTTAACTGCTCTAAAACCACCACAAGTATTGAACCAGTAGAAGTTTTCAGGATGTGTTATTACACACAGACACACTGCAAATACAGGAAGCTGATTAATAAACCTTGGAGTGCCTACATCTTCAGCACTCATCTTTGGCTGCTGACCTGGGAATGTAGTTGAATGCCTTAAGTGTCGCATGACAGAAATAAACTGGTATGACAGAATTATGTATCCTCTCCATAACCTATTCAGTCTCCTAAACCAACGCTGGAACAAAATCAAGATCTTGGGTTGAAATGTCTTATGTGACACCAAAATCTCCTCTTCTTACCTCTAACGCTTCTTCAGATAATTTTGATCTCAGCAGAGCCATGACAACTAGAATACAAAAGGAAGCATTTCAATGTCCAGAGAGGAGCTGCTACAGTAGAAGATTCCAGGCTCTGGGATTTCTCATGACAAAGATTAGCAGCAGTTGTATCCGAATTTTTTTGAAGACTTCTGGACGTCTCAACATCTACTACATAGAGGAAACTTCCAAAATTAAGTAACTGTGCTCCTCCAACAGTTCTTCCCATTCCACCTAAAATCCAATTCAAAAAGCACAAATCGTCTTCAAAAGAGTTGCCAGTAGTCTGTTATCAAGCATTGGCTAACTTCATCTCTTACGATGCCCATTTCTTTGCTGATGGCACCACCCAAATTATTTACATACATAATATTATTTGGGTTTCCTGCCACACTTTGCATTTGACTACTAATTCCTGACAGAAAAGTGACCTGTATACAGAATTGTGAGTCTGATGAGGAAGCAGGACTGCATATGCTAGTGATGATCTTGAGTAAAGGATATTACAAAACCACAGCATTAAGTACAGTTATATCTACTATAGATCTAAAAAATACATATTTCCTGGTAGAAGGCTTTCAGAGTTTCTGCTCTCAGAACCATTCTCAGGAAAAATTGTGTTTGACCTTCTTCATATCTATAATTATAGTTTCATTTATGCTATGGCACTTCCCTGTGGTCCCAGTTTGGATTGAGACCACTTTAGATCTACACTACCTGGCACTGTATGCACACCATGAAAAGACAATCCCTACTTTGTGCAGTAAAAAGATTTAAAAGCAACAATACTTGAAGATAGAATTTTGGTTATCTGTTCAGAGGTATATTATTAGATTGTGAACATACTACCCAAGTGAAAATGGCAGGATACCTGACCTCTCTACAACTTTTCATGAATCCAGTTTTTGTTTGCACAAATGGTGCACATGGAGAGAATCCTTTTATTCCTATGAATGAAAGTATTTGTGTGTAAATGAGCACATTCACATGCAAATGGATGTATTTGCACAAGAAGCACTTGTCCACCTGCCACCCCAGCCTTGGCTTTTTGACTTTCAGCGTCTGGGTGCTGAATAGAATAAGAATACCACCAATATTTCAAAAGTTGAATGGTCAGTCACTATGAACAGCGAGCAGGAAGGATAAAAGAAAACAAAGAGGAAAAAGTAAAGAAAAATTGAAATGTACAGAGAAGAATTCTTTCAGCTGTTCAGATAAGGCAAGTAGAAAGACCACCATTACCCAGAGCTGAAGCAATGGCAAACTGAAAGCAAGGAAAGAAGAGGAAAGACTATAAATTAAATCAAGGCTTTTGAGAAATTCCTTTGTTTGCTTATTTATCAGCTAAATAAATTACATGCAAGGATAAAATCTTCTCTGAAACAATGGAATCTTGCCACACTGAGATCCTGTAGATGAGACCCGGAGAGACTCCTAAAATACAGAAAAATGAGGGTTTTTTAAACCACATATTTACCTTCTTTTTCCTTATACAAAGTATCAGCTCATAAGAAACAGAAGTGCTGTTCCTTTCTAGATTTCCCTGTGCTGCTCAGGATCACTGCTACTTTGGCAGCATAGGGCAGTAACCTGTTTCACCAGGCCAATTTGGCCTTCTAGTAACGACGGCTTAACAGTATTGAAAAAAGATCTGAGTACTGCACCATGCAGTTGAGGACCTGCACCCTTAAACCCCATATTACCAGAAGACACAAGACTATTCACATGATTTCTTATCTATTTCTCATTACACGTTGTACGCAGCCAATCAATTGCAGCATATATCCCAAAGGACTATCCCAATGACAAAAAAACCCACCAAAACCCCATTGCACCCACAATGGCCCTTCAGGAGCTGGCTGCTGACATACGCATGCAGCAGGTGGACATTCAGTGAAGCATATAAATCCCCAACAGAAGACTGAGTGGGCTTTCTGGATACTGCCTGCCAAAGTAAGGCTGCTGGGCGGCTGATACATGGTATCTCACAGGAGCATGGTTCCTGCACCTAGAAGATTTTGGGGCTATGCAGCCCCCAGAGGGCTTTTTTCTTTTAATTTAAAATGTGTGGTTACCCCTTACTTTCTGCTACCTCTTCTGCTTATAAACTTCTGCAGGGTCTTTCTTTCTGCTCTTATTTCTAACAAGCTGTCATGTTACCCTAAGCCATGAAACTACCTCCTCCCCTAGGCAATGGGATGACTTATGTGCATTCATGTATGCAGAGTGGCAGCTGGTCATAAGGCCAGCCAGGGATGTGTCCCATATATCAGTTTTTGAATTTTCTTGAAACTCTGTACCCAGCTAAAATAGACAACTTATATGGAGCTTAACTTCTCAGAGCATTTCTGTCATTCCCATACCCGCTGTTATGGTTTCTGGTAAGCTACAGCTCACAAAAAATGTATGGAAAACCTGAGATGTCCATTGAAATTTTCAGCATTTCGGGCTCCAGACATCCTTATTTCTACAGCAACCCCAGGTGCAAATTCAGGGAGCCCCCTCAGACAAAATTAGATGTATTCTCTCTGAAATCATAGTTGGCTTGCTACTACAGAGCAGCCATCCTTACCCACACACTCCTCTTCCCCTTTCTTCACTTTCCACCAGCTCACCAGACAACAAAGCCTGTATGATGTACATCACTGTTGTGTTACCAAAGCCTCACCAACATAGTGTCTGTAAACACTGCTTCATGGTGTTAATGCAAATCATTACAAAACTCCACAAGGTACTGTTGTCCAGTAATGCTGCAAAAAAGGAAACAATATGAAAACATTTTAAGTAAAAAGCAGTTGTTAATGCCAAAAAGACACTTGACATGAATCTTCCTCAAACAGGAGCTGCCAATGCATCTTAGTATCAAGTCTAAATGTGAGATTTATACTGTAAGAACAAAGAACACCCCAGAAAACAGATATGATCATAACTTTGTAAGGTTTCCTGAATGCCCCTGGATGAGCTTAGTAAAGGAAGATACCCTGATATCTGTAAAGAATTGGAATACTTCTGCTATTTGAAGAAAGGGATGTGAAGATTAAGAAATACAGAAGTCTTAGCCTTTGATTTCCCACTGTTTGCAGATCCAAGCTTAAAAGGCAGCCAGAACCAGAAATACTCATTTATCACTGGCCAAGCTTATATCATTTCTCCATAGTATTTCTGGCTATCCATGTGTATATATCCCAACATGAAGCACAAAGAAGGCTCAGCAGCTGAGACTGTGGTACCAGTTGTGTCACGCTGAAAATACACAGAGATATCTGAACATCTGGACACTGGGCTAGTTGGGTGCCTGAAAAACAAATATCGAACAAAATGACATTTCCCTGTCACTAAGGTTTCAAAAAACAATTAAGGCAAATGTAGATCTACACCTTAAAGATTTATTCATATCATTATATAGAATTTCAAAGCTGTAAGAAAATGAAAGGTTACTCTTATTCTGAATGACCAGAAATTCCACATTAGCCACATGCAGTCACTAAGCTCCGTTGCAGTACCAATTTAAACAGTTTTTAAATATTAGGTAACAAGCTAGACAAATTCAATGTAAAGTCTGTTCTGTAACAGGGATTCATCTGTTCATTCATTCTGCAATCTTTGTGGCCACTTTATGTGACCACTGTAGGGGTCATCAATAGCTGTGCTAGCAATTGTAGATGTAGGCAGAGAGGCTGAACTATAAGGAGTAAGGAGTTGAGCCAGATGCTAAAAAGCTGTAATCAAAGTAGTCCCTTCACTGCAAGATTGATCACTGCCCCAAAACAGATTTTTCTGATAATTTCAGAAAAGAAAATATACATGGTTATACAAACATCAGGTTTAATGTAAAGAAGGCCAGTAAGACATGATTACAGTAACCTAAGCAATGGAAGCCAGGTCAGAAAAAACCTGACTATTCATATGATGTAAGGGCTGCACACACCAAAAAGAAAAAAGACATTCTTGACCAAAATGAACAGAATTACTTGGGATTATTGATTGTACATTAATGTTCTTGATATTTGTAGGAGAGTCCCATAAAACAACCTGCACTGTCACTGTCTCAGATAATCTCCAAGAATATGATGGAGTAGTACAAAAGTAACCAGAAAGGATTTATTTAATGAATACTATTTTAAAAAAATAAATATATATATATATAGTGTTTTGTATTCTAATAATGCCTAGTTTCTATCCATTCTTTAACATGTATTGTTGCATTTGGTCACTGGGCAACTTTTGGTACATTCTTGGATTTTAGCATATTATCTTGAAAAACTTCCAGTTTCACCCCACAAGTAGAGACTGTCTGGGCAACTGAGTCAAAATGAGAAGTAGGCTCAGGTGATGAGAGAAGTCCCCTTGCATTGTAAGAACACACTTTTTGCTGAAGACATCGCAGTTTGAAGGTTTTCTTTGTGACCAAAACAAATAAAAGCTTTGGGGGCTTTCTGAGTGTTTATACCCCACAATATGAGCAACAGGGGGAAACCACACAAGATGTGTTTCTCTCCTCCATTTCTAGCTCTGAATAGGAAACAGAGGGAAAGAAACCTCGGAAGATTTACTGGATGCTTTAGGATTTCTCTTACCCTGAAGCGATCATTGCAGGATTTCGCTCACTGCCTCTAGAAGTGCTTTCAAACAAGTTTTCCTCCTTCACACACTTTGTGCCTCAATTAAGCATTTGCTTTCTCTTGCCCTCCCCAGGAACTATAATACTGTCTACACAAAGCGCCTCACTACTATATGCAGTGCAGCCTGTAAGTAAACCCACAAGCTTTACCATGTCAGCTTTTGTAAAAAGCTGGTTTAAAACATCTCCAGGGTTTAAAACCTGAGCAGCTGTTAGAAGCATTGACTGCTGGCCTGCTGCCTTCTGCTCTAAGCAGTGTCGAGAGCTGCACGTCCCGTTGTTGTGGCCAGTGCTTACGCTGGCATGCTCTGAACAGTTCCTGTTCAAATACCAGCTATGACATTTTATTAAACCATGCAGTTATCACCATAATCCCACATTAGGGCCTGAGGAACCTAACTCTGATAGTAATGTGTGTTTTCAGTTCAAAGCCTGTGGCCTGGAGATTATTAAATCCCACAGCTGTGAGAAAATTTTCCCATCCCACACTCAAACCAGTAAGAACACAGCTCACCCAGCCCCCTCTTTAGGCTGGAGTCGAGTAATTTTCTCCACATTTTCAGACCAGTAAAATTAATTCCTTCAAACCCTGAACCCACCACCATGAGGTTTTGCATCTTCCTCAGCTTCTGGGTAAAAGATACATGACTTCAGCTTTTTACTCACTGTAGGCACTAGTGGACAACTACAGGAAAGAAAAAACTAAGGGTTTTCACCCCATTCCAGAGTTCCCAAATTTCTTATGCCTACCTGTCCACCTTGCTAATAATGCTTTGCCTGGACAGGGCATTACACAGCACTTCTCACCAGAATTTGTCACCCTCTATGAAGCATTAATTAATATACAAATAACTCTTAAACACACAGGACAGTTAAAGGAGCAGTCCCACAGACAAATTATGATGTTCGTGCACAGAAACAGCATCAAATACTACAATAAAATAATAGTAATGAAAAAGGTTGCTGATCTCACCCCATCAAAAAATGAGAGAGCACATTTGCACATATCAACAGGCTTGTGCAAAATGGGAGCTGAACTCATGAGTACGTCTCCAAAAATACAGGCTCAGAGAAAAGCGATAAACAGCATCATCATGACAGGGAACTAGATCTACTTCAGGAGGTCCAGTATCTCTTATCCCATATACCACTATGCCACATTTTACGTTAAGGCCTCGGAGAAGATGTTGATTGTCGATTTTCTCTGCAGGGGAATAAAGCCTGTATCTACAGCACATAAAATAGAATTCCAAGACTGTTGAGAATCAAGAGTAACAAAGCAATGCCTCTGTAATTCCACAAGGCAATGAGGTTAATATTAATGAGCCAAGAAAACCCTTGCTACTGATTTTCAAATATTCTTTCATGTTCTGCACTCTGCACCAGATACTTCAGCGACCTGCAGATTCAAAGACTGGAAGGGAGACAGAGTTACTCGGGGCTACAAGCAAAGAAATAATGTAGTGCTTTAATCACAGACCATCCCTAACTGGAAACCATAAATTAAGGATCTATACCTATATTACAGCCTTTCTTGAGAAATGTTATGTATTTTACAGAATTATAATTTCAGTTCTAAGTAGACTTTATCAATGTCTATGCATGTTTTAATCATCTGTTGGTATATACTTACTGGTAGCTTGATGGAGCATGTTCTACAGCACTAATGAAAAATATTGATCTGTAGCTCTAAAGTGCCTTACCACTGAGTCATAAGTTCCATTTCACTAGGACTTATTAATGTGATTTTTTTCTTTTTTGTGATTTAATGCACTATGGCTATTTTATGCTAAATTTAGCTTTCCCACATGAGGCTCATAAACCAGAGAACAGACAAAAGAATGATGATAAACTATGCCATCATAGATAAATGTAAAAGAATATAAATTAGGCACACATCTCTGTCAGGATTTAGATGCTCCTGTTGGAGATCCTTGACCGCAGCAATAACTGTTCCTCAAAATCTCCCCATTAACTCCCTCCCTTCATTTGTTTTCTGCCATAAAGACCTTACACTTAGTTTCAGCTTGGCTTCCAAATATTCACACATACCAACTGTTATGGGCATAGTGCCTGACATTGGTGAAATTCATGAAATATTTTCAAATTTTGACCCAATTTTTTTTAGAAGTGGTTTCTGAATGCTTGAAGTGACAGATTCAGAGTGAGATGCAGCAGCAGCGTGGAGGAAGCAAATGGAGCACACTGCTCTCCCATCCCATGAACTGGCAGCTCTGTCATAAAGCACAATGGGGAGACAGGCACCACAGTCCCTTGGAACTCTCCCTAATCCTCTGCCAGAAATTCACTTTTGAAGATTCTGCTGAGAAGGATGATTCACCGCATATATTTTTTTGACATTATGAAACTTGGTGTCTTTCAGAAATGTCACTGATTTTCAGGCTATTTTACAAAGTACGTATGAAACAAATTTGACATTATGCCTTGCCAATATAAAAATACAAGAAATACTGCACTTGGGCATCATGCGCATGAAATGTGATAAAAATATGAAGTAACTCTGTAGCTGACAAGAATCAAGGTGTAGTTTCTGGTGACAGTGCCCGTTGATTTGGTTTTATTGTTACATTATGTTACTGATGGAGGTCCTTTCAGCTGTGTTGGACCTGTACTAGAAAGTCCCATTACTTTGCTTTTATGATATTAATGACAATAGCAATAATTTTTAAAAGGCAAATATCAGCTAACACAGAGCCATCTTGAGTTTATTTTGTGTCTGTGTATCTAGAAATATTTGCTGCAAGTACTCATGTAGCTAGGGCAGCTGCATGCATCATATTTAGCTGGTTTGGGAATTGTGTGCTATTTTGAACAAGCAAGGCAGGCCTTTTGAATAAGTGGCTTTAGTGTCTTTCATAGTAGATGGCAAGTGGCTAAATTATTAAATGCAGGAAATGGCAAAAATAACAAGTCCATACTAATTATCAAATTTTTAGAGTGTCATAGAATAATGATGGCACACAGCTTTTGCAAAAAATTATCCAGCTTTGCTAGTTGATTCAGATGCCAAGCTCCAAATTTTCTTGTTTGATTGGGCTGGCGTTCTTTCCTCAGAGACTAGAAAAAGCTCCCATGAGCTTTCATTGGCCTAAATCAGAAACATCTGTTAAAAGCATAAATCACTCATTGGTTGAGATCAACAGCCAGAAACCTGCACAAGGGCAGATTTTTTCCCCTCGGATAGGTGACAAGTCATATGCCATCATTACTCTGCATGTCAACCTATGCATATATTTCATTGAATTGCTAACTCAATCCAAGCTTGCATCTTTCTTTGGGTTCTCTTAGTGATATTCTAAAATTAAAATTAAATGTCCTACACGTCTGTCTTCCTTCAAACCAGTGTTTTGTTACTCTTCACAACAGTATGCAAATGCATTAGAAGTTTCAGCAAGCTAAGGGGAAAAAAAAGTCTTACAATCCTTCAGAGTAGCTGAAATACGGTGGAAACATAAACTTAAACATTGATTTCTTTTCCATCTCATGCTCTTCTGTTTTAGATACAAAGATTTTATTTAGAGCATTCTATGAAACCACTTCTAGCTGATGCAAGCTATGGACTTAGCAGTATCCACATCATTGCTGTTTTTGAGGGAAAAGCAAGGCCCCATCTACAGGTATCAGCTATACCCCACTGAAAATAAGCACAAATATAGAGGACTGTTCAGCCCGTAACTGTGAAGTGTCCGTTTTAGGCTAAGTTTGCCTGGCTGTGCTAATTGCATCCAAACCCCCACACCCACGCTCTTGCTGGCACTGCTCTGTCTCCCATTTACTAGAGCTCTGCCTCTTTCCTTCTAATAGATTCTGGCATATTCTCCAATCCCACTATTTCTAATCCTGACATCTCTTTGCCAAATTGTAGAGGCAGCCTGGGGAAAAGGAAAAACAAAACAAAGCCACCATCATCTTCAGCTGAAACTCACCCGCCTGCATGGCTGCCTTCCAACACGCCTGCCAATGCCTGGTTGCTTCAGGAGCTACTGCAGGAGTTGGACACTTAAAGGGAAAGAGAAAAAATACACAACAGGCACAGAAATGAATGTTAGTGGCTTCAAAAGGAACAGCCATCTGTTTTCCTTACACCCTGGCAGCAGCAGGAGCTCCCTGCAGTGAGGATGGAGATTTGGCAGGTTCTGTAACCCTGTTGAGCTTTTACTGTCCCTACCAGCATCCCCTGCTGCGTCTCTCCACACCCTCAGACCAATTATACTTTGACTTTTCCTCCAGCAGCAGTGCCTACACAACCTTACACTCACGGACACTTTAATTACCAACACCTAGTCAAAACCAGCCAAGTTCAAGTACTGCTTAAGCATAGCATTCCTAAATTTGGAATTAATACAATTTTACAGCCATGATGCACCCAAAACATAGGAGAACTGGTTTTAAAATGTTGCTGAGGCAGAGTTTACACCTGAGAAAAAGAACTTGTTCTACTTCCGTGATAGCATGGTCTGACCTATATCACCCAAGATGTCAAGAAAAATTGTATGTTTTCCCACTGTGGCTGCCATTTGACTTTTTATTTACATAATGCTGCTTTGCCATGCAGAAGGTGTCCAAGAAAACAGAGCCTGAAACCTGTCACAGAAATGCAACAAAGAGGATTCGGGGACTTTATTTTCAAGGAGATTTGAACTGATTTCAGTGTATTTCATTGCCGTAAAAAATCAAAACAGATTTGCTCAGTCTTTAAGTTTATTGTTAATATTCCTCATCTTGGTGTGCTATACATAAATTTTAAGAAAAATAGCAAGTACTGGAAAAGATGTAGCAGGTTAAAGGAATGAAAGAACACACGTTAGGCACAGTAAAAAAAACAGCTACCCACAACCACCATCTTCCCTTGGAGTAGCAGCTTTCTAGTACAGTTCTTCAAGGTTGTTTTTGTTCTCACTTATCACAGTTTTAATATAACTTAAAATCACTTCCTAGAGACTTGGTTATCCGGATTTTACAAAACATTATCTGCTTTAGGGAAAACCAGAGTGCTGCGCGCAATAATCTGTTGTGCAAGAGCAAGAGCAGCTGGTGTAGCTTACATAAAGTGGCAAATAGCCCAATGCAATAAAATGTAAGCGTGTTCATAGCAAGAGCAACTATTGGCATAGAACAGATGCCAGAATGTGTTTCTATTTGGATCGCAAATAAAATGATCTATTTATCTTCTATCATAATGAAGACAAAACAACAGGATGCCATTTCCATACACTTGGGAGTAACAGATTCTCTTTGAAATTTAGATTTCCTTATTTTTATTTTATATATATTTAGTGCTCCCAGTTACAAGGTCTGGGTTATCACATAGATCTAAGCAAGCTGAAATCCAATTAGTTAATTTATCTAGCACCTTACCACCTTAATTGTGGGGTTTGGGGGTTTTGTTTGTTTGGGGGTGGATTTTTAATTTTATTTTTTTTTTACATAAAAGCAGAACTAGCTAAATGGAACATGAAATCAGGGACTATTTATATGTTTGATTTTTTTTTTAAAGGAAGGAGATTGTCCATTCAAACATATAGTCTCTGCCTCAGACAGCTTACTCTTTTCTTACTAGTTTTGCTGCAATAAATTTAACCACCAGGTGTACTTGGATCACAGATTACTAAATACGCTGCTCTTGTATTCCCAGAAGCACATTGGAAGAAGGCTTGAACCAGGCTGCATCCCAGCTGCAATATGCATTGTACAAACAAATATTGTACATACATCCTGAGACAGGGAAGAGGGGATAGATGTGACCTGCTTAAGACTTCTGAAGCTATTGAAATACAGCCTAAAAATAGTAGCAGTGATCTCCATCACATTGGGATCCATTCTATCCATGAACTTAGTGGCAATTTTACCACTCACTGCAGAGAGTGCAGTTTCAGATCCTATATTTTCCATATACCTCTAAAAGAAAGATGATCTTATCAAAATTCTATATGCTGTCAGAAGAATTTAGTAGTCCCTCCTGTTGGGAAGGCATTTACAAATCCCCTTCAAGGCTGTATTTTCTATTTTCTTTTTTAAAGGAACGTTCACTCAGTTTGTTTCTGCAAGGTGATCAGGTACCCATTTTCTACTCAAAGGGCCTTGCCAGAAATGCTTAGTGTTTCAAAGAATTAGTCCCTTAGAAGTCTTTGTTTCCTTATCATTGAAAGCAACACAAACTATGGGCCCCCAAATACATGTAGCCAGACTTTTCAACCAACTCTGCCTATAAGCCACTGACCAAATTATTTGCCGATGAGTGAAAACCCACCACGGGTTGATGCTAACAGGTATGAGATAAAAGGAGGAGGTAGGGAAAGAAAAGTGGCTGCTTTGATTAATTTACTCTGTCGTTTTGTGGGCAAAATTGTAATGATACTAAAACTTAACATCTTGGCTTTTGCATAGTGGTAACAGCAGAAGCATAGCTTAACTCTATGCGACAGCCACAGTGACTACGCAATACACTTAATGATCTGTGTTTAATGAGAGCTGAGACACTCGCTGGACACTGGCCATAACAGTCCTTCTCTGAGGCTATAGTCACACATTTAATGTGAGAAGAAACTCTAGAGGAAATATTTTCTTACTATTTCTGCTATGACTGTGAAGTCATCCAGAGTAAAATGAATGTTGGAATGACTCTGTGAAAAACAGAAAATAAAAGCTCAATGGAGGGACCTGTTCCATTCTTCTCAGTGGATTAACCCAGCTTTTTAGCAACAGTGATTTTAACATTGCTATTAATAAAGCCTTTCATTTTTCTTGTAAGGTCATATACCTTCAATTTCAGTGTCACAAATAGGTAGGATTTGGGATATAATGCTTGCATCCCTCCCCATAACTTCCTAGTCAAGAATGTGCTAGTCTTAAGTAATCTACAAGAACCTATGAGTCGATTAAAACTCACTACAGAAGGCAGCAAACCCATCCTACTGTTAGTATCTCCAGAGTGCTACCAGGCCACCAGGAAGTGAAAAGTAGAGGAAGAAACTCACACTGCAGAGAAACAAAGATTTTTTTTTTTAATAATAATTCCACAGTTGTGAGTTCCAGCACATTTGAGCCTCCTCCAGCTGTACATAGGAACACCTGCAAAGTACATCAGAGCCCTTCAGCCTTTCACAGACCGAAAGTTATACTTTGCACATGGATGTCTGCAAACAAAACAAAAAAAAAAAGAGGGAAACACCCAGCTGTGCTTCAGAGGCTTAGCTCTTTCTCAGCTGGCAGGAGGAATGAGGAGCTGTTCTGCTGGTATTTTGGCATTTTAGCACAAATGCCCCCTAGGGCCTAAAAAGCATTTCCTGGAGCAGCAACTACCTGGTGGGTTCAGTGGGTGAAGCTTGAACTTAGCACTCACTATCCAATCTAGCACATCATACTGCAAAGGAATGGAGCTTGGGACCTTACAGCTATCCCCCTCAGCAGGCTCAGAGCTCTTCATGCTGCCTCTTAGGTCATGGATCCAGTGGAAATTTGACCCTGCTTAGGAAGATCATCACTCTCAGCAGAGGCCCTGCTTCCTAGAGAAGAGAAACTGAAGGAAATAGTCCTTGAACTCTATCCTGAAACATTAGGATTACTAGTAGATCTCCCAGCTGCTATGATACTTGGCATAGCATAAAAACCTGCCTACTGCAATGACACAACCAAAGCAATAGACATTTGGCCACCGTACAGCTAGGAATTACTTTTCAGTGCTACAGAACCAGGCCAGTTACAAACAAGTAAGCTATAGCTAGAAGATAGGGTAATCCTGTTCTGGTGTGACAGCCATCCAATCCTCTGGGTGCATATATGTTTGTTAAATAGTCACTTTAGCTCTCCATTAAACATTTGTTTGAAGCCAAGAGCTCATTGCCCTAAGAAAACTGCATTCCTTTGGGTTAATATTTCACTTGACAGGAATCTTTTCTGGCTGGAGATCGACTATGCAAACAGGTTTGTATCTCACTGTTTCCAGGAACAAGAGTTTTTCAAACCCTTCTCAAACACAGCTGAATCAAAATATATACTCCCCAATGCTCTTCCTTCCATTTATATCTGTAACTCCAGGTGTACTCTTTTCTCTAAGAATAACATGTTTCTTTACACTAGTTACATATTATTTAAGTACAGTATATTTATATTAATAACAAATACTATACCATAAAAGCAGATATGGTCTATGGTCTCAGAGCTCACACATAAAAAGCCATTAGAATTATTTAGTCCCAAGGGGACATTCAGGACAACAAATCCCTTTCTTTTCCACTTGGTATTATCTGGCCTCACTGGGTCTAATCTCATGTCAGGAAATGTGCTACATCTATTATTATTACCTCCTCTGAGTAATGTACAAGACAAACACAATATACAACAAAAATATCACATACTACTACATTACCTAATATTCTATTTGTGTCGTACAGCACATTGGTCACTAACAAAGAGCTACGCCTTTCTTCCAAAAGCTTTTAGATCAGTAACAGCTGCTTATGTCATACCTTACATATTGTGAGCAACAGAACATCTTGGATTTTATGCTCCTCCTTTCACCTTTTACTTTTGTCTCCCTGGAGCCTGCACCAGAAATTTAGGAATTAGCTGGAAATAGGAAGACTCGAAAAAAAAACCCACAACTAAATCAGAAAAAATAGTAGATTATTCAAGCGATTAATATAAATTAGGACAATGAATCACAGGGAAATTATGAACTAGATTTTGACAACAGAATTTGGTTTTAATCATTTTGTAAAATGCTTCCTTTTTTTTGAGTGCTTTGAGTCTCCCAACAGCAAATCTGTACTGAAAAATGAGCGCGGTGAAGATAAACAAGACTGCTTCAACATCTTTCTGGGCCAAGTTTGTTTCATGTACAGAATCTCAGTCCAACTTTTTATGCAGGATAGAGATACTATTGTACTTTGGCTTCCAAGAAGTGTATCAGCCATTACCAAGCTGCAACTTTGCTAAAAAACTAGAACAGTGATTCTATATCACTGACAAACACACTGATCATAAATACTTCTGATATATGGTAATATATTGGATAAGTTTTCAGATATTAACTACTTATAGGACTAACCTCAGAATGCCTCTTCAAAGCACATCTAATTATCTGTCTTCTGCAACAAATCAGTGATGGTATTAAGAAGACAGTCCTGAATCCTTACCCTCATAAATACAGGCAGGAGTTCCCAGTCCACACTCTACCAGTAAAATTAATGCAGCCTGCCCCTTGTGCCCTTCTTGGATTTCTCACAGACATGCTACAGCCCTCCATTGTATGATGCCTGCAAAAACATATTTTGAATTCTGTCAAAACTTATTTCATCGCCTAGACCTATATAACACGCAGAAACAAGAAACAAAAAATGGTTAAATATTTCAGGAGAAACAAACAAGCAAAATCAGAATAGTTTGGACACACAGACAGATTTGATATATAAAATTTTGCTATATAAAACACCTAAACTAAAAGTTGCACTGACTCCAATTCCTATAGTATGTAGCTTCCAGGATAATAGGCTGAACATTTTCCTCCCTTCTTTATTTAATGAGAATAGTTCTCTTCTCTTTTTTTTTTTTTCTTTTTTTTTCCCCAGTGGCACAGGTGTTGGGTTAATCTTTCAACTCCTGCAGAGGACATGAGAGTAGGACAGTACTGGAATTACTGTGAGGTGGTTGGGCATCGTTCACCTATTTTTATAATTCATTCTTCAGTTATTACAATGTAGAACACCCATCAAATTTAGTGATATAGCTGCAGACAAAGGTCAAAGGGAGATCATTTACGACCCAGTACTTCACTTGTTCTTTCTAGTTATGAGGGAAAAAACTCCTCAAGGTTATGCTACTTTCTTCAGCAACAACACGGAACAAGTATCAACAGACCTCAGCATATATGGGGAACTTACGGCTATCTCATTCTCCAAGTCCTGCCAGATTTATGTGTGTGTAGATTAAAGCTTTGTGACTTAATCCAAAGGCAGCCAAAACTACTTATTTACATTTATTTCAATTTGGAATCAAGACTTACCTCAAAAGAGTTCTAAATCATTAGGATAGCATCAGCTACTACTTTTTTTTATTGCATCAGTATTGTGAAAAGTGCTCAGTATTTTGAACAATGACATCCCATTTATTCAAAACAAGACTAAATGAGGGATAGATCATGCACTAAAGAGGAAAGCCTAAGGAAAGGTGCATCTTCTGGATAAAAGATACTCCAGTGGCAGTCAGTGCCCAAAGTGAATATAGTCTTAAGAATATTTAAGATAAAATTCCATCCAGACAGAAAATATAAATGGGCAATGATGAGACTGGATAAAGATTTTTGGTTATATGAAGTATGCCATACAAGTTCATATGTAGACTATGGCTACACTGAGGCATGCTTAAGGGCACTGTCTCGAGCAAGCTGCAGTGACCCCTTCGAGTGGCAGCACATAAACAGGCCTTGCTCAGAGCAGAATGGATTGAAGCACTGCTGTTCCACCTCGGGAAACCTTGGTTTCATTCAGAGTGGGGCAAACCCAAAACCTTTCACACATCCTCATTATAGGCAATCATTTCCACACGTGTTCAAACCAAAGTTGGAGGTTTATGATTCAGAAAGGGGCAGAAGGAGTGAAGGAATGATTCTATCATTCCGTAACTATTTTAGCATTTTACTAGTCTTTGAACTTCTGCAAATAAATTAAGCTACAGGAATAATTCTAGGCAACAGGAATATATTATATTCTAAATAACTTCTCATGTGTTTGGATATGAAGAGGGTATTTGAATAATACTGTTTAGGTTTTATTAACTCTAGTGTTTTCAGCCACATCTGCACAGAGTGATCTAGTTGAAAACAATTCAAATGAGCAGAGTTAAAGCATTTCTAGTGTGAGCAACGGGGTGTTTTATGCTGTCCTCACACATACCAAACAAGCAAGTCTGCCCACTTTTTTATTTGCTGTTTACCCTTATGCAGCATGTACTCACAACTGTCTCAACATGTATTGGCACGTCTGACCCCTCTGTGAAAGCCAAAAAAGGTTCTGTGCTTTGCTCCATGTGTACCAGGCATTAGACCCATGCAAAGCAAAGCAATAAATTATTCTTCTGATTTGGTTATGCTACCCCCTGACTTGATAGTGCTTCTGCTCCTTTTCTGCTTGTTTTACAAAGGGAAAAATATAACCAGGGAAAGCAACAACAAACAGGGATCTGTATGCACATAAATTCCCAGTTTTGTTTAGCTTGAAACAAAAGGGCTTTTTTTTTAATCTTTAAGAACTGAGGTACAGAACAAAGAACTATGCAAATAACATGGGAAGAAAAGTACCCAGTTTTCAACCGGCCTAACTCTCCAGAGCAGACAATACCTTTCCTTTGCAATTCCTGGTCGCGTTGAAGTAGAAATGTTAGTTACAGTTATTTTATTTCATAGTGGCCAATCTGAAATACTTGTTACCCAGCTGAACGAAACATTCATAACTGCAATTAAATTAAATCTGTTGAAGCAAATGTAGTGCTACAGAACGCTTTGTCGCTTGAAGGAATAGGAGTCAGATCACAAAATCTTCACATAATCACTCAAAAGTAGCACTTGAATAACTCAGTTTTGCAACTCGAATATACTTCTATAATGGATGCTTCTGAAATGTATTTTCTCTTTGAATGGATTTGTTTGGCCTTTCTGCAAGGTGTGCTGACTTGGAAGAGTGAGTGACTCCAAGTGAGTACACGTGCATGGCCAATTAACCACACATGTCTCAGCCAGGCTCTGCACATGGAGGTGCACTTGGGATGGAAACAGGCAATTAAAAGAACCCAGGTATTACTGAAAGGAGGTGAAAACAGAGGTGGAGCTGAAAATAGCTTTTAGAAAATTGTTTAAGTGGATGAAAGGGCAAACATTTAAAAAAGCAAGGTTTTGTAGATTTTCAGGGTGGAGAAAACCACATGGAGGAGTTAAAAATTGAAATGTAGTCACTTATTTTTACAAATAAAAGTGTATTAACCAAATTAGGTTGTGAAGGAGATAGTTTTAAATAATAAGTAAAGGGTACATATATATGTAAAAAAGGTAAGTGGAAAATGTTTACCATTTGAGTCAGTCAAAGTTTGCTGTTTGACAGAGAGGTATGAACTCATCATAACTTCATAAAAGACACTTCACTTACGAAACAAATTTCATATTCATTTGCTAAAGATTTTATACAAACAAATACAAATAAACTGTCCTGGTTTATTAACATACTTTGAAGAACTAGGTAAGCCTTTTAATGAAAGTTTTGAAAGGCTGAAAAGGCAAAACAAAACTTTAAATATAAATTAACTCAGGTTAGAGGGAGGTGATGTTTCGATACCAGGAATTCAGCACAAGGAAGAAAAATATTTTTCATACAGTACTGGAAGAGAATTCTAGCTGCAGAAATGGTGCTGTTTCTTCTCTGAAAAGGAGATAGAAACCTCCTGAAGAGCAAAAATCCCCAAAACCTTAGTTTGTATTGTATGCAGTTTCAAAAAAGCAAGGACAACTCACCACAGCTGGGCTGGGCAGTGTTCAGCACCACTGCCACTGTCACAGAAGGTCTGTGTGGAGGAGTCAGTGCAGACTGACTCTTTTTATGCAGCTTCTGGCCCAAGCTGCTCTCTAGAAGTATGCAGCAGTGCTCTCCCCCAGCTATTATGCACCAACTAGGCTATTAGAAGGGTTAATTGCTTTCATGGAAATGCTGTATTAAGCCTGGAAGTGGTGCCAATTCACCAAACCTCCATAATTCAAAGAGGTTACTATTCTAGGGAGGGTACGGCATGATCCAGCTTTGTCTAGGAAGAGGCCTCTCCACAGCCACATGACTATTCCTTCATTGCAGGAGCAGTGCTGATGGGCTACAGCCATCTTCATCTCCCAACAAAGGCACCTTCAATCCAGGTGCATTTCTGATGAAAGCCAAAATTACCTTTCTACCACCTCTTTTGGTGGCAGAGGACACTGAGACAGTGGTACAGTCAAATCATTTGGCAGGACTGTGTGGGCAATGAGAATGGTCAAGCACTGTTGTTGGTGATTTACGAGACAGTACTGGGACGGAAGGGTACTATTTCTGTTACAAAATTAAATTGAACCAAAATTAGATCATACTACTGGTGTCTGGAAAGGAATACCTGCTACAGTAATATTAGAAAGTGGAAGGAATAAAACAAGAACTTTAAAACCAAGATCTTTCACACTGGCAGGAGATGCTCTTTCAGTCCTAACAAATCCCTGTGGATGGCATAGCAAGAAGTTTGACTGACAGTTCCTTATCCCAGAGTAATGTGTGATAATAAGGAATTCTGTGTGTATATAAGACTAGATTCTGACCCTTAAGGAAAGAGGCAGTGTCACCCTAAACTAAATTCATAATCTTAGAAGTTTTTATTATGTCTAACCCAGGCTCTCTTTTGTTACAGCTTAGTCATGGATTTAGTACATATATGGTTGATGACGGTGTTCACAATCTTTTTTCATGCCTTGATCCATCCTAAGTAAATTTAATGGAAAAATATATGAGCCTGCAATTATAGATTAACTTATGATCAAGGTAATATTAAAATAGAACACATTAATGCTGCATAGACAGCTCTGTTTCTATTTTTTAAGTGCTTGAGTTCGCAATCAATTTTATTTCATTTTAACATGCACGTGAAGTATAGAAACTTCCTGCATTTACAAAAAGATCTGCTGGATAAAAAGAGATTTTAATCATATGGAAGTATGGTTATGGTTTACATGCTTACAAGGGGTCATCAGCAATATCAGACCTTTAGATCTAGTTTCTTAAGCCTTTGCTAGAGCAGCAGAAAGCTAGAAGAAGTTTTTCCAGCTTGGACCACCTGCTTTGCCAGTAGGTTTCCTAGCTGTTTGTAGGGTAACTGTAAACCCCAGCACTCATCTGCTGGGTCCTACAGTGCAGTCTGGGGAGTGAGGCTTCTTTAAGGGCTACATTCTGCTAATCATTCCTGCAGTATTATTCCTTTGTCCATACCCTGTAAGATGCCTCTGCCTATGGCCTGTCCCATCAAGCCCTTCCCATTCCCTCTGCTGCTGACTTTGCTATGTTTCTCATTCCTTTGTGGTCAGGTCAGGTTGCCTTCTGTTTCTCCTTTACGCTGCCTGGGCATTTTAAGTTGCAAGACAAAGTACAGCCTCTGACCCAGCACTGTGAGGGCCTCGGCTCCTTGCTTAGAGCTGGGGAATCTTCAGACAGCTTCACCTCCAGCCTCCAGCTGAGCACCTGCAAACAGGCAGAAATATACAGGAATAGCAGTGGCTATTTCTCTGAGTCCGTGATGATAACTTCTTACCCTCTTACTGAACCTTCCTTCAAAATATGGTAGGCAGCATTTTCACAGGGCTATAAGAATTTACTAAGGACAAGATGAAATATTTTCCCCTAACTGGATCTTGGAAATTACTTACCTCTTATTGAGCATCTCTTCTCTCTAGGACTTTCATGTCTGCTGTGTGCAGAAAGAACTCTTTTGGGAAAGGTATTTTATTTGTCAGTGAAGTGGATCGATGAGCTGGAGCCTGTTGCACCTGATGTTTTTAATGACCCCATAGCACATTCTGTGTCTGCCACCAGAAAGTTCCCTTCAAGAGAATTAAGGCCCACTCTGGGTTTTTCCAATTTTTTTTCTTCCTTTTATAGGAAAGGCTCTAAAAAATGTGTATGACAAACTGCCTTGGTATGATCTTGTAACTCAGAGACAGCCAGATTTTTTCTGTTGGGAAGTTTTCTTTCCCACTTGCTGTGATGTCAGCCTTTTGGAATTCTTGTAGCATTTTCTTTTCTTGCTTCACCTAAAGTTAAGTCAGAGATCATTTCCTTCACTCACAGGGCTTGTTAAATATTGCCATTAAGGTTTTTGTCTTTTATGCCACAAAATTCCCGAGCAGGTGATACTAATAAAGCTTTGTGAAGTGTATTTGACTATTTTATTCAACGTTATGTACAAACACTTTCATTTAATCTCATAAAGCCCATATAAACTATTTGTTATTGGTATGGCCTGCTCCATTAACTCTTCGTAATTGACTCTGAAATGGTGGGCTTGAAATCAAAGTGCAGGAATGGGCTACTTGGGAATTGTCAGAACATACTAAATCGTGGCCACCCTGCAGTGACAATGTATTGATTCCCAATGTAATATGAATATGCAACTACTCACACCTGTAAGCTGCACCCCACTGACACAAGGTATTATTTCCTGTCTAATTTGAATGGGGCTGTATTGGCTTTGGGCCAAGAACAATTAGGAATCTCATAAAGTTTCATTGGCTCCTTTGTGTTCTCTTTCCTGCGTTATTGGAAATTTTGTTAAAAACATAATCTCGCATAGCAGTATGTATATCTTGCCAGAATGGGACAACTTAAGTTTTATAGAGTGTATTTAACATTTCCAACAGGTTACATACATGGCTAACTCATACTCATTATTTTTGCGGAGTAGGTCCATTCTACAGAACCTTAGCCTGGCTATAAATGTTACCCACATGATGTTTGTGTCTGTCTGAGTTCTTCATAGATATAGTGTGTTTGATTCCTTTTTTTACCTTCTATCTAAAATCCTTTTCTCAAATTGTTTTACTGTTGGACTGATTTGTAGATTTGTGTTTCTTTCTTAAGTATCTTGGATTTTGCTTCCCAAGTCAAGAGCTGTGTTTGAGTTGCATTTACTTCAGACTCCTCTTCACGAGTCTTTAATTTCTTTCAGATTAACATTATAGTTCTCCTTCATGTCTCCAGAAGCCGTATTAGTTCAGATCAACAGTTTGTGTTAGCCTGTTATCATGTCACTAGCAGCAAATGCCTGGAGAAGAATAAAACAGGGCAAGACCTTAGTATGCTTTCTCAGACTATCTTCTCATCAGCCAAAAGTTTTTTGAACATTAAATAATTTCTAATTCACATGCAATTTACTTATTTATTTTTATACATACAACTGAAAATATATGTTCTACTAAAATTATTTTCAGGAGCAAAATTTAATTTAGTTTTCTTTATTCTATTTCAGACACCCCACTTGCATGAGGAAGGTGCCATAAAGAGACATAGTCACTATTACATTCAAACTGGGGGGAAGAGATGACTGTTTAAGAACTAATGCTTTTATCTTGAGAAAATGTGCACTGAGATTAATCTTTAACATCTCATAATTCTATGACACAGGTAGGATTATTACTTAGTAATGACATTTGAACTATTCATACAGTGCAAGATTGAAGTCCAGCACAAAAAAAAAAAAGAAGTTAAATATAATTCAAATAGAAACAAACAAACAGAAAAAAAAAACCTTAGAGAGTCTAAGAGGTTCCTCTTTCATATTGTTATGTGTAGTAATGACTCAAGAAAACTAATGAAGAGAATGACACGTCAAGAAGACCACTGGGTATTTTGGTTAGTTCCCAGTACAACTGAGGAAACCACAAAACCACATCAATCCCTAGTATGCTCAACCGGTTACAACAGAAAACATTTCTGTTTTTTTTTCTAGAACTGCAAATGACAAGAATAAAGAAGGTTTTGCTTAGTCTCAGGAATTTTTTTACCTAGATTGCTTTCAGAACCTTATTGACATTCAAAACTAGCATCTCAGTGCAGTGCTTGGGCGTGATGTGAAGCAAGCCATACAAGCACTGGTACTGTGTATGCCTCATGAACTGTAAAAACTTAATTCTGAGTATTCTCCACTTCCTCCAGATGAAATAAAATTACTTCTGATTCCTGCAAGAGTCAACACATCTCCTGGGCATATTTTATGTCATGTTGCAAAGGGAAGAGACAGTTATCAGTGTATTTAAATAATCCAGTTTTATTTTCATGTGTCAACTGCTTCACAAAATAAACAAGGAATAATGTAAGTTGGGGAAAAAGATTGTTCTCTGTTCTTGGCAGTTCTTAAGTGATCCTGTATAGCAGGACTGATGACTACTGATCTAGAAACAATGTTGTTTTCTTTGCTTAAAAGAAAACAACATGACCTTATGTCTATGCTTCTTACACAGTAGTGCCTGTATGCAGCAGATACAACCAAGCATGCATCTGTCCCACTGGTTTGGAATGCTGCTAAGATTAGTAGCCTGTATTTCAGCCAAGCACCTGAGGGATCTGGTTATGTCCAGCCATGCTCCTGGCTGACAGTGCTGACCCAGATGGGGTCCTGAGAGCTTTCTTAGCAGTGTCCTCAAAGCCTTCCCAAAGCAGCTATGTAAGATGTTACAGAATCCTTTAGTATCCCTAGAGCAGAATGGATATCCTCCATATCTCAGAATCATCGGAGGACTGTGGAGTACCCATTTAGAAAGTTAGCTCTACACTAGTGTTGATGACACAGACAATCCCTCCATGTTCAGCTATATCAGCTTCTGAGTATGCAACAGCAGAGCTGTGTAAACAGCTGCAGAACAGCCAGGAATCCAGGAACATAGCTGGAAATGTTTTCTGCTTCTAAAAATGTCTGAACCTTGCAAGTATAATTAAGTCTGTCTGTAAAAGGAAAGCCAAAGAATGGTATTTGATGCAGATCCTAGTCAAACAGTCCCTAGTTGTAAGTATGGCAGTACTTACAATCAATTGTTGCAGTCTTTAAGTTGGGAATAGCCTAGAAACACCTCTGTGTTTGACATCTGTAACAAAGTGAAGGCCTGGTTAGCATTCTTCCAGCTGCAATCCCATCCCTTCTTTTTTTACAATCTACCTATAAAAGTAAAGGTTATCTAGAAATTAGCTCATAGGTTATTGTATTCAAACAATAAACTGTTGACCAAATACCTGTCAGAAACTGGGGTTTTTTTCTCAATTTATGAATCTTTTCATAACATAATAAGCAGAGCAAATATATATTGATGTTCCAGAAACTGTATGTGATGACCAATATTATTTGTGTATTCATGATTCAATAAAGAGAAACATGAGGAAAACCAACATTATTTAGAATAGCCAAATCCAGAAAGACACTGAAGAATATCAGAAGATTTCATAATGGTAAGTGGCTTATTCTGAAATATCTAGGTCCTTAAACTTTTCCTAAGGATCAGTAAGCATGTGATACAGCACAATACTTCAGTTCTGAGATTTGTTTGTTTATTTAGCAAGGGATTGTCAGAAATGGTGGCAATCTGTAAAATATCTATGACCTGTTTAAAAATGTGCTTAAAGCTAGACCTCCAACAATGCTGTCACACTCGCCTCTTTAACTCTTTCCTCTTGATGACTACTTGGTAAGAAATAATTTTGAAGCCTTCTTCTAGTTAATCATCACTAGAGTAGATAATAAAGCAAACATTTAAATCATTATACAAGAGCTCTGCAGGGTACTGAGGTGCTGGGGCCTGAGTTGTGGGCCTCAAGTTGGAGTTAGCCTGTGAATGAGTCACAACCTAGCAGAATGTTTTGTTTTCCTTATTGGCTTTATGTTTCAAAGGCAGAACCTGGCCCACCTGCGTCTCTGTGGCTCCACCCTCACCCAGGTTGTCATGGGTGAGGTGGTGGGCCAGGCCAGGGCTACTTTAACCAGGAGCTGATCGGTCAGAGGAGCTTCCTGTTGGATGTGTTCTGTTGGGGCTGGCTGCATCTTGCTGAGCTCTCATGGTGGTGTCCTTCCATGTGAAGGGCCACTGAGGGAGCCATCTCTGTCCATTGTGTCCATCAGGTGATGCTGGCACCACAGTGGGCAGTGGAGGAGCTGGGCCCATAAGAACCTATCGCCGGACTGTCTGAAAGGAGACTTCTGAGGGGCTGTTGCTGAGTTCAGCATTGGCCTGTGTGATCAGGCAACTGATGGCAGCATAAAATGATGATGGCTGAACCGGCACAACAGGTACAAGTGATCAAAATGTGTTAATCCTCCTTCTCATCCCTTAGGGAAGCATTCAAATAGTTTTTTGTTGACAAAACAACATCTTCCAAAGATGATCTTGAAAGACTAACAAATGGCTTTCCTAGTCTAAGTATCTAACTATAAATTATAATTGAGTACTATGTGATAAGTTAAAAAGGGAAAGAAAAATCACTCTTCTATTTTCTGAGCAATTTTCTGGGCAATTTTTAATAAAGAAAGAGCTCTTGGAGAGCTCTCTTTATAGGATATTCTAACTGAGTATTAAAATCTACCATATAAATCATAAACTGTGGAATTGTTTTGGTTAAGTACCCTTACACTACTAACATTAATGTTTGAGTCTTTAACCATTACACTTTTTAATATTACTGTCAATATGTTATTTAAATCTAAATCTAGAAATTAAGGAGAAACATGAATACTATTAAATGCCCCAAATGTACTCAAAAACATAGTTATTGGAATATTGACTTTCAGAAAACTTAAAGTCATTGGAAGTAAGCCTAACTTATTTTTTAACTTTGAAGAGCTTATGCAGTATTTTTATGAACTAAAACTAAACCTATTTGATGTAGTTGTTTTGTTTTTAATTAAGCAGAATTGATGATTTAGTAAGCATATAAGCCTACTTCTGAGCTTCCTTGTTAGAAACAGTTCTGGATCTCTATGATGAGGGATGCTATTCAAGAAACATGTGATAGGCATTTAGCTTTCTAAAATGTGCAGCATGTGAGATGAACCAAGGCGCAGTAATTGCAGTGCTTCCCAGGCCTTTTCATTTGAAGACTTCCAGTGCTTGGTGTGGCAAGTCTCAGCTTGGCAGTTTTCCACATCTACTGGAATAACTGCTTCATCTCTCTTCATTGGACATGCTTCTTTCCCTTTATTTCTACTTTAAGCCTGCCCCTGGAACTCCCCAGATTTACTTTCTTTACCCTGTTGCTTATGCTATTTGTCTTCATAGGTCTATGCAATTTACATCCATTATTCTCTGCTGTATATTTCTTAAAGGGAAAAAATACACCTTTGGAAACAGTCTAAAGCAAAGCCTTTGCTTCAGACTGCATGATGGTAGACTTCTGGATGGCTTTTCTGTGACAGGAAGGCACTCAACTGCAAATTTTGCTGGTCCATCTGTCTCCTGCGATGGTGAAGCACCTGCTGGCAGAGGCACCCTGGGCTGTTGCACCTGGCTCTCAGCATGGCGGAGCTTGGTGTGCTCCCCTTAGTCTCAGAGGACTCTAGTGTCTTGTCCTGCTTCCTGCAGCTCTATATGCTGCTACTTTGCAGAAAGGGAGCCACAGAGGGTAGCTGACCTAGACGCTTTCCCTTCCTCAGGATATCAGCAAGCATAGATTTTCAGATTTCTGTCTCTTCACAGGCTCTTCTCTCAGTTTCCCTCCTAAGGGCCATGACTGCAGCAAAATTTGTGCAGATGACAGAAAAGTTAGCTGCTGCAGCAAGGCAGCAGACCTCAGTGAAATAACTGAAAACATGTTCTCAACTCTTGAGCATTTTTTTTTCATTTGAGTTCCCCTTTCCTGCATATGCCCCTTTCTCCTAATTAGGGTATTTTTGACATCTACAATTATTGCTGTTCTTCTACCTTATATAAATTACTGATACTCCACCATTTACCTGAAGTGGTGGATTACCCTTCCATAATCTCTAATTGTTTTTGAAAGCTGACGCTCATAACTTTCACCAGGTGATCCTTTGTCTTCTTAGTCCCCTTGGTAGAATTAATTTCCCTGGCACAGCCTTTTACTTATCATATACATTTCAGTGCTCTGATAAATCTATTTACATGTTAATAAGCCTTATTCCTCCTACCACCCAACTCAGACATGCATAATTATTTTTCAGTGCCACTCAGTGTCTCAAAAGAAACTAACCCATTGACTCAAGGTGATACAAACTTTAATTACTAACTTGGTTACTCTTCACATTCTATAAAAAGAATGTAGAAATCTTTCTTTCATGCTCTGTATCCTTGCATCCAATCAGCATTATTCAGCATCCCAGAGCTGTTTGGAAAAGAGATTGTGCCTCTTGCCTCCTACTCAGATGTAAAGATATTTAACTGAATCCAATCTCTCTCATCAAATATCAGCTGTACTGAAGATGTTTGTATGGCTGTACATTGCATCATGCTTAGCAGGATTCTTGCACAGCTCAACAAAGTTATCGTGTGGCCATCATGGAATGAGTTGGAGTTATTTCTCATCTCTTCAGCCAATGTATTACACTATGTGAGAGAGTTTTTAATCTCAGTTATACTAAAATCAATTATAACACTTTCGATATCTGCCAACACAAAATCAGATTCTGACTTACTCTTTTGTGCTTGCTTCCTCCTCGTTTTCTTCTCATTATGAAAGTTTGTGACAGTCAAATTGACAAATTGACAAACGGATATCTTTTTCCTAATGTGTCTTGTATTTGGAAACTTCTAGTCAAAGCAAAGTTAGTTCTTATATAATTGGGCATGCATACTTTTGTTCTGTGTGCTCTGAACACCCACATTGTTAGCCACAAAAGCCTGGCTAAATCTATGTTAAAATGTAGACATCTTAGATTCCTTTTAATTAACACAAGTAATTGATTCTAAAATTGAAGGCACCATAAGCAGTATGCTGTAAGAAGTTGCTCTGGTTTGGAATGTGTGGCTTTTACACACACCCCCCCTCCTTACTGTATGTTATGCATGACTTATCAGTGAAAAAATGAACCACAAATGATTGTGTTTCCAACAACACCTAGAAAACTTTTTAAAAATATAAAAGCATATCTACTGCGCAAGCTACTGCTTGTTCAGTAACATAAATTTTACTTTCTCCTAAAAAGCAACTTGACTCAAGTTACTAGGGGTGTAAGTCACGGTGAGAAACATTTTCAACATACTGGTCAACAAATTGAGCTTCCAGGCATTCTGATGCTCTTGAAAACTCTTCCTTCCAAAGGCATTCACCAGGCCTTCATATCAATTAAGTCCACTCACCTCTTTGAAAGCTTGTTTGTCAAGCTTTAAATCTTTCTAAAAAGATTTCTGAACAGGGTTCATTTTCCCTTGTCAGTTAGCAACAAAAGTAGAATTAGAATGGAATTACCTCGCTGGTATGATTTGCACCTTGTTCTTCAACCTAGTCTTTTCAGAGAGGAAGCTATTAATGATAATCTGACTAATGGAATACATAGAATACTTCCCTCCAACCCTCAGTTTCCAAGAATTGTTTGGATTTTGTTTTCCAGAATAAAACCTTGCTGCAGTTCACCTCTTGTTTGTTTCCACGCATAGAGAAGCCCAAAAACAAGCTAAACACAATCTTCCTAAATTGGAACAAATATTACACTCATTTACACCCTAAAAACCAACATGAATGAAGCAGGAAGGAGAAAATAAGCTATCAGCTGTAATCATTCTAAGTGACTAATCTGTTTGCTTTAACCTACTATATCCACCCATTTTCCTTATTTTTCCTTTGCTTCCACTTCAGATCCAATTGATGACACGAACACATACAAGTCTACCTACAACATCCAGGCTTAATAGTGTTGGCCAATTGTCCCAGTACTTTTCATGCAAAACAGCATGAAACGCCTAGAACTGGCTGTTGCATTCACTGCAGTTCACTTTGAACCCCTGATACATCTGGCTAAGTCAGTGAGCAGTTGTAAAATTACATTTTCCATATGAGGGGGTACTTCCAAAGATAGCAGGGGAGAGACATGAGTGATATTCTTCAAGAGATAAACATAGGTCTCCCAAACCTTCAAAGAATGATGTTATCCTAGATGAAATAATCTCAGGGCGCTCTGTTTAGCGAAGTATCTCTTTCTGGAGTCTTTTGTGGACTGTGTTTTGCTACTACAATACTTAGGGAACAATATCACAGTTCTGTTTCCTCAGAAATGAAAAACTGAATAACAGCCATTTCAATGAACTGCTGCAATGTTCAAGCTACTGAAAGATGCCCAGGGGCTCGGCACCTTGGGGAGTGGTGCAGTCAGGCTCCCGGGCACGAGTGGGATTTTATGATTCTTGTTTCTGCCAGTGCGAAAAGTGGCAGAAGTAGCAATATGTGTTGAAAATGGAAATAGTTTCCCTTGAAAAGCAGAGTCCTTGTTCAGACTGGCCAAATATTTGCTATCAAAGCTGTTCTTCAGTGGCAGACTTCTCTCATAATTTTTTTTTTTTTCCTAAAATTAATCTCTTATCTTTGGAAGACTGAGTTTTCACTATTTAAAAAAAAATAATCTCTTACATACAGGTTTCAAGTAAAAACTGAAAACTGTCCAAAATTTCCTCTGTGAAAATAAAGGCCTTTTTGTTCACATCTAGTTTTCGCCTCTTTTACCACTCCACAGCCACTCTTAGAGTTATTAGCAAATAGAAACCTTTCTTAGAAATTAGTTCTATTCAAAAATATGTCACAAGAACCTGCCTACTGGCAGACTATCTAATAAATATTTTCGTTCTCATTTTTTATTTTCTCTTATCAATATGCAGTGGAGTTCTCATTTATTGAGCAAATAGGTGAAACAATGAACAAATCTTGAAAAACTAGCTTTTATTACTGTGTTGGTTTAGTAAGAGCTGTGGGGTAGCTGAGCCACGTGGCCGGCTGCTTCTCCCCGCTCCCTCCCCTCTGCCGCGGGCCGCAGACAGGGAAGAAGAAAAATAGAAGGTTTAAAAGTGCCTTTTTGAGTTGAGATAAGGAAGGTTTAATATATATAAATATATATAAAAGAAAATAGCATATAATGGGAACTTTGCAGTTAACAAGAACAATATTAACAGTAAGAAAAGAGCAATACAAAAAAACAATACCAGAGAGCAACAGCGAGGGACCGAACCCGAGCGAAGTTCAAGGCGAACTGAACTCCAACTGAACCGCCCCCAACGGAACTGGCCCCTCCCCAGAGCTGGCCCCGGGGCATGACGTCAGCATGGTATAGAATTACCTGGCTCCACACAAAATTAACCCTGTCCTGGCCAAACCAGGACAATTACTTGAAAACAGATAATGAGCTTTACAACTTTATCTATGTGACATCAGTTCCCCATAAAAATAAATAATGCACTAGCTTGTATTATTATTCCACTGTTTTTATTAATTATGTGTTCTGTTATAGAATCTCAAAGCCCCAAGGTGACAAGTAAACAGAGAATAAAGAGGTATCCCTGCCTCGGGGTTTGTGATCTTCACAGGACATTGCAGGCCAAGGTGAACATACTCTTCCACACTCTACACCTTTGAAGATTCAAGCCAGCTCCAAGGTAGAAGGGAGCAGCATCATTAACTCAAGACTGAAAGGCAGTGTGTGCTCCTGCAGCAACAGCCCTGACTTAGTACATCGACCTGCAGCCTTCTCACTACACCTTTCAGGTAGGCTCATAGCTCTCCATGAGAGACAACATAGGCACACTCTGGGTATAAAATATGAGACAAATTTATAAAGACTGTTAATAAGCAAGGAAAGAATGGAAAATAAGTCAGCCTTGATAGCCAAGATACTATTTGGTTTCTGTAGACACTACAGTTACAGGTAAGTTCAAATAAGCCATTTTAGAAAACAAGATTATTTTTTTGTGGGTGCCTATAGAAAGGTCTCACACAGCATGTGGAGAAGCATAAATGTGCCTCCTTGAAAATTAATCAATTATGTGATGGAGACCAGAATCCAGTCAATCACAGTCTTCAAAGAAATACTGTAATTTTAGGGGAGTCTAGGACCCTAGGCATGAGAACAGATAGCATTTGTCTGAAATCATGGAGAATCAGTGGAGGAGGACCACGGTCACAGCAATAGATTGGGAGAATGACCCTTGCAGCAGCTTTCTGTATGTCCAGTGCATTTGTTGAGGCTGGAGAAGAGGATTTGGCAGTGATTGGAAAGTGAGATAATCAGACTTGACCAGTGAGTGTTAGCAATGAGGTTAGAATATCTTATACTTGTTTGGAAGGAAAGAGCGTACTGCAACAGCACTGGCTTTGGCTCACCTGCCTGATTAAATTAGATGTATGAATATTTTTCATGACAGAAATGCTACAAAACAGCCAAAGCAGACCTTCAATTTTCTGCAGTATACTTCAGCGTGGTTGTATATATTACATAAAGGACATATTTACTCAACATTTGAGAAAAGAATAGAGCAGGACTTTGAAGAGAGATTAAGTACCTAGTCGTGGGGGTTTGCATGTTTGGGTTGTTCCTGTATCATACAAATAAAAAATCTAAGCAGGCTGAATTTGGGTTTGTTGGTTTTTTGTGGTTTTGTTTTTTGTTTTTTCCCCAAGCAAATCTTCTATGCATGTCAATGAGACTTTTTGGGTAAATAGATTTCAAGATGTAAAAAGGATACACATGGTTTTGTTATGCCCTCCATAGCAATCAAGTATGTTTCAAGTAGCATAATTTGGGAAGGAAAGAATGCAAAAGAGTTCTCCGTATATATTTGTAAATATGAAGCAGAGTGTTTGTATAGAAATATTTATCATATGTATTTGATTGATAGAAATCAAGGGTATTTCTAGAAAATATTTGTCTAGATGAATGTTTTCAAAGTTTGATTTAAGAAAAAATGCTCTAATAGCTGTTGCACTTAATAAACTTGCATGTAATGTTTTCAAATATTGTCATTGATACAGTGAACTTAAATGAAAGATGTATTTGTGTACCGATATGCATATATGCAATATATAAATCAGTTTTGAAACATAGTGGATCCAGAGGAGGGCCACAAAGATGATCAGAGGGCTGGGACACCTCTCCTATGAGGACAGGCTGAGAGAATTGAGGTTGCTCAGCCTAGGGAAGAGAAGGCTCCAGGGAGACCTTATTGAGGCCTTCCAGTATCTGAAGGGGGCCTACAGAAAAGCTGGGGAGGGACTTTTTACACGGGTTTGTAGTGATAGGATGAGGTGTTATGGCTTTAAATTGGAAAAGGGTAGATTTAGATTAGAAATTAGCAAGTTCTTTGCTCTGAGGGTGGTGAGATACTGAAATGGGTTGACCAGGAAAGTTGTGGATACTCCATCACTGGATGTGTTCAAGACTAGGCTGGATGGGGCTCTGAGCAACCTGGTCTAGTGGAAGGTGTCCCTGTCCGTGGCAGGGGTGTTGGAACTAGATTACCTTTAAGGTCCCTTCCAACCCAAACCATTCCATGATTTTNACTAGGCTGGATGGGGCTCTGAGCAACCTGGTCTAGTGGAAGGTGTCCCTGTCCGTGGCAGGGGTGTTGGAACTAGATTATCTTTAAGGTCCCTTCCAACCCAAACCATTTTATGATTCTATTTATTTCAAGGCTTAAAGTACAATATTTAGAATCGTAGAATCATTTAGGTTGGAAAATACCTTTAAAATAATCCAGTCCAATCATAATCCCACTCTACCAAGTCCACTGCTAAACCACGTCCTTAAGCACCACATCTACATGGCTTTTAAACATATCCAGGGATGGTAATTCAACCACTTCCCTTGGCAGCCTGTTCCAGTGCCTGACAACCCTTTCAGTGATTTTTTTTTCCCAAATGTCCAACCTAAACCTCCTCTGGTGCAACTTGAGGCTGTTTCCTCTTGTCCTGTCACTTGTAACTTGTGAGAAGAGATCAGCACCCACCTCTCTACAACCTCCTTTAAGGTAGTTATAGAGAGCAAGAAGGTCTCCCGTCAGCTTCCTCATCTTCAGACTAAACCCCAGTTCCATTTAATGGTACTACTGTATGAATTAGTACTTACTTTTAGATGTAGAAATTTCAATGTAATGTTATTAAACCAAGTCCTGTCTTAGTCTCTCCATCTCCTCTGTTTCCTTCAGTTATGAAGCCACAACAGAAATTTCCAAATCTAGGTTTTAGTTTTGCTAACTTCTCTGAAATATGATCAGTGACAAGTATCAGGGAAAAATATAATAGTAAAAAAATTCTGTAAAGTGTATGAAAAAAGGAGCTATGCTAACGCATACTAATGTAAAATGAGTTTAGTCAAGCCATCCTTTAAGCAGTTTGAAAATACTTCTCACTATATGAAAATACATGTTATTTCCATATGCAAATTTTTATTAGAAAGCCTCAGTTCTCCATTCTGTAAATGGTTTTGGCCTCCAAGCAACATGCTAACAATGAATTTCATCTCCTTTTATAGCACATCTGCTAGTAGTGGATGGCAGTCAATTGGCAGAACTGATATCCCAGGCACTGGCAGAAAATCAACTTTTTTCCCCTTGGTTTCATTCATTTCCTGCCAGTTGAAAATCACAGCCTCCCAAAAATGGTATCAGTTCATACTGGCCCTCAGAACAGGGTGGTATTATTGCAGTTTAAGAAGATGAAGGTATTTTGAAGTGAACTAATAGGATTTGTTAGAAAAGGAATGAACAGATTACTTAGTACAATCTGGGAATTTTCTGCTCTTTAAATAAGGATGTATGACTCTAAGCAATTCAAATGCAAAACTTGCATAAAGAAAAAAATGTTTCAGGGACAACATGGAGAAGTCAATGTATGCTCCCACCCTGAGAAAACATGCGAAAATAATCTGGTCGTGCAACATTCTGGCTGAAATGGGAAATTTCTCTTTACAACAACGGTTCTAAAAGGCATAGAAATCACTTCTAAGTTGAGTAAGACAGTGGGCAAGGAAAATAACAAAGATATTGAGCTGGCCAAACAATATGCCTCCTTGCACCCTTGCAGAGGAAGTTCAGCACTGAGCAACATGGCTTTTCTTGCTAAGGAGACCCAGTGCAGCAGACATCTGCTGTCCCTCACAACTCCAAGCACTGTTGCTCTCCATCCCCTGGGACAGTGAAGCCCTGACACAAGCGTTTCACGCAGACAACACACCAAGTTGCCTGTACTGCCACTAGCACTTCATCCCGGCCAAGACAAGGAATTCCCAGGTAGCTCCATTATCATTAAAGGCCATGTTACTGGGGTCATTCTTATCTCCCTCTCCAACTCTCTTAAGAGAGTACTGTGCTTTGCACCAGGCGTGAAACAGTTGCTTAATTGAACTTGTCCTCGAAAAAGCCTGATGTGAATTGCACTCAGAACATTTAAGACTATTTGAGAAAACATACTTCTTTAACAGAAGTTGCCTATGAAGACAGAATTCCACAACTGTCAACAAAATAATATTTAAGAAAACACAGTTTAATAAAACTCTGAGGACCTAACATATCTGTGCAAACATCTAGCAGTATTTCCATTTTCTTTCCAAAATGCGTTTTCCTTTCTGCAGGTAAACTTGAAGGCTCTTTGCTCAACATTCAGGTAAAAACTATCTAAACTTTTCTTTTTTTATTTCTTTTATTTACAAGATTATGGTTTATATGAGGGATGTCAAGCTAACTGCAGTTGAATAGCAAAAATATGGAAGTAAATAAAGCCTAGGTTTTCTCTGAAACGTCTAGATCATACAGCTAACAGCAATGATTGTGAAATGTTCACTTCAAACAAAATCCTAAGAAATTCAACACATGCTGTATCTAGTGCCACCCATTATTTTTCTATGTAGTATTTATTTTTAAAAAATCTAATTTTAAAAAATATGTAATACAATGAAAAATGGGAAACCAAAAAAAAGCTACTGTTCTTTTTCATTTTAAAATTGTCCAGTATTTCCTTACTGATGTTCTTTTAGTGAGAGTAATATTCACGGATATTACTCTGTTCTTCTTGCATTAGAGTATTCTGTGTTGACAGAACGGATTAGAAACAATGTTTTACTTCAATGTTTTACTTTTATTTCTCTGTAGGATAAGGTGTTAATCACCCTGTTGGACTCCAGGGTGTGATAAAGAAGCCCTCACTCAGTATATTTTTTCACCTTCTTCTGCAACATGTGTATGTGAATGACTGTTACTGGCATGGGGATGCAGTTCATTAGAAGGTAAGTGAAAATAGAAGTCCTCTATCAATATTTGGTTTGTGTCTGTTAAGATTAAACAAGTTTGCAAGTTTCTCTTTGGTGAATGTGATGCCCTGAAACACTGGAGCCACAGATGGAGGGCCCACACTAGTATCTTTGCAGCACACACGAAGTGGTGTCTTCCCTTCCCCACCACCTTACTGAGATCATGGGCTGGTACATGTAAGATCTTACTCAGTGTCAATCAAGATACAAAAATCTAGTTTTTCTTCTGACACCTGTCCGTAGATTACACGCATTTTTTCCACATTTGCACCAGTGCTATAAATTAAATAATTCCATGCCATTCAAATATGCTAATTTTATGTGAATTCAGATATTCATATGAAAATATTTCAAGATTGGCTTGAAAATAGCTTCTAAATACTTCTATACTAAACCTATGACAAAATACTAGCTATGTAATCTGTAACAGTAGTAATAGAATCATATAATGTTAGGGGTTGGAAGGGACCTCTGGAGATCATGTAGTATGCTTGGGAAATATGACTTGGCCTGACTTACCTTCATCATTTGAGCTGAACTGACTTACAGACACTAACCCAAACAAGTTGAACAGATGGTATAATGATGACCTCACATTGTGGTCTAGACAGGCTAACGAAATGACTGCATAACAGAAAGAAGGCTCCAGAATAGTATAAAATACAGATTTTTCTGAAGATAAACAGTAAAGCTATGTGGTATATAATAAATTTACGTGATAAATTTAAGTGTGTTCTGTAGAATGACAGTTTTTATTGAGATGTTATGAGGCCACTTTGATGGCTGCACCTGCTGGATAAAACAGAGGGTTGAACAGATTTTCAGACCTACTGTCTACACAAACTGTGAATCTGCTCCATAGTCCATAAACCCAGCAAAGACAAGCCAGATATACCTACTGACTTTAAATCTAGTCTGTGTCTAAGTGCTTTTTTTTCCAGGAGTATTTTGAAAAACTGTTTTTCCTCTAAGTAGCAAAATCAAGGATAGAAATAACTGCCATGGGAAGATGATAATTTTTTTGCATTTGACAATAAAAGCTTTTCTTAACAGTTAATCACAAAAAAATTTTGCTCATTCTGGATGGAAAGTTTCTTCTTCTGTGTCACTAATTCAATTAATTTTGAAGTAAGAAGAAAAATGTTTTCTGATTTGTTTATTCCTGGTGCCTAGCTCAGGGCTTGAAGCATGAGAAGCAACCTACAGAGAGGTGAGGTTAGTGAGTAGATTACAAGGTGCAGAAAACAGCAAAGGCCACGGCTGTGGTTGATTACAGTTTGGTTTTTTTTTTTTCACGTGAGCATTATTGTGACAAAAGGGTGACTAAGTAGTTTCGCACTGATTTGAAGGATGTTTGAGTCACAGTGTCTTATTTTAAAGAGGACATGACTCAAAAGAATTCAGCTTTCTTTTATATAGGCAAGCTACGTAAGTCTGCATTAAAGTACAAAAGAAACTTTGTAATGCAGCACAATGCCAACTTTTTCTGATTATAAGCTTTTATTACCTAGGAATAAACTAAGGAGAACAAAGAACAAGCTACACACTTGTAGCTACACTCTCACTGAGTGACATCTAATAAAGGCTTTATATCTCACTATGATAGCAATCAAACAAGCTTAAAGAGAATGCATTACTCTTGCCACTCCCATCCTGTACTTTTTGTAAACTTCCCTATACCACGGAAAGAAAGAGTCAAGTTTCTCCCTAATGTCTGTGAGTGTCATTCCAGTGTTGGCAGAGCCACACTCATGCCTATCTACCCCAAGCATGACCAGCACAACACTTCTGCCTCTGTTAGTGGAATGTGAACTTAGTTATTCTAGTAGAGTTAACATGCTCATATTTTGAACATGTGTAAAGGCTAATGTGAATTGAATGTGAAGTAAATCAACTTAGTTTATTAGTAGTGTGTGGCACATTGCCATTTATTTCAATTCAATTTCTTTGCCACATCACATGCCTTTTGTGTTGTTCATACATACTTGAAAGATACTATATTTTAATAGTTTTCAAGGCGTTCGCTATGTTTATGGAAGTGATTCTTGTATTTTTCCTGAAAATCTGGGTAGTTAGACCCTTGTGTGCAAAGCTCCCACAATGAGAAAAAAAAAAGATCAAATCAATAAGAGTAAAGCAACCCATAAATTACCCTGTATAAGTTCTATTAATTTAAAATTCTAACTTTTACTGTTGTAAAGTTTACTGTACTAGGGAGCGTTTTGGGTCAGAAAGTAAATGCTGAAAAATAACCATAAGAAAAAACTCCTATTTCTCAAACAATTAAAGCACAAGCAGACAAGTAATTGAGCTTTTATAATGGAAGAGCTGAATGTTGCCTAGTCTGCATCTCAGAAGTAATTCTGGGAAGAAACTTAGGAGCTAGGGAGCAAGAAGTATTTTCTGACTATTATTAATATTAAGAAATGGGCAGCTGCTTTAAAGTGTTCAGTGGTTTGGAATGTCAGCCCGAGCACTGGGGAGGGACGTGGTAGAACGGTTCACAGCCAAAGTCATCCACTGCACATCCGTGCTTCCAAAACAGGCCTTCCAAAGGCATGCCAGGTTGTTGTGTGACCTGGAAATGAGACACATTAGCAGCATACAAGGACTTGCTTTTTTCTGGTGGGTCTAAGTGTGTAGAGACACACTACCAAAGCCTCCTTAGGATACCAGTCTTTGGAAGGTGTGATTACAAAACTTTACCTGAACGCTTTACCATGAGGCTATGATCTCCATCTCCCTGGAGTTCGGTATGTGAATATACTCCTAAAGCTGTAGGTACAATAAATATATCAGAGATAGATTGTGCCTTGAGGCAAATATTCTGCTGATTCTACTGTCCTTCCTGTTACTGCTCGTGATGTTTTGCCCTACTCATCTCCTCACCACATAAGATATCCATGTGAGCAGCTCTGTGGTTTTGTTTTCATGTTTAAACTGAGTTGCTGTAATCAGCTTCTCTGTAACCTAAACTGCAGTTGTTATGACCATATTAAAGTACAACTTTCAGGCTCAGTCTGTAACTCTGCTATTAGAGATTTAAACCTCAGTGTGGAGAAAGTCTATAACAAAAGTGAAGCTCTCTTTCATTTCCAATGATTCAGCATAGCTGTACGTGAGAATCACCTGGTTTTATTTCCCATGCTGTGACACGTAAGACCTGCCCTCTGAGTGCCAGGGGAAGGCAGGGGACTTGCCAGCTTGGCTCTGTAGATGATACCGCAGTGATGGTAAACCACAGCCTCAGTGCTGTCTTGGAGGCAAATACACAGCAACTATGTGGGGTCGTTGTTTAGGACTCTACTCATAAAACTCATCAAAAGTGCATTAATTTCAGAGGGGAGGTGTTTTTTCAATTATTTCAGTGTACTTTAGATTAATCCCCAAGACATTCTTCTTGTTTAAAGTGTTAATGAAAATATTAAGGATCGTGGTGTCTGGAGGTACTAAATGCAGGAACAGAATCTTTTGAAGGCTGTAACTTGCTTTATGGCCACTATTAGCAATACATTACTACTTAAATAAAGGAACAAATGTTCTATCCCTTATATGGGTACCTCTCCATTGAATTCTGCTGTAAGAATAACACTAAGAATTATATAGGAGCAATCTTTTTAACAGTTTCTTTCTAAAGCACAATTAGCTGAGGGTCTCTTAGTTTAGTAGTTACTTCTCAATGGTCTTTTCTGCAGTAAAAAGTCACTGTGAATAGTCTCTTATCCCTCTGCTCCAATTTAAGAAGTGCAAAACAAGCTGGCAGCTTTGCAGTCAGAAAACATAGGAACCAAATTCTGGAATAGCTCCAGCTGTGATGCCCAGGACATCAGCCAGTCTGGTTTCAACTCCTCTGAAACTACAAACTTCAGCCTACCAATAAAAGGAAAGGACATTTTGTTTATCTTCCCAGAGAGTACTGAGGTGCATCTCAAGTATGTCTAATTGAATCAATATACTGTCAAAGTGCAGACTTTAGTACTAGTTGCTGAAACAGTGACAATCCACCAGATGCTACAGATGTTCTTAAAGCTATGCTAAAAGTGACGCTTGAAGGCAAAGGTCTGGCAGCGATTCTTGGATTAGATCAGATTTTTGAGAAGGCAGGTGGCAGGTCTTTCTCCAGTGCAGATGGAGTTAATGCCTTCTATTCACCAGACACTATTTTTTCAGTCATCTTAGAGTAGCACGAAACTTGGTGATTGTTTCTGATCGACCCCTTGTTTGCTTGGATTGGGGAATTCAGGTTTCTTTTCTCCACTTGCTTTAGGGCTTATGGTAGGAAGGACTTCAGTCATAATTCTGCTATTTCTTGGTACATCTGGGCAATGTATTATTGGATTCAAAAGCTAAATTAAAAATGGGGAGGGAAGGTTTTTAAATGTCTTTCCCTCATATTTCCAACATAACTGCTGATATATCTGGTAGTGGGGGCCTGATTCTTATTTTCTGCCTACATAAGGCTTGAAAAATGCACATTTCCTAATACATTGCTATGAATGATCATAGAAATTGTTCTGATAGGTATCAGATTATTTTCTCTTTGTAGTGCCCTGTTTTATCTCTTCCTTTTTAAATTTTATTTGACACAATTATCATGCGGACTTACCTATTTTAAAATACCTGAAGTTTTGAAGCTCTGTTTATTTCACATTTTTCTTTTGTTTTTGTAACATTGATTATTTTTTAGTATATATATTCTAAACCTAGATGATGCCAGGTAATACTTGGACTGACAGAATTTCAAAATACCGCCTTATTTATTTGAAGTTATTGATAATGGAAGGAAATGGCTCACCTGTGTTTAAGGTGCTTCTCCTTTTTGCCTTTTCTAACATAACTACTACTTCAGTATAAAAGATACACAGAATGCTTCTGGTTTGCTTTCAAACTGTACTGGTTTAGCTTTATATTGTAATCTAAATTCTAGTCTCTGTATACTTGTCTCTTTGCTTATATATAGCTATAATTTTTTTAAATGACTATGGAATCTGAATATTAAATTAAGATACCTTATAAGGACTTAATTTCAAAGGATTTAAGGTAATGTGTAACTCAAAAATAGATTCACAGGTGTGTTATCTATACATAAATAGGTGTAACTGTGATATAGACATTGTAGGGTGTTTTAAATAATGCTATGAAACAACATGGATGTACATTGTTATTTAATTTTTTAAAAACATGATCATAGTTATATGTAGACAGGATTTATTTCACATTATTTTCATAGCATTCCTGATTACAATTCAGATCAGGGATTGCACTTTTATTATATAGAAATACCTTGGATTTTGTATAAAACTGTTCGTTCGGACAGAAACTAGCACATCAGACAAAGAAATTGTGCTGTGAACTCTAGAATTAAAGAAGCCGGTGACCCATCCACTGTGTGTGTCTTGGTTGACTGACTTTGGCATTAAAAAAGACACAACATCAAAATAAGGCTTTTCTTCTGACTAACACATTCATCAGGTTTCAGTTTTGTGTGGCTTATATGGGATTCTCTAGTGACTTACAAGGGGTGATCTCTTGCTGCAACCCTTGCCTTGATTGCTATTGCAAGGTCTTTCTTTCTCCTGTCTCCCTGGCTGCCTACTTTTACAAGCTAGTAAGAACATAATTATTGTTGAAAACTCTCAGCCTGTGTCAAATCTGGTCAAACCAGTTGGCCAGTTTTCAAAAGTCCTTGCAGAGGAGACACTCAGAGGCACACAGAGACAGTACGACACCATAAGCTTCCTTGCATTGGAAATCAGTAAAGTCAACAATAGCCACAAACTTTATTTCCTAAAATTCTGTACATTCTATAAAGTTGTGTCAATAGTACTCTAGTTATCCGGCTGAAAAATGCAATGATGGGTATTTCTGTTTCAATAGCTTTTGAGGGGAGGCTCTTATTAATACGCCCTGCCTCCTTGTCACACCAATATCTGTTTATTGTGCTTGAGAAACCCAGCATGGTCTTGAAGCACCATTTCATGTAATTCTACAATGTGGTTGTTGCTTTCCTCCCCTGTTCTTTTGCTTCCATGAAATTGCCAATGTGACAAGTGGCTTTGATGTTTTGGACGCTTCAGGAATGGGGCTTGTAAGGTGGGGAAAGTCTCAAGTATCTTCTGTTCAGCCTTCCTGGCAATAAAGACTTCTTTCTTTTAATGCAACTTTGAAATTCAACTGCCAATATTTTACCTTGAAGGTTAGGAGATTCTGGCGACTTGAGACTTAATAAATTAATCTTAATTTTATCTCCAATGTGTTTTGGAGCTGTAATACCATCCCTGGAGGTATTTAAAAGACATGCAGATGCAGTGCTTAGAGGACATGGTTTAGCAGTGCACTTCGCTGTGCTGGATTAACGGTTGGACTTTAGGATCTTAAAGGTCTTTTCCAACTTAAACAATTCTATGATTCTATGTAAGGAACCCTCCTTAGTTTGCGAAGATCATTAGTAATGTGTTCTGGCAGGCCAGCAGTGCTCAATGCAGGTCTCAGTGATGTTCCACCAACCTTCATTTAATATTTGTGGTTCTTTGGCCAGAATATGTGGTCAGGGTATTAATCCGCAGAATTTTTTTGAGAAACAGCGTCCTGGGTGGGCTGTAGAAGGAAGTGATAGAACTAGTTATTAATTAAATTCACCCTTCTGCAGACAGCCTTGTCCTTGAAGGACCTATCTCTTAGTGAACAAGCAGCAAAGAAAATACTGATTTATGAAAATTAATCCAGGAAGACAGACACTCTTATATGGGAATGAGAAAGGGCAGCCCTACTCTGCTGGAGCTGCTTCCATTTCTAAAGTTCCACATCATAACCCATGTGTTAAGTTTGCTGTGGCTCAAGTATAACTGCAATGAAAAAGAACCAGGCAAGCTGAGGATTTGAGTCTTGAGTATTGATGCCTTGTTAATAGCACTGCTTATCGATAGTTTTCTAACTAAGTTTGCTTGCAACAGTACCAGTTTTTTACTTAGTTGCACTAAAAATAAATCATGTTAAGGTTTGTAGTAATAGTAATTTGTTTTTCTTGTTCAAAGTGCCAGTTCTACGACACATATTTGATATTAGGCCTTTAAAATACACCATCCTTCAGTAAGCATAGCTCTGTTCAAAGGTTTTTTTCTTTATTCCTTGCCTCAGCTGACCAATGGAGAGAATGGGGGACGCACAGAGATGGCAATAGCAGGAGAAACCAAAACTAAAGTTGCAGGATTGCTGCTGGCCATTTCAACTTGAACTACTGTATTTTTACCAACTGCTTCCTGAATGTGCCAGGGAGCAGTCTGAGGAGAAAAAAAACCTGGAGCAGGCACTAACTTACCCAAAACCACCGTGGCTCCAATTTTAAAAATGAAAATAAATATTAAGCATATGTATCATCCTATACAATGGCAAAGACAGACACAATGCTGCCTCAGGCATTCTCTGTGGTGCTGCTGGCATGCAGTAGAGTAATTGCCACATTATCCAGCACAATTCGGATGGAACTGAGTCAAATTTAATTAGCTCCTGTCTTTAGAGCACCTCTTCACCCACAGCACTTGTAGTCTTTAGGGTCCTGCTCTGCAACCATAACGTTCTACACTAAATGCTGTAGGGGGGAATCCCATCCCCCTTCCCCCAGGGGAAGCTGTTAGGGGAATCCCATTCCAAAATCCACCCTAGTTTACCATTACATACTGTAACTTCTGCAACAGTGGTGGTCTGGCTTTTGTTTGCCACTTTCTTCTAGGTTATCCTTACAGCCATATCTCGCATGGTAGCCTGGCTGGTCCAGCACTTAAGCCTTGGAAATATCCTTCATGGATTTGACCATATTTAGACCCTAAGCTTTTTTCTTGCAAATTTTTGTTCCATATCTGTCTGCAGTCTTTACCTTTACCTGCACTGCCTTTATCAAATGACTTGTACCCTCGTCTGCTCTGAAACGTTTTGCTGCTTCTTCATCGGTCAAATGCTATTGACCATTAAATAACATTTTGGACTTTAGTTCTGTTTTATTTTTGTGAAGAAGTCCTACAAAGTAATCAGTTTAAAATTCTACTTTATTATTTTAGTTTTGTATTTAACATAAGTAGTCTTCTAAAATTACGGATTGCTTTCTTAATTCTAATGACAGACATCACAAAATTACCCACCAAACTTATAGAAGATGCTCTATTTCAAACTCAAAATTGCTGTTCAAATGATAACTGGGTATGACTGAAATACTTCCAGAACATTTTAATTACTCTGAAATTATAGAAAAATATTTTCTTAAAAGACAAGTGTTTAAATCTAGGGAAATAGTTGTGGAACTCTGAATGCTTAATTAATCCTTCTATTCCTGGCTTTTTGCAAAAGTATAAAAACCTCACTGACTTGTTCTACTTAAAACTGTTGATGTAACTCACGTTAGATTAAATACAAATTTGGTGAGACTGCATTTCAGACCAAATGATAAAACTAAAATGCAGATAAAGCAGATAACTTTTAAAGAGTAAAAGGTCAGAGAGTTAAGGTTTGCAGTGAATACTGGAGACATGGTTTTGTCTCGTGCAGGCTTCCTCGGCTCAGCTGATCACCGGCTTGAACAATGTTGAACTGTCAGTGCGGCTGCTGAGCTCCCCTTGCCCTGGCCATGTTCTGCCCCCTCAGTTGCAGGGATCGGTACAGCAGCAATGGAGGGAGCGGAAGTTTACCACCCAGCCCATCCAGCATTGCTTGCTCAAGAATTTTTAGTTTCTAAAAAGACTTAAGAGCAAATTTTTCATGAGTTGATCGAAGTGTGTTAATGGGGTGATGATACCAGTTTCAAACTTGTTCGGCATAGAATGGAGACAATGCTTTCTTATGCTCATCTTGAATGAACAGCAGCAATTGGATCCACCAGTATCAATAAATGTTAACCCAGACCACTAAATACATGTCCCATTTTAGCTACATTAATCCTTCAACTGAAGTCTAAAAGGATGGCTGTCCTTACAAGCTGGAAGAATATAAACCATTTCAGAAATTACAGTTTATCTGAGCTCATCTATATATACATTTATTGGATCTTTCTGACGGGATAATCTCACACCAATAACATAATATCTCTCATCCAGACTTCCTGAGTCTTCTTTCCTTGCTCAGTTCTGTTTTAGACACTCCTTTGATGTACTCATAGGGAATGTCTGTTGTTTCTCTGTCAGCATTGCCCCCAAATGCACATGCACAGGCATGTGTCTGCAATAGGAGAGAGACTTTGAAACAGTTAAGCCAAGACAAGAGTAGTCACAGGGACCTTGTTAAATTCAGAAGATGCTTAATCACTCTCTGATGATGACTAAAATGGATTCCTTTTGCTCATGTATGCCTCTGCAATCGGAGTGCACACTGAAATAAACTGTACCTCAGTGGCAGCTTGAACAACTGGGCTTGCAGCAGTGCCCTCAATTTTATTTTTTTATTGGAAACACTTTCCTCTCTGTCTTCATTAGACTAGTGAGTTCATATACTGTGACACGGATTCCCTTTTTCCCCAAGAAAATTTTGAGCTGCCAAGGTCCCCCTTGAAACTCCTGAGTTTTTAATAAGCTTAGCTGACAAAATGTAGATGCTTCCTGTTCAGTGCAAATCATTTGCTTACTCACCATTGTTTCACTATCTTTCAAGGAAACCACCACAGACCGAATGTGTAAGATACTCTTCCTGGGTTTTATTGCACTTATTCACTATGAAGAAATCATAAACTACGTCACCTTCCCAGACTTCTTGCTCAAATTCCAGAGGTCTTCTGAAATGGTTTTGATCTTTTAAACCATTGTTCCTGCAAACAATTCTATTATTTCTTTCACATCAGTTCACCTAGAACACGTTTCAGAGTCTTTTCTCACTAGAAACCAATCAACTCTCAAAAATGTCCTTTTTTAAGCAGCACAGCCAGCCAAAATAACCTATATTTTGGTCATGTTTTCCAAGTCAGAAAAACCTATGTTTTCCTAGTCAAGATAGGAGAAGGAAATAAAGAGTCCTTTGACGCAATTACATCTGTTTTCAGGATCTGTAATTACAATTCCTGTTTTCTCAAGCACGGAAGAACTCAAAACACAAGAGTATCTTCCTGCTCCAGCCTCTTTTATCCAGTACCCAGTACAAAGGTGTCTGGCTTTCCTGGGCATGCTGTAGAGCTGCTTTTGGGCTTTATGAAGTTCCTGAGCTTTGCCTTTGTTTTCTTTGAACAGTCTCCTATGTACTGCCAGGCTCCTCAAGCAGCACACAGAACGTTCTCTGCCCACAACGTTCAAACTGCCAAGCAACCTTTTATTTACCTTTGGTTTCTGAAAGAAAAATTTTCTTCATATTCTCTTGCAGGCCTCTGTATTGAAAGACTGTGGTTAAGTCCTGCAACTTCAACCCAACCTACAAACACTATACAAAGGACTATCCCTGGTGGATGTGGGAGAAAGATCACTGCTACTTGTTCTAGATAAGACCTATGTATCCTCCAAATAAGAAACATTTGTTGTTCTTACAGTGAAACTGTCAGTGTTAAAATTTTATTCAAAATGGTGTATCCAAGACTGCTAGTGGCAGGTCTGGGTGAAAGGCCATTGTCCTGGCAGTGCTTGGAACCACAGAAGAAAGTCTCAACAGATTTGTCTCTGTTTTGTATTAGAAAAATGAGGTGTTAGAAAAATTTATCAGTAAGAAGATTTTCTTTTTATTGCAAAATTGTGATTAAAGCTAATTTCAAATTGTATCATAGATTGTGAATCAAGCTGTGAAATGCTCCAGGCATTGTGATTCACAGTTAAGCCAAAGGCAATTGGGAGAATGTATAAATTTCATCAGTGATTTGAGGAATAAACCAGTGAAACAATTCTTTTTAAAAAGTTAAGTATTTAGACTTCTAGTTGATATGCAATTTGGTAACAGCAGTTGCCAAATAACTGGTAACTACCAGTGCTCTCTAGTGCTTTCCTTATTGTGTTGTGTGATTTTTATATATGCTCTGTGGAAGTAGCTACACTAGAAACTAGACTGTCATTCAAATTCTGTCTTTAACTGACACGCTGGAGGGAAGAGATGCTGTCCAGAGAGACCCTGACAGGCTCGAGAGGTGGGCCCATGCCAACCTCATGAAGTTCAACAAGGCCAAGCGCAAAGTCCTGCACCTGGGTCGGGGTCATCCCAGGCACAAATAGAGGTTGGGCAAGGAGTGGATTGAGAGCGGCCCTGAGGAGAAAGACTTGGGGTGCTGGTTGATGATAAGCTCAACATGAGCCAGCAATGTGCCAGTGCAGCCCAGAAAGCCAACCGTATCCTGGGCTGCATCAAAAGTAGAGTTGCCAGTAGGCCGAGGGAGATGATTCTGCCCCTC
>VZZY01011559.1:0-19873 GCA_013400335.1 Eurystomus gularis
GGAAAAAAAGAATTCCTTGAAGCTGTTATGCACGGGAAAGATCTGCCAGGGAATTATTCCAGGTATCATCACCATGATGATACGGCATGTGTGAAGGGGGTGGCAGTGTGGGATGTCTAGAAGTTAAAATCTCTCTTGCAAACAACCATTTTTGCTAAGGAGACCAATCCCCCCTCTATCAACCAGAGATGTTTTGAAAGCTAAGATTTTTAACACAATTATCAGAACAGGATAAAGGTATTTCACAAATGTTTCATGAGATCAGGTTTCCATTGCTGTTGGTACTTATTTACAAGAAGCTGCTATTACCACCTAGGGGGTTATAGACTGAAAAGAGCAAATGAAACAGAGTGGAACAGCTGAGATGCACAAAATGACCAATGGTCTGGTACAAAGCCTTGGGGAAGGCAAGAGTCTTCCTAGTGATCCCTTTGGATAATCATAGAATCACAGAATCTTAGAATGGTTTGGGTTGGAAGGCACCTTAAAGATAAACTAGTTCCAAACCTCCAGTCATGTGCACAGACACCTTCCACTAGATTAAATTGCTCAAAGTATCATGCAACTGGGCCTTGAATGCTTCCATGGAGGAGAGATCCACAACTTCTCTGGGCATTTGGTTCCAGTGTTTCACCACCTTCACAACAAATAATTTCCTCCTAATATTTAATCTAAATCCTCCCTCTTAACAGTTTAAAACTGTTACCCCTTAACCTATCACTAGGATGCTCAATAAAGAGTTTCTCTCCATCTTTCCTGTAGGCCCCCTTTAAGTACTGGAAGGCCACTGTAAGGTCTCCATGGAGCCTATTCTTCTCCAAGCTAAAAACCAATTTTCTCAGCTTGTGCCCACAGCAGAGGTGCTCCAGCCCCCTGATTATCTTTGTGGCCCTCGTCTGGGCTTACTTTAGCATCACACCATGTTTTTCTTAAGCTGAGGGCCCCAGAGCTGGGCAGAGTACTCCACGTGAGGTCTCACAAGAGCTGAGTAGAAGGGGAGAATCATCTCCGTCAACCTGCTGGCCATACTTGTTTTGATGCAGTCCAGGATACAGCTGGCATTCTGGGCCAGGAGCACACATGGCTGCCTCATACTCAGTTTTTCAACCACCAGCACCCACAAGTCCTTCTCTGCAGGGCTGCTCCCAATCCAGTCATTGCTCAGCCAGTATGCATGTTTGGAATTGTCCTGACTCAGAATGCAGGACCTTGCACTGGCCCCTCTTGAATTTTATGAGGTTTGCATGAGCCCAACTCTTTAGCCTTTTGAAGTGCTGGGGCCTGAGCTGTGGGCCCCGAGTTGGAGCTGACCTGTGGATGAGTCACAACCTAGCAGAATGTTTTGTTTCCCTATTGGCTTCATGTTCCAGAGGCAGAACCTGGCCCACCTGTGTCTTTGTGGCTCCACCCTCACCCAAGGGCGTGGTGGCTGGGGTGGTGGGAGAGGCCAAGATTATATCAACCAGGAGCTGATCAGTTGGAGGAGCTTCCTGTTGACCGTGGCTTCTGTTAGGGCTGGTCACATCTTGCATCAGGTGAGACAGGTAGATAAGGCAGGTGACCCTGCCATGGGCTGAGCCCCCAAGGGCTCCATGGCTTTTGTGGCCCCAACAGCTAAGCATTGCCATTGTTCTCAGCTCCCTAACAACCCAGCCTGGACCTGGGGGCAGAAGTCAGAGGTGGTACAGGGACCAGTTTGATCTGTGTTCCTGCAATGGCAGCTCAGCTCATGGCTGGGCCCCAGTCAGAGAGGCAGTAACCACAACCCCACCATAGGTAGCAGTGGGACAAAGGCTGCCCAGGACACCAGGAACATCCCCTCACCACCCACAAGAGGCTGAAGATGGTGGCACTGGCAAAACCACATCATCAGGCCTAGTGTCACCATGGCAACCATGACCCATGTGGGTCTGGCACTCCTCAAGATCTGGTAATGATAGGAGTGGGTCTTCTTTGAGTGATAGTACCAAGAGCTATACTGGTGGTAAGCTGGCTGGGAGCTAATGTGGGCTGGGAGGGGTAGGGTGTCTGTTGGGGCTGTTCCCCCAGCATGCCTAGAACTGTGTGTACCAGGGCTGAGGGGGCCATGGCCAGGCAGATGTCAAGGTTTAGGATCAGGGCTGTCCACTAGACCTATAACAGATACTATCTATTAACCCCTCTCCCCTCCCAAAGGGGAAGAGAAAGGGAAAAAGGGAGAGAGTGAGTTACAGATTATAAAAGAAAACTGAAATAGCTTTAATGAAAATTATAATAATAAAATGGAATATATACAAATATTCACAAAACCAATACCAGTGGCAGACACAAATTGGATTCAGAAGGTGGATTCTGGGATTGATTTTGTGAATGCACAGATTAGGATTGAAGGCAGAATGGATGGATTGCTCCTCACACCCTGGCCATTGAAGAAGAGAGCTTGACCCTTGTGATCCCTCAGATTTATACTGAACATGACATATATGGGATAGTATACCTTGCTGGTCAGCTAAGGGTCCTCTGTCCTGGCTGCTCCTACCCACAGGTAGGAGCTCAAGGTGCTCAAGGAGCACCACTTGATGTGGTACATGAGTTAGCAGTGACCTTGGTCTACACACCAGTCCTTGGTAGTAACTCTAAACATCGAGCGCTATCACAGCTAGAAGCAGACATTGTCTGTGAAAACATGCTGTTAACTTCAGAAAGTACAGTTAGTTAGAAGATACCTAGATGAAAAATAAAATCACTAAACAGAGTAAGTTCTGTTCAAACTCAATCCAGGACAGCAGGGCAGGGCTGCAGTGTGGCTGGAGACCTGGCATGGCTGTGGTCTCCAGTGCTCTGAGACCCAGCTCTGAGGTGGTCAGTGGAAAAGCATTGTATATTCCAAAGGGCAGATGGAAAAGAGCTATCAAAATTCATGAGGGATATTAATTTTAATATATATGAGAAAGAGAGTGACAATATGCAAGGAGTCGTGGTCTGTGTGATGAATTTCTGTCCAGTCACATGCAGTGCTTGCAGTAATATCCATTTGCAGTGATATATCATTTTCTTTATTATTTAATCTCATAGCTCTTTATTAGCACATCGAATTTTATGGTTATTTCAGGGCTTGCAGGGACATGACTAGAAATTTTGTATTACATCCCTCCCCTGTGTGACGCAAGAAGGCCTCAGTTCAGCAAGTTCACATGTGAAATGCTCCCTTGCTTTACCTTGGATGAATAGTTTATGCCACATCTCATTTTTAAAATTTGTTCTAAATTTGTTTTTAAAAGACTTTCATTGAGGGAGACTTTCCTTTTTTTGTGTCCAATTGGAAGTGGTCTACCTCCCTGAATGCAGAATGGGTTCCTTCTAATTTGCATTGATGAGAACCAGGGTAGCTCTGGAGGAAACTCCTCAAGCAATTAGCACCTGGAATTTTTCCTGAAAGAGGAAAAGACTGGAGCAGATCACGGGTAAAAGCATTTCCAGACACAAATTTTGCTTCAAATCTTGCTTCTGCATGACTGTAAAAAACTAAATTTCATTTGTGAGGAGAGATCTCCAAACTCAGAAAACATGGATACCATCCCATAGAAACAGATCATCTAAGGTATTGGACAGTGTATCTCATTAATCAGTTCCACTGAGTGCAATAGTATTTTCCAAGTGCTTTAACGATATTAAGTAAGATTCCTTGTAAAATCAGAACAAACCAGACGAGATAATACTGGCCAAAGAAGGTGGTTCATGATGTGAGTAAACAAAAATCCATCGGATGTTCCAGGTTTCAATCAGGATGATGATAAAGTGTACAAAATCAAGCGCAAGGATATTAAAAATGACTAGTCAGAGAAATAAAAATACCAGCAAAATTATAATTGATGAAAAAGTTTCAATAAATAGTAAAAAAATGTGCAATTTCAACAGTCAGATGGAGAGCATGTGACAGAATTATATTCTTGACAGGGAAAAGAGCTGTAAAATGCAGGAGTGCTGACTTTTTTTCTTGAAACAGAAACATGAAGGCAAAGCCAAAAAAACTGAGATCCATTTTCTCCCAGGTGGGAAACAGTGTTGAACTGTAAAAGCTCCTGATCTGTTAGAATAAAGGACGGCTGCAACCTGCTTCAGCTGAATAGGCTAAACTTTGAAAGAGAGTAGCCAGTAACACGGGAATTGCTTCAAAAAAGATTTGAGTTCTCTAAGGACTGAGAAAGTGCTCGCAGGATGCAGTGTGTCTGGGCAATGTAATTCTTCACTTTTAAGACATCCTTTCTCAGACTGGTAGGAAGAGAGACCTGTGAACCTTGCCTCAGATTTAAGGTGAACATCTGATTGTGCAGTTTCCTTAAGTGCAGTTGGAAATGCAGATGCCAAGTGAGGATGAAGAACTCTCAGATCAGGACTCTGCACAGGTGCTGTGGCTTTGCTGAGTGTTGAGGAAGTGAGTTAACAGGACTTAAGGAGTTAATGAGAACAATAGTATTTAATTAAATGAGCAGAGAGAGGAAGGGAATGTTGCTTCAGCAATGAACACCTTTTGCATCCCTTGAAGTACCTTGACGGTTTACAAACAAAGCATCCTTATTTTCAACAACCTTAAAGCCTGGAGTACCTAGTCCATTGTGTCTTGTGTATCACATTAATGAGTAACTGGACTTGAGTTTTCAGTACTCGAGCTTCAGAAAGAAGTGAAGCAGCAAGTTTGAGAACAACTATCTCTAAGAAAGAGGAGCTAGGTTAAGACATTTGGTAAATTCACTTGAGTTCAGTGTCATACCGTTAGTAGAAAAAAGCAACACAGATGCTACACATACAGTTTTTATACAGAGTTATTTTTACAGATGTTAAAGCTTGTTTTGCAGGAAAATGATTCCTAATTGAGGGAATGGAACCATGGATTTGACACCCATGTAAGGTTTGGTTAGAAAGTAACTTTTAAAAAGTTATATTTAGGTGGCAAGAAAATATCTCTGAATAAAACCAGTAATATTGCAATATGGGGGATAGCCATAATGGAGTTTATAATTTTACTGTAATTTTTTTAGATGATTAATTCCAGATGTTCCACAGCTATGTGAATGTTATGTGGTCTGTTAATAAAAAAAAAAGTTTTTTGTGCGTTTTGTTTAATTTTTTAACTTTTTGGGAAAAGCTGTGAAACATATTTTCTAGTTAGCTTTCCGGGTGGCAGGGTGAAGGTAAAGGGACTGCGTTCTTTCTGAGTTAGCTAACATGTGGTATTTACTAATGTGGTATCACATTATAGAGAGAGGTAGTTAATGTACAGCAATTAACTGAGAATTTCTAATATGGAGTATTAAGAACACACTTTCAGTGCTGGATGTGAGATAAAAGCATTGCAGCTGGTAATCAAAAGATGTATTCTAACATGACTGGAAATATGACTTCAAAAGTGCTTTTTTTAAAGAAGTATGTTAATTAAAACATGGAAATTTTAAAACAAGGTGGGATGTTTTAACTCACTTTTTACGTTTCTGAGTATAACAATGTTGCATCAAACTAATACTTAAATAATAGGCATGATTGGGAAAGTTTATTTTGACAACTTCCGTGACAATGTCACCCTGATAAAATATGGAAAGGCATCTACAAAAGTGCTTTCTATACCTTAGTTAGATTTCTGTTATGTGAACACTGAATCTCATGTTTATACACCAGAACAAAATGGCTTCGTGAGTTTGCCTCTGGATTTGGAATTAAAAACAAGGTGCCTGTATGAAAAGAATTCAGAATTGTTAACTCTTGAAAACTTGCTTAGTGATTTAGACTGGAATAGCCATTCTGCTTAACTTTTCTTGTGATTTCTAATCATTACAAAGTCCTCATTTCTTTTAGAATAGTATTTTTCCAGCCTCACTTTGTTGTGCAACTCTGGTGCTTTAAATTCCTGCTCCATTATGATCTTTGTGGGGAACCTGAAGTGAAATTCCAGTTCCTCTCCACTTCTGCAAAGGAAAGTAGTAGGCAGATAACGTATATCCATTTTGTTTCATTCAACTTGGTGTGCAGGTAAGTTAGAGTCAACTGTAGCTGTTGACCTTGACTATTTTACTTCCTTCAAGAAGAATAAATAAAACAGGGAACCTGGCTTCTTCAAATAGTTAGAGTGTGTTATCACAAAATTATATTCTTCATTGCAAGCCTGGGGTCCTGCAATGAAAAGGTTGAGAGCTGTATCAGGATGGGGAAGGATGATATACAAGCAAACAAAAAGCAAATCTTACCATTAGGTCCTTCCTCTCATTGCCGAGTACAGACTGAGCCGTGATAGTTTTCGTGCAAATCAGGAATAAGTACCATTTTCTGCCATTTCACATGATGCTAGTACTAGCAGACATACCTTTTCTTCTCAGTCAGCTTAGTATGGTTTTCAACAAGCTATGGGTGAAGTCTTGATTTTGCTAAGGAATTATGCTCTACTCTTCCTGGGACAGCACTTGTGTTCAATGTAACCTTTCAGACCAAAAACTTCTAAATGGCTGTGGCCTATGAATCATTCAGTATACTTCTTGGCTTTTTGTTACGGGCTTTGTTCTGGCAAAGAGTTGACAGAAGTGAAACAATGCTCAATGTCAAGATGGGAAAAAGAGTGCAACTTTATGGTTGCAATTTTCAAGGGCTACATCTGGAAGTGGTTCTGTTTCATGCTGCTCCTGGGCAGCAAAATTGTTCCTTGGTCATTGTTGGTTCTACCTCCAATCTCTAATTTATACTTCATATTCCAGCCTATTACTGTTGTCACGCAGCTTTGAGCTGTTGCATCCATTATGTCACAAATCACCAGGTCACTGCCTTTTGTGACACTTACAAGAAAAATGACTGAAATACTTTTGTTTTGGAAGTGGAGACATCTCAGGTTTGCTGCAAGTCAAACAAACATGGACAATACTAATCTTCAACACACACTCCTTCCAAAAACGCAGATTAGAAGAATTCAGATAACTACAAGTAATTCCTTGGTTTCCTCCCTTTCTGTCTCTTTTTTACCTCTACCCAGTTCTCCAGTGTGTATTTATTCATTTATCCTTTAGGTTTACTCTTGGAAGGTATTGTGCAGGCTTAGCCAAGGTCATTCATTAAAAAGTAGAAGTGTAGATGCAGTGACAAAAAATAGTGACAGTGGGTTCCTCTCTACCACAACATTTTCTTGACAGTGCTATATTTATATATACATATGGAGAGGTGAAATACGTCCAGATATCGTCCAAGAGCAGGGCAGCCCATCCATGGGTTCTGCAGAACAAGTAGACTTCTGTGTGTATCACAAATAGATTGTCTGACTGCCATACATCATCTCATATACAGATAATTATCCTTATAATTTCTTTGGCTTAATGACTCTTGGATAGATTTTTGCCAGAGGGCTAAGTCTGTTTGGTTAAAATTAATTTCTCAATTGCCCACACAGGAAAGAAGGAGCAGGTTAAATAAAGAACGACTACAAATCAGATCTTGGAGAAGGGCAGTTGGTTTGGCTGAGTTCAGATCGATTTATCCAAATACCAGAAGGTTTTTCAGGTTCACATTGGCTGCAATATAGTAAAAGGAACTTTTCAGTTTCCTGCTGTAGAAGAATTTTGAGCATCCTAGAGAAAACATCCTCTATACTTCTTTGTGTTTCCACTTTTCTCTGTTATCTGCTTTTTCTGTTTCCCAGCACTAAGCACAATGCTGACAAAGGTCAATCTCCTTCTCCTTTTTGCAAAAGGAATACTTTGCCATATTCCATTGTATGGACAAATCCACACAAAATACTTTGTGATTGTGGAGATATGTTGTCAAATGAAAAGAATTCTTCAGATTAAGGTGTAGTGTAGACATGAGAAAGTTGTAGGGGAAAAATACTACTTAATATCTCATTTTGTCCCTGCAAGAGTGGTCTTGCAAGAGGATAAGGCTGTTCAAGATAGGAGGAGCAGCTCAGAATAATATCTTCACAAGGAGGATAGTCCTTTTTGTTGCAAGTACAAAGATATCTGGATCTACCAGAATGTTCGCAGGCTCCTGTTTGAAAAAAGTACCCTTTTTAAATTGGGTTTCCGTTACAACATTTTGGTAGCAGAGGGATTACAGGTGTAGCTCCTTTGAGAAGCTGCTAGAAGCTTCCCCCGGTGTCCAACAGAACCAAGGCCAGCTGGCTCCAAGATGGACACACTGCTGGCCAAGGCTGAGCCCATCAGCAATGTTAATAGTGCCTCTGTGATAACATATTTAAGAAGGGGAAAAACTGTGCAAATTCAGCTGGAACAAGTGTGAATGTGTGAGAGAAGCAAGTCTGAATGAAGACACCAAGGTCAATGAGGAAGGAGAAGGAGGGGGTGCTCCAGGCACTGAAGCAGAGATTCCCCTGCAGCCCATGGTGAAGACCATCATGAGGCATGTTGTGTCCCTGAAGCCCATGGAGGTCCACAGTGGAGCAGATATCCACCTGCAGCCTATGGAGCAGGCGGATGTGCCTGAAGGAGGCTGTGACTCCATGAGAAGCCATGTTGGAGCAGGCTCCTGGTAGGACCTGTGAACCCATAGAGAGAGAGGAGCCCATGCTGGAGCAGGCTTGCTGGCAGGACTTATGACCCTGTGGGGTTTGTTCCTGAAGGACTACACCCTGTGGAAGGGACCTACACTAGAGCAGTGAATGAAGAATTATAGCCTGTGGGAAGGACCTAAGTTGGAGAAGTTCGTGGAGGACTGTCTCCCACACTGGACCAGGGGAAGAGTGTCAGGAGTTGTCCCGCTGAGGAGGAAGAAGCAGCAGAGAAAATGTGTGATGAACTGACCACAACCCCCATTCCTTGTCTCCCCACGCCGCTGGGGTAAAAGGTAGAGAAGGTAGAGAAAACTGGGAATGAGGTTAAATTCAGGAAGAAGGGAGGTGTGGGGGGAAGGAGTTTTAAGATTTAGTTTTATTTGTCATTACACTACCCTGATATGCTTGGCAATTAATTAAATTAATTTCCCCAAGTTGAGACTGTTTTGGCCATTGTGGTAACTGGTGAATGATCTCTCTCTGTCCTTATCATCATCCACAAGCTTTTTGTTATATTTTCTCTTCCCTGTGCAGCTGAGGAAGAAAGTGATAGAGTGCCTGTGGTGGGCACCTGGTATCCAGCCAGGGCCAACTCACCACATCTTTCCATATTGTCATTAATGAAGGAAGGGAAGATGAAATTTGTCTGATACAAACATTAGTTTATAAAAAAAAAAAAGGGGGAGGGGGGAAGAATTAGGAACTGTCAAAGCTGTGCAGTGGCTTGGGCTCTGACTGATTTCCTAGTTGTTTCATAAATGAAAAAGCAATTTTTCTTCTGCTGTAAGTATGACATAACTGATACATTTATTTGTTTTAAACATGGCAACTAACATTTTCATTAGCTCTGATGTAACCTGCGTATTACCTAGTGAAAGAAAATGCATTTTTTTCCCTTCTCTTTCTTGCTCTTTCCCAGGCATCAGTTTAATCCTTTTATAAATACATAAATACATACATCTGGGTTCTCTTAGAGATGTAGCCAGAGTGATTGCTTATAATGCTTGTACTGCGTCTTCAAGGAGTGGTGCAGGAACTTCCTCCTTGGATCTAGCTAGGTCATCTAGTTCAGCACTATCCCCATTATCTGGCCCAGTGATGGTTAGCAGGTGCAGAAACCCAGGATGTATTCTGACTGAACTTTCCTGGACTTCAACTCTTCGAGTTTGTTTGACTTAAAGCTGCTGGAATGCCAGTAGGATCTAGTGTCTTGGAAGGGTTGCTTTCTGCTGTTTTCACACATGGAGATTGCAGCAGCACTTGATTGTCATACATCTGTTGCTCTTTGCTGCACCCCTGCATGTTCTGGTAAAGCAAGGCTTGCTCAAATAAGCCCATGTGGAAGCAGCTCCTAATTTTCCCTTACTGCAGGGAAGCAAAAGCTCTGTACTTTATGCTTACCTCTTATTTTAACTGTAACTGGGTGAGATCAACAGTAGCAGTGGGAGAAAAAAAAAAAAAAAAGCGCCTAATCTAGTAGTTTAGCTCGGCTTTTGGAGGACACATCTCCAGGTGGCAGCTCAGCATTGCTCCAGGGGAACAGTTATCTGAATTTTATGGAGAGTAGGTGTGGAAGGGAAACTCATGAGTGAATGATTTCTTCCATTTCAGGATCTGACAGCAATCTTTTGAGTGACTTCTGTGGAGCCTCAAATTCTCCTTAATTCTGTAGAATATTAGACAGCAGAACATTCTTCAAATTTCACCCTTTTCCATAGCAGTTTTTACTATTTCTATAACCCTTTCTGTTGTATTGCCAGGTACCACTATATACCAACCATTTTAGATACAGTCATTCATTTTTTCCGTTCCCAGGATCATATGAGAACTGGTGCATTTAACAACTTAAGGATTAATAAGGAACCCTTTTCAACATACAGTGTTCTTCTTCCAAAGTAATCCCTCTCTAAGGCATCTCCTTAATGTTAATCTGAGTTCCTCTGCTGGTTATTTTTATTGAATTTTCTGGAATACAGCAGTGCTTACAATAAAGGAGATACCTATTGCTGTGTGAAACTGCTGTTAATGCAAAGAAGCAGTTATGAGAACATCTAGATATTCAGCAAATTACAGCTTTTTGGTATCAGGTAGCTAAAATAGGAAAATAAGGAAAAAATAAGAAAAATAAGAAATAAGAAAAAATAAGAAAAAAGGGAAAATAAGAGAGATTTTCTGGCAAGGGAATAAAAATGAAGAAAACAGAAACAACACTCTCAAAAAACCAGCAAAACTTGACATGAGTTCTTTGAGTTTCTGTTCAGGGCATGTCTCCTACCTAGCACAGTGTGCCCATGTTCAAGATTCCTGAGCACTGCCTGGCCACTTCACATGCTTGTGAAGCTAACTTTTGCTGGGCCCTGCAGCTAGCAGAATTTTTTGGATATGAGACCTGGGACTGAGTGGAGTCCCTCATACACACTGGTTTTAATGGTGAGAAGTACTTCTGAAATATGGGGTAGGGGAAGACAACTGTGCTAAGCATGCTCAGACCCCATTCCTCCTCCAATTTTGTGCTAATTCTTCATTTATGGTGTTGTAGAATGCTGTCCCCCTTCTTAGCTTCCACAGCCCAACAACCTCAGAGGCTGTTCGTCTTCTGCCTTTCTGTGGGCAGGCCCTGTCCAGTCAGAGGAAAAGGCTTGTTGTGAGATAATGAGAAAAGGAATGGTAGAGAAACTTAGAGAAAAGATTCAAGAGAAATGTGGAAATGTTCAGTAAAAAGCAATAATAGTAACAAGGTGGGGGAAAGGAGCAAGTGGAAGGTCATGAACTCGTACTGAAAACATATTACTGTTTTTTGTTTTGGTTTATTTTATTTTGTGATGTTGTTACATTAAGGAGTGGAAATCAGTGGGACTCATTAGGTGGAGTGCTGCATGGAGACAGCAGTGAGAGGGCTCCCAGCCCCAAACTGCTCAACTAAGAAATACAGCATATATTTAAGCGTGTCCATCTCTTCAATGGTAGAGTTTGGGAGGCTACCGAAAAATTCAGAATGAATGTTAAACTTATCCTGGCATAGTAAGCCTGTGTGTGTGTAAATATTTTCACTGAAAGGGCTGAGGAATTCAAAGATAATCCTTGTTATTTAATGGCTTTTTTTCCCTGTGGATACTTGTCAAGTGTTTTGAAAGAAACTGCTGAAAAAAGAAACTGCTGAAAAAAGAAACTGAGCGTCCGGAGGACCAGAACTAAACTCTTATGCTTCTAACATAAGATATTATATATTAGCTGAGCAAATATCAAAGCCTAGAAACTGAATACTGAATCCAGTCAATGCTGGATATGCTATATTTATTCTATTCTTATGGCATCAAGTCTGGAGCTCTGAAGCAGGCACCCACCAGCTAATACAACACACAGAAGTAAGGCCCCTTAGAACTGTGACTTGGATTAAGAACGCATGGTCTTACTAAGACCCAGCCAGCTAGAAACTCTCAGGATGGAGGAAACATATCTGAAATCCCAGCTCCACCTGGAATTTCAGTTCTTTCAGATCCTGAATGAGCAAACTTCCTTTAGGACAGGTAATGCTGCTATCTTTTGTGAAAAAGCAGCTCTCTCTTCTTTTACAAAACAGCAGAAGATGGTAGTGCTGCTCTTCAGCTGGTTCCATAATAGCTTAGGAGCTGGTCCACTCACTCATGAACTGAAAAACTTGGGCTCAATACCTCATCAATTTAAGGGGCTATGAGGCTGTATCTGTCATACACAAGAAGAGTCCTTAACTACAAACCTGCAGACTCATCTAGGGAGAGGCAATTTCCACTTATCTGTTGGGAGAACACACCCGTGCAACAAAGAAATTCAACTTCACAACAGCAAAAAGAGGAATAAAAGGACCTTCCCTCTGTCATCTACTTGTTAGGGTATTTATCTAGCAAACAAGCACTTTTAATTCTACTCCTACTTTCAGGGATAAATCTGTATTTTTACTTCATATAAAATACTGTAAGAGCTTCATTGTGGCTATAATAGTGTATTTCACCTGTATTTTCAGCTTTAAACTGAATCAAGAATTGGGCCACAGGATGAATATATTATCATATACTTCTCTCATTATTTTCCTGTTTCACCAGAGGTGGAAAAATCAGACTTCTTCCGCAGTTCTCTGAATTAACCTTTTATATGCCACAACTCATTACCTTGAGCAAAACATTTTTCTCTGCTTTGGACACATTTCTGTAGTAACACCAAGGGTAAATTGGTTTTCTCATTGGTTTTGGTAACTCTGCAGTGTATTTCTAGCAGTCTTGGAGCTTATTAAATAGAACTCTTCATGCCCAGAGGATAGGAGACAGATCTCTCAATAGACTGTTTCTATGCTAGCAAGTGCTAGATGTACAAGGGTGATTAAAGCACATTATAACTGATGCACAATGAACCGTGTAAAATATTGATTTTCTGATACACACAACTCAGTTAAAAGATGTGAGTAAGGAACAGATGAATTAAGCACAAAACCATTTCTATCCAGAATTTATGGAGTACAACTGATTGTGGTATCATGGTCTTTCTCTCACAGACTTTCCGAAATGGTTTTTCTTGGAAAAGAGCAGGAAGAGACAACTAAAATGGTTTAGGGAAAATTATGAGACCAAATGACACACAGAAATTATCCTATTTCTTCAAAACATCATGGCAAAAATATGTATATTTTACAATAACTACTTTTACTATATAGGTATATTTTACAGTAACTACTTTTATTATGAGAAACACCTTTTACAGAATAATTTCTGAATAGTAATGATTAAATATTGTTTCTGCATGATAGACATAAATAGGTTTTTCCATCTTTACAGTATTTATGAAGTAAGATGATCTATCATTTGTACGGCCCAGATAAAAAAAATTCTGAGTGTACCTATGAACCTTGGATAAACAAATCTCTGTATTTACTACTGAGTTATTAATGAAATGCTTGTTTCTAGTTATGGATACAGAAACTTTGTAGAGATTTATGGGTCATTTCTAACACATCTCATTTGGAAGGCTGCCAGAAATATTTCTTCCTAAACAAATCACAAATAGCTATTGTCAAAAAGGAAGTGAAGTGGTATGCATATGAGGATAATATTACCATTTTGTACCTTATCATTAAAAATAATATTCAAGTGTTCCATGAACAACAGAGCTCATGAAGCCCAATCTCTTACTTCTCTCAATCCTTCCTGTGCTAGGTGTGCTACATACATCAGTTTACCTCTTATTCCTGCAACATTTTCAGTACTGAAGCAGTCCTCTACTTCCTTTGTGACTCCAAAATATCACTACTTTCTTTACGCAGGCTATAAATCATCTCTTATATCCCCCTAAATTTCTTCTTCCTTCTTCATGGTTGGCTGGCTAAGAAAGGGGATGAATGGCCTGGGAGTGACAAAGCCGACTGGCCAAAAAACATGTTAAACAAAGTACAGATATTAAAAGCATACTGTTTTCTTCCAACTATACAAATTAAGGCCTTCTCTAACACAGCTGAATTTTCATGCCTTTGAGACTTCAAGATCTATCTGATTTTTTCAAAACTGAAAAAGAAATTCAGAAGTTTTTGAGGCTAAGAGATGCAGACACATACAACCAGCATCAGGCATATAAAAACAAAGCTTATGGGAGGAAAGCTGAAAATCGTTCATGTAGTGTATGAGAACAATTTCTGGAACAATAGAATATGTCTTATGTTTTGTAGCAGTAGCCAAGGATAATTGATGGACCTGTTGTTTTGTCTGTTCGAGTCTTTGTGATCTAGTCAAAATCTGAATTAATTCATTAGCATTTTATTTGAGTTCACTGCCTGGATTTTACATATTGCCATGATTTTCTTCAACATAAAAATCTTGTAGTTTATGCTAACTTCATAAAATGCCTGTGTCACGGATGTCTTATTTCAGTGGTGGCCTTTTGACTATTAATTTTAATATCATTTGGGTATTGCTACCTCTCTGGAAAACCATCAGCATACTCCTATTTTACTCCAATGGCTTGAGTGCAAATCAGTATTCTTATACTGGTTCATACAACAGTAAGATACAAGCAATGCCCTGCAAATATTAATAAATCTATGGGATTCCTTCAAAAACTTCATGCCTTTTCTTTTAATCAACACAAAGCCCAATGCAGAACTCAGCAGGTATGAAGCTACAGAAGACAAAACCAAGGCCTGAAATGTCTACATTAAAGTCTGAAAATAAAAAACACAGAATGTATTGCTCTATAAAAAAGATTATGCAGTCGCAGGTTTCCTTTCAGACTCACAAGAATCTGATCACTTTCCAATTCTAGTAAGGAATAGAGATTTGCCTAAGCAGGAATCCTTGTAATCAAGATAATGAGAAAATGTCTAGTCTTTTTGTGTCTAGAAGACTTTTGTTCAAAGTAAGTGACATTTTTTTCTTCAGAAATTTGAATTTTGTTGAGCATCTAATCAAGCTACAGATAATTATATAATGCAGTAATTTAGTCTTGAGTTTGTCTAGTGCAAGTTTACAATAGTTCTGCATGCTCAATATTTTGTTTGCCATTCACATTGTTTTTATCACACAGATTTCATCACACCACAGAAGAATAAACAAAATTGTCAGTAATTCTTTTTGAAATAGGAAGAGGGTTTATCACTTTAACCTGTTTTCCTTGTCTGAAGTGAAAAAAAGGTTTTGTTTAAGCAGCACAGGTCATGGACATATATTACTGACAATTAGAAAATGTGCTTTTGCAGTTTCAGGTTACTTTAAAAATCACATTGTGCACTGAAATACTTTAATTTGAAGTGTGTATCTTCTGTGGGACTAGAATCCAGGTATCACTCAGCTTCTACTATAAAGTAGGCTTTGAAGTTGTTCTTTATCTCCCCAAATGAACCAGGGTCTCCAGTACTATTCCAGGTGGTCCTTTTCATTTTGTCCACAAATAAAATATTTTACCTCAGTAGCAACCCAACACTTGATTCACACAGAAATGTTCCAAGCATTTATGTTATTTTCAAATTGTTTGTCCTTCCCCTCCTTCTTTTTTTTTTCCATGGTCAGAATTATTCTAAGAAACTGATCTCCATCTCAGAAAAGCAGTCTGTTCCTCTGAAATTCTGCCATTCAGCATATGCTGTGAAAGTGATCAGAAAAAAGAAAGTGACCTGCATCCACACTGAATTGAATAAGTTAAGAATTCAGGCAAGAGCCCATAAGGGTTTATATGATGATGTCTTCTTGCAACCTCATATTTTCAGCTGTACCTAATGGCCAGTGAATCAAGTTATTGGAGCCTGCAGAACTCATTAGCAGGCTTTGGTAAACTTTTGACTGCAGACCAATGCTGGTGATAATTAGTACTGGCAATCTATCTGAGTATTATCACTTTTGGTTTTCAATGACAGACAAATCCCTTTAAGGCACACTTAACAAGATAACTGGTAAGACTTATGGAGTCTGATGAGATTCCTAGCATTCATGTGCTTTTCACAGTATTTTCTGAAGAAACTGCTCTTTTTTAGCTCTGCGTAACTGTGTTCAAAATAGTACTGAGCCTAGAAACGTTCCTAGTTTTATCAGGCTTCAGATATCATAAGTGCAATACTTCTTAGAGCTCTGCAGCTCTTCTACTTTTCAAGATGTAGTAAGAACATAAAAAAGGATGGAAACAAATCAGACTAAGTCATAGGAGTTAGTTCAGAACAATTAACTTTGAATAAATACTGCTTTTATTTTGCCCAAGATGTTGTATATGGTACTATATTCATACGACTTTTTATGAAGCATTTGAGCAAAGCTTCTTAAGATTAAAGACATTTTCAATTCTCTGAAGAGAAATACAGCTTTAGAGAAATTTATTTTCTTGTGTTTTAGAGCTCATATAAGGATATTCTAGAATACCCTGTTGCAAGGACAAGAAGAGAAAGATGGCGTAAGCTATCAGTGGACTGGCAAACAGCACACTGACTTTCTGTGTTGGTTTAGTAAGAGCTGCAGGGTAGCCGAGCCGCGCGGCCACTGCTCCCCGCCCCCTCCCCTCTGACACGGGCCGCGGACAGGGAAGAAAAAAAAAGGTTTAAAAGTACCTTTTTGAGTTGAGATAAGGAAGGTTTAATATATGTACATATATAAAAGAAAATAACATATAATGGGCACTTTGCAGTTAACAAGAACAATATTAACAGCAAGAAAAGAGCAATACAAAAAAAAAACCAAACCAGAAAACAATAGCGAGGGACCAAACCGGAGTGAAGTTCAACCCGAACTGAATGGAACTGGTGCCTCCCCTGAACGGGCCCCGAGGCATGACGTCGGCATGGTATAGAATAACCTGGCTCCACACAAAATTAACCCTGTCCTGGCCAAACCAGGACACTTTCTCTGCATGGGAAGCTGATGCCTTGAATCTTTTAATTTTCTTGTCACACTTTTCTGCTCTGATGATGCCCATTAGTATGTTCTTAGACCTCCTCAGGTGCTGAATAGCTCCATGGCTCTCTAAGGCCAGCAGGAGCAGCTAATACTCCTGTGATAAACAAGCCAACGGTGGGCTGTAATGACTAATAGTAGCTCAGAAGCTACCTACGGCAATTACGAAATAGTTGTTTCTTTGCTCTGTGTCCTGACTCCACGGCAGTCTAATTCTTCTGCAGCTCTCCAAAAAAATCTGTTCAGTCAGCCTTGTGACAATAACAGCAATGGATTTTTCTCAAATTATATTGCAGCTGGTCACTAGATTAATTACCCCCAAATTTTAACTCTTATCCTGTTGTTGGGGTCTGATATGCAAAGGTAAATCTTGATGAAGAAGCGTGCCTTTCTCTGGGTTGTTTAAGGCTGTATCTGGAATATATTCTCATACATAATGAAACTTTATTTCTGCAGCAATTCAGTGCCAGCAAAACATAGAATGCAACAACTAAGAGATGGCATCCTTTCTTCTTGCCTACCAGTGACTGTATGTCAAGATAGTGATGCATGCAGTTTGTGTAGAAAACAGAATAAGCCTTACAGGCAAGCAGTATAACAAATATGTAATGTAATTTTTATTCTATAAAATCTTTAATGCATGCCCTTACCACACCACTCTGCTCTTCTGGATGTGCTTGAAAAATTTCAGCTCATGATGCTTTATGGATGCAGTGTAAACGCATATCTGTCAAATCACTAAGCAAGTACTGAAGGTGGAGTGTGTGGAAAGAGACTGGTTATACTTGCGACTGACATCAAGCCAAACAGTTTAGCCTTTACAATTTGTAATTAGCTCCGCAGTCAGTCGCATTAGTACTCATGATTCTTAGCCAATTCTTCTCATTTCAAAGATATTTTTACTTTATCTTCCTATGACATGAGGAACTGTACTGGAACTGTCAGGGAGTGCTCTCATGCCATACAAGCATATGGGTCATAGTGGTACTTGCTTTTAGCTCAAAAAAAAAAAAAAAAAAAAAAAAAAAAAAAAAAGAAAGAAAAAGTGCTACTATGAAGCCAATTTCAGAGAAGGGTGGGGCTTGGAAGATAAGGTACAGCCCTGCACTAATACTGCATTGTGCCTCAGGGGGCCTGGATCTGCACTGCTGTCAGCACAATGTTTCACTGCTCCACAGGAGCACATCAGACCTGTCCAGATTGCATTGGAGTACTCCACGCCATGCTCTGCTGCACAAGATACACCTGACCCAAGTCACAGCTCATCCTGGCAAGCCACCCTGGCCATCAGAGTAGGCTGGCTGCAGCCCATTTTTAGTAAAGCACTAGTCATTTCCTGAGAGATAATGTTGATATCTTGCAGCACAAAATGATGCTGCATGCTTTTTCTTTTAACTTTTTTCCTCACAGGTATCTGTGCTGGAGAGAAAAGAATGTATTTACATAAGTTGAATATGTGGTGCTTTTAATGAGGATAAAATGGTAGAGAATTATCAGCACTCATTGTTCAAAATATATGCTAAATGCTTGTGAGGATTAAGTGAAAAATCCCTTCATTTCGTATTCTAGACATGTTGCTGTGCCTTTAGTCCATTTTATAAGGGTGAAATCCTGCTGAAGACACTGAAATTGTTATTGACCAAAAAATTATGAAAAAGAAGGCAGAAGCTGGTATTTCATGTTTCCCAGAAATAGAAAGACACCTGATTTTTTGTAATGTAAATACTATCAAGGATTTATATGTTTAGCACAAACATTGTTCCATGTTACTGGAAATCTGTAGCACAGTGTGATGTTTTAGGCAGCAGATGTGACAAGCAACACAAGAAGGATTCAGGAGTTCTACAGATTCCAACTTCTGTCTTGTCTGTTGAGATGTCCTTATTAAATACTTCAAAAAATAATGGAAAGTATGAAAGGGTTAATCTTAACACCTGGTTTCAGGAAAATACACATAGAATGTGACAGATTTGTACTTTTGGCACAGCATGCTGTAAGCTTAGTTAGAAAAGGGGAGATCTGCTTCTCTGCTACCTTTTAAAGGATAGTTTGTATTAAACTGTACTGCATTTCTGTTCATCTTATTTGGTTTCATTCCTGTTAAAATACTAATGGCTGAAGAATTTTGTGAAACTAATTGGTCTCTTTTTACTATCTATGTTTAATAAATGCAATGGTACACCATTTGCATAAATTTACTTTAAGGAGTATCTTAGATGCTCTACATTTTAGTAACCTGATTTTAAAATATATGCACAGTGTCTATTAAGTTTATTACTTTTCAATATTACTTTTTAAGAGCTTTGGAATTCTCAGCTTTATGAAGAATAACATGACTGGTGAGAAAGTGGTTGCTTTTGAAAAACAAACAAAGAAAAACACCTTTCTTTTTTTTTTTCCTCTCAGTGGCAAGAGACATCAGTGAGAACATTTCTGGAGGTTTGTAAGGAGTATGGAATATGGCCCAGGGAAGCACCTGTCTTGAATATCCATTTTTTAAAATTCTAGCTATCTCAGAGCAGCTCTCTGGAGGGAGATAGTGCAGCAAAGAAGATGCTTGAAGAATAGGCTTCCCAGAAGTGTGAGACTCACTAATTCAATGCGATTGTGCAGCAGTATGAAGAAATCTCTTGTCTCACAAGGGATCTGATACAGTTTCTTAGCTTGAGTACTTGCAGTTTCTGTCTGAAATCACTGTTTCTCAATGGCAGCTTTGTCTATGCTTTCTTGGTCTGACTATTATTTCATAGAAGAAGCCATTAACTGTATTCATGTATCTCCAGCTGAGCTGGAACAATTGGAAGTAAACCAGTAGAGATTCTGTTTCACATAATGTTTATTTTAATTGTGCTTTCAAAAGAAAGGGTTTGGAAAACCACTCATGATAAATTATGGTGATAGAGGTCCCATTCATAACCTATATCCCACCCTGCACTTCTCAATAAACTGTTGATCAGAG
>VZZY01011559.1:19916-34321 GCA_013400335.1 Eurystomus gularis
GGTTCTTTTTAAAAACAAAAAAAAAAAAACCCCTTTTTTTTTTTTTTTTCCTCTCAGTGGCAAGAGACATCAGTGAGAACATTTCTGGAGGTTTGTAAGGAGTATGGAATATGGCCCAGGGAAGCACCTGTCTTGAATATCCATTTTTTAAAATTCTAGCTATCTCAGAGCAGCTCTCTGGAGGGAGATAGTGCAGCAAAGAAGATGCTTGAAGAATAGGCTTCCCAGAAGTGTGAGACTCACTAATTCAATGCGATTGTGCAGCAGTATGAAGAAATCTCTTGTCTCACAAGGGATCTGATACAGTTTCTTAGCTTGAGTACTTGCAGTTTCTGTCTGAAATCACTGTTTCTCAATGGCAGCTTTGTCTATGCTTTCTTGGTCTGACTATTATTTCATAGAAGAAGCCATTAACTGTATTCATGTATCTCCAGCTGAGCTGGAACAATTGGAAGTAAACCAGTAGAGATTCTGTTTCACATAATGTTTATTTTAATTGTGCTTTCAAAAGAAAGGGTTTGGAAAACCACTCATGATAAATTATGGTGATAGAGGTCCCATTCATAACCTATATCCCACCCTGCACTTCTCAATAAACTGTTGATCAGAGTGGTCTCTACTGTGATGCAGTGATCCAGGATCTCGGTGACATGTCAGTCTGTCACAGACAGCACCCAACTGTTGTGTTTCAAGACTCTTTGTCTCTATCTCTGTCTCTCCTGTCTGACTTTCTGACACCAGGATGTTTTAAGAAGTTGTGCTTACTTTGTTTACTAGAAGAGGACTTGATTTAAAAAAAAGAAATAAACAAATTTTCTGGCTGTTCAGAATAAAGAATTTATTAGAAAGCTGATTAAACTATGCATTATTTTCTCACCAGGACTTTCTTTACTTTTCCCTCTTCCCCTTCCTCAGGTATCTTAGGAGGTACACTTCAGTGAAACCTTGTTTACAAATTGACAGTAAACTCCACCTTATGGCACAGTTTTTTTCAAAGGCACATATTGTCTGTGCAAAGCATGTATTCATGGGTTTCAGTTTCTCTCTAGATGTGGATCTTGGTTTCAGCATTTGTTTTGCAGGATTCCAGAAGGCTAGGTAGTTTATCTACTGCTTCTGGTGTACTGCAGAAAATCTGTCTCATCTGCCCTGGGATAATCAGAGCTGGCAGATGATCACCACCTGGTGGGTCTGCAGCAGCTCAATGAGGCTTGTCCTTGAAGATAAGGGGCTTAAACAACGTCTATTATGTGCCAAATGAAGGACCATCCTGTCATGCAAATGGAAGACCAAACATGGTCCATACCATGTTTCATTTCCAGTTGTTGACAGTTCATTCTCACTTTTCCCTTTGTACCACAAAAGGTTAATCATCTAGCTTCTTGAACTGTAATCATGAGGAAAAAACCTACTTAAACAATTCACTTATCTTTATTTACCCTCAAACCCTGTAATAAGAGCAATTACTTCTGTCCATTGCTGAATCTACATCTGGAGGGTAGGTGCTTTTATGTAAGGAGAAAGATATTTCCTATAAAATGTGAGTTTTCTCATGCAGAGACAGAAGTGCAGCAAGGACTTGCTGGGTGATCTATTACTCCCAGCTGGAATCTGGGTAAATGCCTGTGGACTGTGGCAAGATTAGGATGTCCTCTTGTAGCTACGTTCCTTCTAGTATTGTTATCAGTACAGCAACAGTCTTTCCACTTTGTTTTCTACCACCTTACATGACAACTAAGTTCCTATAAGGCAAATGATACACACTGATATAAAAGTATTTATTCCAGTAGAGCTGGACCAGTTTGTACTCTCTGAAGGGATGGCCTTTTATACATGGATACATCACATCTCGCACAATTTTATCACTGACATTTTGGTTCCTGTAACAAATTCTCATCTTAGAGTTGACCTTTTTCATGAAGCAAACTTCCCAAGTGTCACCATCTGGATATCTCACTCTCTTTCTAGAAGAATGTATATGCCAATGAAACAAAAAAGTACATGATTAAATGCTGAAAAAAAAAAAAAAAAAGACAGAAATAAAAGAAATGTCATTGACAAAATTCTGTTTGAATTTAAACAAAAGTTTATAAACACCCTCTATGGGCATCTAGGTATCTTCATGTAGACTATCTTCTCTCTCGCTTTTGGTTCTTTGGAAAAGCACAGTGCATTTTTTATATGTCTGCATCAGGACTACACACATACTATATGTTTACAAGGTCTAAATTTCTTCAGTTTTTCATTGTGCTAAAATTGTGTCTAATTTATGCTTTGTCTCTGTGTATAACTTTTCATTCAGCTATGTATACAGCAAGCAAGACAGGTACTTAGAACTCTCCCTGAACTTATTTTTTTTAAAGATGAACCATAAACTTGACATGATACTACTAGGTTTCTGATTCAGTGTATTATCTATATGGTGAGTTTAAGAGTGCTCTGGTCTTTGAAAGAGGTTATCCATTTTATTGGGTTTTCAATTCAAACCTACCTCATTAGGGGACCTTAAGTGAGCTTCACAGGGCTTTTTTTTTTTCCTTTTCCCCAGATCATAATCAACCACATCCAGCTAATTTCAGTGGGGCTGAATCTGGAATAGATTGCCTGGAGAGGTTGTGGTTGCCCCCTCCTTGGAGGTGTTCAAGGCCAGGTTGGATGAGGCCTTGAGCAACCTACTCTAGTCGACAGGCATTCCTGCCCATGGCAGTGAGGTTGAACTATGTGATCTCCAGGCTCCTTTCCAACCTAAGCCATTCTATGATTCTGTGAACACAGGCTGAGTGAGAAGGTGACATCTCTCTTTTTATTGTTTCACAGATCATGGCTCTGTGCCTATATACAATGGTGGCTATGAACTTCTAGTATGCCAATGGATGGAACATAGTGTTATATCAGATGCTCTAGAAATACAGCCCATTTTTTTCCAGCAGTTTTTACTGACATCCTGCCTTCCTCAGGCTCATGTTTGTTGTCAGGAAAAAATCCCTGTGCAAGGATTATGCCTTGGTATGGAAGTGAGTGATCCAGAGGCCACAAAATTAATTCCACTAAGTGTTAGGTAGTGTTCATCCAAAGAAAGTGTATTTGTAAATAATTTCCAAACAAGATCTAAATCATTATCATAAATGGTACCAGGACTTCATTCAAAAAGACAAATGTACAGCTTCACCTGCTGATAAGCAGCATTTATGCTTCTAATCTGCACTTCCATATAATTCAGTCTGGCCTCAAAGCTTATGTTGGCAAGATCATTTACTCCACTGAGTTGTTGAGTGTGTTTTTTTGCAAGTCAGTAACAGTTGTTGCTTGCTTCAGTAGTAAGATTTGTCTTTGGATCAATTTATTCTTAGCTATGAGACTTTGAATGCAAAGTTGTATTTTCAAGCATCATTCAGACATATGACTTTGCCATCTTCAATGCAGCACTAAGGTAATTCCTTTTTATGTTACAAAGGAGAAGGTAAAAAACCTTGAACAAGTAAGTTGATGCCCTTCCTACACACTCCTTCTGCCTAGGCATGAGTATTAACAGTATCTCCTGTGCTACAAAGGTGAACTCATTGTCAATGTCTCACTGACTGACTTGGATGGGAGACGTGATAAAAGTGCAAATAATTAAAACATAATCCACCTATTCACTGAGACATAGAGGCAGCTTTGGAAAAGGTGATATGATCTGTATTTGACCATGTACATAATAAACTGCTGGTATATTTATGGGAGAACAAGAAATATTTGATTTCAGCAATTTAAGTGGCTTTATTTTATTAGTTGAGGTGGAAAATTCAGGTATTGTTGTGTCTTAAAAAACCAGGAGGTTAACATTAAGGACAGGGCAGGGAGAAGATTGCTCTTTAGTTTAGAATCCAGGTAAAGCAAGCAGTCCAAAGACAAGCCATGGGTGTTTGAATGGGGTTATGTATCAACAAGACAGACTTCATTTAACAATTCTACTCTTCATGAAAATGAAGAAAACACCTGTACAGGGAAAAAAAACTTATTACCTACTTTCTTATAATCTGCTCAGTAGCCTTTACTATAAGACTTGAGCACTCCCCATTATATTTGGAAGTACTAAGGTGAAAAAAATTTTTAAAATCAAATCCATAGCTATTCAAGCTTTGGCAACTTCCTCCAATGCTGAATAATCTGTATAGTTTTGCACATTAATTTTATAGATGATAATTATTGTTAGGGCAAACAGTCACTTGCCAACGCATCTGTACAGATAAATAAGCATGTAGCCCTTTTCTTCTCTTTACTGGATACCAGCTTTATAACATTTACTGTGCTGCACACAGTAAACTGAATATAATAACTACGAGCAAGCTCAATCTAATAACTGCTTCTTCAGTTGGGCAGATGCAAATTGACTGACTGGGAATTGAAAGAAACTCTCTCCATGTCCCCAGATGTGCCTGGTACTATCACTGAGCCCATACAAAGAGAAAAGTGGTTGGACCTTTTGTCTAAATTAGCACAGCTTGTATGTACTGAGACCAAGATAACAGAAGGAAGTCTGCATGTAGCTTACTTCGTATTTTCCCTGTGAAGGTGCAATTCATGCTGTTACAGTCTTCTGTGTGCCTAATGAAAGGCATGGAGGTCAGTGTAATGGGCACTACACTAGCTATGGGTGAGGAAGAGTCATGAAAGATATTAGAGACCCTTGATGACCACTTAGGCCAGGGTGGTTTCAGGGTTGTTTCTAATTTCTCTTTTGATGCCTTCTTGGTTATGCTGAGTATCACAGGGATGCTAATGACATAGATGCAAAGGGAGTATAACTCTAGATTAGGCCTCCCATTTTGGTTTTGCCACTGACCATGCCAGCTCCTTTGCAGGCAGAGAGAAGAATGCAAGTGGGATAAGCTACCCCCAGATTAATTTCATATTTCCGAAATCTGGTGATTGCATGGGTGTGAAAAGCATTATATATGCTAAGGAGCTGCACTCTCTGTATACTTATAAGGGTTTTGTGATCATATTCCTTCTTCAGAATGCAACCTCATTTTTAATCCAGCTTCATTGCACGATTAGCTCACTCATTTGCTGCTCTTTATCTATCATGTCTTTACTCAGAATTTTAAAACATGCATACTGATTGACTTAATGGGTTTCCTTATCCAAAAAAGACATTTAATTCTAAGGAAATTTCATGGCTAATACTTCTTGCACAAAGTCAACATTATGCTCTGCTGAACTGAGTTTATTAATTTCTGATTTTACATGAATGCCAGCTTAGCTCTGCCAGTGTCCTAAGCAGTTTAATTACTAGGAGAGCACTTCTCCCTCCTCTGGTCACTCAGAGTTTTTTGAACAATTCCTTAATAAATGCGGGACGTTTTTGTGTAAGAATTACTATGGCCATAGGTAGCAGGATCACACTCTGGGTTTTATTTGTATTCCTGCTCTGTATGGATTGTGATTGAACCAGTGATAATGGCTCTGTTGATGGCTGTGTTAGACTATTTCTAATAACAAAATATAATGGTTCATTTTCTGAGTTTACACAACTGTGGTATAAAGATGACGCAAAGTACAAGTTTCTTTCTAAGCAAACGCACCATGAATTATCATAGTTTCAGAATTAACAAAAGAAAAATAATCTAAACCTAACATAAATATAGCCATTGTGAGTGCAGGCTTTTAGGTAGTTACAGCACTACTTATCTCTAACCATTGGGAAATTTGTAATTTTACAGGCAACAGATTTTAACTGTGGTCTTAACATCTGGTTTATTGAAGCATAATACATGTCTTAATGCTTCCTTTTGAAAGTTTTTGAATTTCAACCTCCAAAATATTGGAGCACAGAAAGTGGTCCTGTTTATCTGTTATTTCCCTACTCTTTTACTTAGTAGCAAAAAAAAATTGAACACAGGGATCTTCAACACATACAAGTGATTTATACTGAGTCCCTGAACAGGGGCTAGATATAAAGCAGTTTTCTTCAAGGAGGACAAAAAACCATTATAAATCTCTTTTTGACAGTACCTGGTAATTGTTTAACCACAAATACTTTTAAGTTGGCAAATCTGCTCTTTAAAATAAAGGTCAGCTTTAATGAAAAAGAAAAGCCAAAAGCCAGTAAAAGTACAAACGGTTTTGGGATTTTGTGGTGTGAGGGACTGGTGTTATTCCCAGACATCAGTTCCCCTCTTACATTTCTGCAGATAACTCCAAAACAAAATGTAAAGCAAGAAATGGAAAAAAAAAGCATAAGTTTAAAAAAGAAACCCCGTAATATGCCTGTCAAGGTAACTGGTATTAAAGAAATGTAAGCAGTTCTACTGCATTTTAGATTTATGATTCAACTTCACGTAATCGTTGACACCAGAATAAAGTGGGTTGAGGGAACCATACCCAGTCATGTAGAAGGGAAGTGAAGGGGGAAGGAAGGGGAAGGGAAGGGTAAAGTACAGGGGGTGTATCAAGAGGGAAAATGCACTGATTCAAACACCAACAGCATGAAAGCCCTTTCTCTGCTGTAACTCACATGAAGTTAGCTTTGTGATCTGCCACAAACAGACCCCTTGTTATTACTCCTTGGAAGTGAGACACATTCAAAGGAAAAGACTCTTCTGGCAAAATGTTTGCTTCTGGTACTTTCCTTTTCTCATACATCAAGGAACATCAAATTTAAATGCCATCACACTTGGCAGCCATACAGTTTGGAGGGCAAGCTGCTGTCAGGTAAGAAGACATTTGGAGTGATATGAATCAGGCCAAATCCAGCAGGTTAATTTCCATCTGCCAGTGACAGACAGCCTTGCTCTTGTCTGACTTTCTGCCTTTGCTGTTTGATGGTACACTGGGATGCTGCCACTTGGGATAAGAGCTTGTTTCTTTGAATGTCTGAGGACATCACAGATATTCCCATAGTGTGCTGGTTTTGAGTCAAGAACTTGTGAAATTAGTATAGCTTTATTTTTCCTTCTTTCTTTTTCCCGCCCCCTGCCCTATGTCTCACAATGTCTTTTCCAGTGGTGATCTCAAGTGATTTCTGTTTTGTTCCTTATAGAAGTACAAAAAAGTGGTGTTGTGGGGGTTTTGAGTTTTTTCACTTTCTTTGTTTTCTTTGTGGGGAAATGTTCATTTTGCTGAGACTGCTGTTGCACTGTTGCACAGTGCTTTTGATGCCTTAGCCTTTGTAATGCTATGGGACTTCCCTTTGCAGCTCTGGAGCCTACTTCTTTACTTCACAGTCTTTCATCTACACACCCAGAGGATTTCTGGCAGTGCTTTTAACCTGGTGTTCCAGCTGCTCTCTTCCCTTGACACTGCTCCTCTGAACCTTTGCTGGCTCTTGTCTCTTGTGGATAGTGAATGCCACTGATGTTTAAATCATTCTGCTCTTTTCCTGCCTCTTTACCTTTTTTCTTTGTACCTTCTAGTTCATAACTGTACACTAAAACCCCTTTAACCTTTGCCTCATAGCTTTTAGTTTATAACTTTATATTAGAAAATACAGAGGCTAGAAGGTGGGAAATGGATAACAGTCATTTCACTGTCCAGTAAATGTTACCTAACATATAGCTACCTACAAGATAGATAATATTTAATACTAATATCAACACTAATACTGTCATATACAGTTGGGGCATTTTGTTAGTTTCAATGAAAATTGTAATTGTACTAGGAAGGAACAAGTAAAGGTTCAATTTCATCATCTTCCTCATCCTCCCTATCTCTAGTAGTGGAGAGAAAGATTGTTATTATTGGATCCTGCTGCTTGCCAGTAGCCAGCTACTCACTGGGTGGAAGTCTTTCTTTTTCCTCACATTCTCTTTTCAGCTTAGAGTGTGGGATATTTTTACCCCTGAAGTATCTTTGAAGTTGATTTATGCACCCTCCTAATCTTGCATTTCAGCTTCCCCTGTACCGCAGATGGTAAGTCTGTGGATTCATCTGCACATGTTACTGCTTATTTAGTCAGAGTTTGCTATTCTTACAAAATCTTCATATCAAACTATAGGAAGACGCATTTCTAATATTTTCTACTTGGAAATATAATTTAAATGATGTTTTGCTAATACTAAATTAGCTCTTGTGAGTCTCTTGGCCTCAGAACCTTGGCTGACAAACTTTTGTGAGTTGTATTTGGTCAGGCTTCTGATGTGGGTTAAAAGCAACAGAACAGAGCACCCTGGGTTTTTTTTTTTTCTTTCATCCTTCAAATGAAAAGAAATCCTTCTTTCTCATTTTTAAGCTTGAAATTTTTGCAAATCATTGGTTTTCCTTATTTGGCAAGGCAGATGATTGACAATATCCAACTTTTTCTAAAACATGTTTTACATCCGAGCCATTTTGGCCAGGTAGATATCTGAAAAAGCAGTGTGCAAAACAGCTATAAGAGACACCCTGGATTTCATTTCAGTGTCAGTTTCCACTGTGGCACTTGAACGTGTGGTCTCCCCTATCAGACAGAATTGAATGCCTTTTCCATCTTCAGGTGCAGTCATCCACAGCCACCAGTGTTAGCCCACCCTGCCAGTGATTTTGGTCTGAATTAGCAAAGAGGGCTATGAACTCAGAGGGCAAAGGTAGAGGCCCAAAGAGCCCTACCTTCCTGTGGGATTGCTCTGGTCTGAGTTAGAACACGACTAATTATTTTCAGTGATTTTACTTTTCATCTCAGTCTCTACTAGCTAACTACACTTTCTGAAGTTCATGGCATTTTTTTGCAGTGTCTGCTTCTAGTAGTGATAGCACTCAATGTTTAGAGTTAGTGTCAAGCATCAGTGTGTGCTGAAAGGCTCTTGCTTTACTTGCTCCTGTGCAGACCAATGTCACTGTGGAATCTTGTGTACAGCTTCAGGGGTGCAGAAAGTGAAAGGCTCCACCTGCAGGGAGGAGCAGCCAGGACAAGAGACCCTAAACTGACCAATGAGAGATTCCATCCCATATACGCTATATTCAGTGTAAAGATGAGGGATCACAAGGGTCAAGCTCTCTTCTTCAATGGCCAGCGTCCAAGGAGGACTCTGTCTGTTCTGCCTTTGATCCCAACCCATGTGTTCCTGAATCCAGTTCCAGAATCCAGGTCCTGAATCTGGTTCCCATTTGTCGCTGAGCCCAGACTGGGACTTCCCAAGTGCCTGCTCCACAGCATCGGTGGTGATGGTGACATAATTGCCATGGGGTGCAGGGTTGGTGTGATACTGGTTTTGTATATATTTGTCTATGTTCTATTTTATTATTTTCATTGAAAGTGTTTTAGTTTTCTTTTCTGATCCATAAGTCTCTCTCCCTTATTCCCTTTTTCTTCCTATCTGGGAGGAGAGAGGGTTTAACAAGGAGCATCTATTATAGGTCTAGTGGATGGCCCTGCCTCTAAACCTTGACATTGACAACCTTGCACCAGGGATGCTGCTGCAGCCTGAGCCACTAGGGATGAAGACCAAAAGGCTGTGACAAAGGGGCACTGGGTTTAGAGGTCTGTCAGTTCCACAGCTTGAATTTTCTTTTCCACTATTTGCTCTGCAAATGTGATGTTAAAAATTTATCTTTTTTTTAGTCACTAACAGGAAAGTGTTCTGACAGATCTAAGGGAAGGTACTATTTCATGTTTGTTGTGGGTGACTTTTAAGCTGGCTTCATGCTATCTTAATTTTGGTTTTTGCTTTGCTACAAAGAAGAAGAAAGTATGTTACTGCCAATAAGGGATTGTATTTGTTGATTTAAGGAGAAGCCTATGCTGGTTATAATATTTTTTGTTACCTTAAATTAGCCGTTTAAATGAAATTGTCAACTATTAAAAGAATCCAGTAATACAAGAACAGAGAATGAATGTTTCCTCTGTTACAGTAATGGCTATTACTGTTACAAATTTATAGGTCCAAAATGCAATAAGAGCCACAATGGATTGCTTAAAAATGTCATCCCAAGAACTGTTAACACATTAAATTATGAATATTTTATGCAGGTCATTAACCTTGATAATTTACCTTAAAAAAACTTAGAAATGGCTCGATTAGTTTCTAATGGAGCTTGGATCATCTAGATGTTAATCTTTCCTGTGTGGCTGCCACATTGTTGATGTACTATTGAATTTATAATTATTCATCTTTCATCACATTTATACACTTCAACAGGGAAATAGCTGTATATATTTAGTAATCGAATCAGGGAATACTAGAGCTGTAGGGGAACTCCAGAAGCATGTCTGTTTGTTGTGATAGCTTGAGACATGCCAAAAGGAAAGACTAACTGTGGCTGTCCTTTTTTGACTAGGGTTCTTTGCTTGTCCTGCTTTTAAAAACATCCAGCACCAACAAGTCTGTGATGTTCCCAAGAAACATACCTTGGAGCTTCCCTATGCGAGGAACTTTTCCAAATGTCTAATATTTCTGCTGCAGTATTAAACTGATTTCTTTTTACGGTGTGCAAAATGAAGAAGAAAAACAGGTTGTCCTTTTTTCTTTCCTTTTTTTTTNTTTTTTTTTTTTTTTTTTTTTTTTTTTGTGTGCATAGATTCGTGTGTATTTGAATACTGCAATTATATTGTAGTTCCTTTTATGTCTGTCTTTGGCTTTCTACTTTGAAATTATTTATCTCATAGTTTTTCTTACAAGGTCTAGAGGCCAGGACAGTCCTACAACACGGTCATTTATGTTTTGGGAGTTGAGAAACAGAGGTCAGAGGGAATAGTTTTAGCAGATACTGGGAGAAAGGAAATTTGGGATGTTGGATGGGAAATTTGCAGTGCTGTAAAGAAACCTATTGTCTCATAGGCATTCAGGACATGATGTGGGTTGGTTTTATTTTTATGTTGTTTGTTTGCCTTAAAGTAGGAATGTGTGGGTTGAAAGAATAGATTATCAACTGTCATTTCCTACTAAAGAGAACATGGAAAAATCAGTTATGAAGGAAGTTTTAAACACATGAGGAGAGTTAAGGATCTAGATGGCAAAGACATGACCACAATTTAAGGGATAGGGAGGTCCTGAATTAGAAGAGGAAAGAGAAAGCTGGAGAAAGCCAGGATGGAAATGTTGCCAAAAGGAGGGCTGGTTGACAAAACAGCACTAGTCAGCACAGATAATCTTGTGTCTGAGCCCAGTCAGGTTGTGAGGAATTTTTTATCACATCTTCTTCTGTCTCTGGCTGTGTATCTTTTTACAGGACTGAAAAGTTTACAGTATCCAGTTAGGTATGAAATAGAAAAATACATAATATATTTGTTTTAAAGGGGGTATAGGAAACACAGAATAGCATAAGGCATAGAAATAGAAAAGGGTTTTGGATATGGAGTGTTTGATTAGCAAGAACCTCACATACCTTTTGATGACATGGCAAATTATTGTAAATAATATCAGATAAATATCTTCAGAAAGAGGTAGGTATTTTGTTTTACTTCAGAAGTTACTAAATTTCTGACTGCTTATACAGTATATCATGTAATATCAAACAATAGGTATAAATCAGTTTTCCTACCAAAAATTCATTGTCTGAGCAGAAAAAAAAAGAGGAAAAGTTCAATTTTTAAAGTATTTCAATTTTTCAGATGAATTGATTTGTTAAAGATTGCACAGATATGCTGTACTGAAACTGAAAATCAGTCCAGGAATTTTGGATCCCAAAACAGTGACTTAACTATACATAACTTTTACCTTTCAATAAGATTTTGTCCTTTGGCATTATCTTACTGTCAAAGGGTTAAGACACTTGCAGGAGCCTCTTTTTCAACCCCAATATGATCTTTACAGGACTCCACATTATGGTTGTGCTTTCCTCCACCATTTTGACTCCATGTTCAGTGAAGGACAGTGTACCTAGCTGACACTAGGTGGTATTGGAGGTCTTTTATTCTCACTAATGTTTTGAAACTTATTGCTATCACTGCATCTAATCCATGCATATTCAATTTAAGAATCTCCATGTGACCTAGACTTATTTATTATCTTTCTTTGAAGAAGACAGTTTACTCAGTCTAATGGAGTTTGCAAACTGTTTCACCACTCAGCAGCCTTGAACCCTCAGCAAACAGATTTATGACCCTGACAGTCATATTTTAGCCGTAAGAGCGTTGTTAGGATTACAATGAAGACAGAGAAGGAAAGGATGGAAGATTACATGGCAAGAATGAAACGCTTAAAGATGGTTACACTTTTAAGTTAATGGAGAGCTGCTGAACCATGAAAGAATAGTTCAAAAGCTGTTGCTGCTTGATAGGCATATTCTGTCTATGTGGTTTACAGGTGACTTCAGAAATATTTCCCCTGACTGTTGTCCAAGGAATAAAATACAGGACCAGGCAGGAAAATCACAGGCTAAACATTCAGAGAGCTGCCTTGGTTTGTTATTGGTTTTGTTTTCGCTGATGCATGGTAAAATGAGATTTTTGCAAGTCTGTTTGCTGTTTGTTTCAATGAAGAAGCTGACGATCATGACTTACATTAAGAATTGAACAATGTGGGATAGTTCAGTAGGCTATCATGGCAAAACTTCAAAGTGACTGACATTCTCATTGTGCCTGAGAGCAGTAGGTGAGTGGCATTCTGAAGTGATTATTCTTTGTGCTGCTAATACGATACTTACTAAAAGCAATCCAACAAATAAATACAACATTAATAAAACCCTGTTCAGAAGTAACTGTTCAGAGAATTTGTTTTTCCTCCATATAGTTGCATCAAAAGTACGTATTCCATCTTTATGACTGTCCCTTCTTCAAACATCCCAAATCCCTGAAAAACAGGTGAATAAGAAAGTTTAAGAAGGGCTTTTAAACTGTAGGTTCAGTTTCATGTTTATAAAAGCATGAGAGAGAATAAGAAGAATGAAAATATGGATTATATTTTTGAACAGCATTCCTTATGCCTGAGACATTCCTCATGCCTGAGACGTTCCTCATTACCATCTCAGTGATTAGATTTTCTTTGTCTAAACTTTCATTCACTGATTTGTGGCCCAGAACACTGATTTACAGTACAGAGTGTGGTGATGAAACTAGGGAACAAATACTGAAGTGATCAGCTTTCAGTATAGAAGCACAGTGACAGGACATCTGAAATTTGTTAAACATGTGTTGCTGGCTAAGTCATCCCCTCTGTTTGTCACACCATTTTGTCAATGAACATAAGTAATTCCTGGGCAGAAATTGTCATGCCTGTCATGGACAAGACAATTTTCATGGACATAAATCTGTCACGCTTACAGAGATACTTATTGACTTTTTTTTTCTTTTTAACTTCTTCCAATCTAAAATGAGTGACAGTTAAAGTAAATCTGTTTCCTACTTTGGCTTTTAGGAAAAAAATTCTAAATCCCATCATGAATGAAGTAGACACTCTGGTTTCCTGCTAATGTTCTTGGGAATAATAATTTTCCTAAAAAAAGTGTGATAATGAAGACATTTTTCTAAGCTTTGACACAAATCATCAGCCAACAAAGTGACTATGGACATGAGGGGATATGCAGAGCTGAAGCAAAGACACTTGTCTCCACAACCCCTAAAGCTATTTGTGTATCTATTCTTCTCCCTAGTTTTAAGACAACTTTTAAAACTTAATTTTTTCTTCTTTTTCCCCAGCTTATACTGGCTTCACTGCTTTTCGGTATGCATTCTCTTTTACTGAACTTCTTCACTATCTTTGGCTTCCTGCTGTTACATCGAAAATCTCTATCTTCTCTCTGTGAAGACCTTTGCATGTGACTATTTCTTCCATCATGGTTTCAGTAACATCAGTTATTCTGTAAGGAAAACTGCACTGGTTTATTTTTCTGCATTTGGCCTGAGAGTTTATTGAAATAAGAATTTTTCTTTCTTCTCTGTCCATTAAAAAATGGCTATATTTTCTTTCAGTATGAGAAATGTAGAATAATGGTAATAATCTAGAATTCTGCTTCAGGGCCATTGTGAAACTGCAGTTGATTTGCAGACTGAAACTTGCCCTTTTTTCAGAAAAAATGGTTAAACTAGTCCTATTGTAGCCCTTGATACCTCCATGTCCTCATTGTTCAAAGCTGCTTTCAAAAAGTGAGTTATTACATCTCCAAAACCTGAAATAGGCATTTTCTTCTTCGTGGGACTGCGACTGGTTACAGCAGCAGACTTGAGGACTGAAGAGGTCTGCAACTTGTTCTGAACATTAGCTATGAATCTTTTTCCAGGAAACCGTAAAAGCAGGGCACCCTGCTGTTTTGCCAATTACCCAGCCCAGCACAAAAAACGCCACCATTGCCAGGAGGCAGATGCATAAGCAGATATAGATTTTATTATCTATCCCCATGGGGTGCAGAAATGATATTACATGTCTGGTAGCAGAAGACACATTCACCATGGGTGACATAATAAAAGGAAAAGCAAAATTAACTACAAACTCAATAACAGAAGGGAAAAGAAACCAGGCCATCACCTCAACAACCAAAGGGGAGACAAACCATACCCCAGATATCACCAT
>VZZY01011561.1:0-10739 GCA_013400335.1 Eurystomus gularis
AAAAAAAAACCAAGAAGAAACATACAAAGGATGACACCTTCTTCCTTGACAGAGAGACTTCGCTTTCCATTCTTTCTTGGTGTTGCAACAAAATTTTAAGTTGATTAACTAGGAAGAGATAAAAAAACATTATAACCAGAAAATATTTACTTTTGTCATTGCAATTAGTATAATTTCTAAAAATGTTTAAACTATTTGCTTTTGTAGTAACGTTACCTGCATGACTGTGCTGCAATTCCTGCCAGGCTGCTTTCCCACTGTCCACATCACTGCCCTTGTCCATAGAGGACTGGTCAAATACAACTTCACCCTCACCCTGTGCAAGCTCTCCTTCCTCCAAGGCATATTTCAGTTGATGGATGCTTTCACTAGCACGCTCTGGGAAAAAAAAAAAGTAAAAATCACATTATTAGCCACAATAAATGGCGTCAAAGAAAGTATTTATTAACTAATAGTTTAATTTTTTTTTTAATAGGATAACTGAAAGCATTCAATGTCTGTCTAGCTTGACTCCTTGATCTAAACTCAGCCACTGGAAGCAATTACCTAATGCAAACAGCCAGAACAGCTACTGTGTGTCACAATTTGCAGAAGAAATATTTACTACATTTTCAAAGAAGAACCTATAAATAGCATCTTAGCCTGTCAATATATTAGGATTCTGCAGCAGCACAAGTAAAGATATACTTGACCCTAAGATATTTCCAAGCATACGCAGCTTTGATACTTTTCAATGAACCTAAAGTTCACACTGTATTTCATACAGTGTGCAGGGCGGGGCACCAAGAAAAATATTTTTTAATTCTAATGATGCCAGCACACATGACAAAACAATGTATTGCACAATTGAAAAAAAACCCCCAAACCTGAGTAAATGAAGTAGACTCAGCAAACCAAGCAAACATAAAACAGTGATTAAATAAGGACTGATGACTTCTGAATAAGTGTGAAAAATAAATAGTTACACTCATAATGCTGGAAGAGAAGAAAAAAAAAAGGAAAAAACCCCTCTTTCTAGATAAGCACTAATCTTTTTATGAACATTTTCAAGAACTGACTGACTTACTGGAGGGTGATACAGTAAAGGTCTTCTCTTCATGTATTTTTTCTTTATTCCTTTAAAAATAAATTTTTATTTGATTCAGCTGGCTTCTAAAAAAAAAAAATCAAAAACTCCCCAATCATAAACGTCGTATCACTTGGATACAGCTGAATATTTCCAATATGCTAAAAAAAATAGTGGAAAGATCTGCAGCTGAGAGATAACAACTGGATTGGGAATCAGAAAATATGGGCATGGTTTTAGATAATGATATTCTAGTTCACTCAGGCAACTCCCTTATTACTTCTTTCTTTCAGCTGCCTATGTACAAAGGGAGATGAACATTTAATTTATCTTCCCTTTAAGCAATGTATATACTAGGTAGAGAAGGCAGAATAATAACCTAAGTAGTATGGATTTATGCAATGTTCAACAAAGCAGGATCTCTAGGTTCTACCGTAATACCAAGTAAACCAAGAAAATGATCCACACATCAGTAACAGAATGTACATGCTTGGTGAGACAGTCCTCCATCATCATTCATAGCCACTTTACCAGGAATATAAGATGTTTCTTTTACATTTCTCCAAAGTAATGCTACAGTCATTAGTGGCTAGCAGTCAAAACTACCCTGAAGCTTCATTAACAGTTATAAATAAATTTAAACACACTCTTAAAATCTTACTTGACTTTCAGAAACTTAAAATCATAGCCATTTTGTTCATTTAGCCCTAAATTCTTTGGAGGGTTATTCTCCGCTAGGACTACTGTATATAAAATATTTAGGTACAAATGCCCACAGAACAGGAATTTCACTCTTGTGAGACAGAGCTTATAAGGTAACATCTTTTATTGGAGCAACTGCTACAACTAGAAAAATGGCAGCTTTCCAGCACATGTCCTTAATTTATTTTTATACGTTTGTATTCTGTAAGTTGATATGATGCATGAAGAACTAACTGGAAATATTTTCTCTCATGGGCAAAAAAAGCATTAAAAAATAATCCCTGTTAAGCATTTGCTAGGTAGAATTCAGAAGACATGCCTCAGAGTATAATATATGCTGCTGGTTACAAATGTTAACAGCCCTTTTCTTACAAATGGAAAGGTGAATAGCAGCCCAAGTCAGAGAACAAAAGCTAGATATGTATTTCTGCCTTCACTTTATCTTTTTCAAGTTCACATCACCTTGACTTAAGTTGGGAAATTGATTTTTTTTTTTCCCCACTATAATGGTATTCACAGTACTTTTCAATCTTTTTCTCTGCTTGGTTGTAACTTACCAGGCAGACTTAAAAATCTCCCCCCAAAAAGCATTATATTTAAAAACATGGTTCTCAGTCCAATATGTCAGCCATCACTCACTCTTTAGCAATGCTAGTTTTAATAAAACGTAACTCACTTCTGACCTATTAAATTTATCTCAGCACTTATTTTTAAAGCCCAGTCATCCAATAACTCACATTGTCTCTTTGGATTTTGGGGTCTTTCACCCTTCAATGCAGCTAATGTAAAAGAAGACACAAAAGGCACATTTAAAATAGTCATAATTTATTATGAGAAACCCCAATATAATTGACAAGGCAATGACTAAAAAAGAGGGGTTTAGGTCAAATATTTCTCTATTGGCGTCTTTAAGCTATTCACGCACTCTTGAGCGTTCCAGGATGCTAGGAGGGGTGAAGAGCTCATTGAGCTCTCACTGATGCAACAGCTTAAATATTTAGCTAACTATGTTGCAACTAGCTGTTGCCAAGAAGTGTTCATTGTCAGTTAAGTTCCTATATGGTGTGTCATCTGATAGCAATAAAATCTGTTCATTTCCCCATTCACTGCAGATCTGTAAGAGAATTCCGGAGTATCAATATTTGCTCTATTGCCAGTGAAGAATAACAAACCAAAATCAAACAAGGCCTGTATACAGTTTTTCCCCAGAACTTCTCCCTCTTTGTAATGTTACAGCTTCTGAATTCCAAGCCCTTACTTTATCCTCAAAGATAACATAGATCTTCTTACGCTATGTCCACTTCTTCCATAAATATACTGGCTAGTAGTAGTGAAACACATTAAAATAATTACCAATGGCACATTGATGTCTACTTTTCTTGACTACAGTTTCCTGCCTCTGGAATAACGTTGCCACATTTTGGAAACTTCATCACATATTTGCTAAAGTTTCTTAAAAGCTTGCTGATTTCCAAATTACAGAAGTTGCTGCTTTAAGCAAAACACTCGCTACAGAGAAACTGGGAGTTAGGAGTCTCTGAGGGTCTCTCTTTACCACTAGACACTGAAAAGCTAACATTTCCTTCAGTAAGAGTTGAACTGGACGTGTAAAAGGGAATAAGTACATTACAAACTTTTTTTTCTCCTAAATAAGGGACATAATTTTGGGTATGAGGGTAAAAGAAGACACTTCACCGAATGGAAATATTACATTTGTTGTTTCTGCCAAAGTAAACATATTATTTTTAAATACAAAAGAGAACCTCTGTGAATGCAAACTATTGGACACCAAAGAATATTTGCTTAAGGACAACATGATAATTTGGTAATTAATTTAGAAGTCATTAGTTTTTAAGTGCTTACACATTCAACCTAACTTCTTCAGTTAGGCTATTCCTGTAAAAGTACATTTTACAGTAACAGGGCCTCAGTAAAAACATACTGCAGAAAACTGCTCGCATGCAGTAGTACGATTTGCATATCTAAAATTCAATCAGCATTTTTCTTTTCTACATCTTAGCAAGACTCTACAAATAAAATCCAAACATATACTTCTGTTGCATGATAAAATTTCATTGATGTGTTATTTCCTATAGGAACAGCTTAGGATATAAATGAAATTGGACTTACCTGCATTAAAATTACAAAAAAAAAAAAAAAAAAATTACTATAAAGCTCTTTGGTTTTCGATGTTTAAAGGATCCCAGATGATTACAAAAAATGGCAAGCTAGCAACAAAACCTGATGAATCAAACCTGACAGGTTAAAAAAAAAAAAAAAGCAACTGCTTCACAAAAATGCTGTCAAGTTGTCAACTATCACGTATAAATCACAGGCAGTACTTGCCACGAGGGACGGGCAGATAACTTATCTAATGCCTTAGTGATGACATAGCTGACCAAACACCAAACAGAAAGAATTACATTACTGCACACTGTTTCAGAGACAGAAGCAACCAGTGATCCTAACCTGGAACCAAGACCATACTGTTCTAGGTACAAAGGCATTCCTACCCCTCAGTTCATCTAAACGTGAATGTAACTTTGGACTAGATTAAGCTCAGTTACACATAATGCTTTAGACAAAACCAATAGGACCCTGACTGAAAAAGGCACATTCCATATATTCTACATCCTGAATATACTCCTCTACCCTGAAAGAAGCATTGTTAACGCTAGTTATTTTCTGCACTCACTTGAACTACAAAACCCAAGTATTACTCCCGAAAAATAGAGTATAGATATTCTTTTTCCTGAGAAGTATCTTTGTATAAATATAATTGCAGGAAGTATTTTTTATATGGGAATGTCAGTAACACTGCAGAACAACAACACATTTTTTTATGTTAGAGACACATTACAGATCCATTCAACTTCTCAAAAAGAAAAAGAAAGGTAAAGGCTGGAGTCAGGACACTGAAAAAAATACAACACAAAAGAAGTAGCTGTATTTCCAAGTAGTAATCAGCTTTGGGGGGGAGAAATATCACAAGAACAATTTGCCTATGAAATGAAAACAGAAGAAAAAAACAGAGAAGGCATTGAACTGTGTTTGCTTTGCCTAAACAAAGGAGGGTTTTCTGGAGACTGACCAAGACTGTTTATAAAAAGTACTCCTTTAAATGAAAGCACCAAAGCTACCCAATTTGTGAACTCAGAAATGCCATAGAAAATACTCTGGGAGCTAACGGAGAACTTATCAAAGGGAACAATCATCCAAAACAACAGAATTGCCTGAAAAGGCATGACAAATAACTCCAGCTGGAGGAAGTGTTAAGCAACACAAATTCAAGAAAATAAACTACAACTATACAAACGAGTTGCCATAAGTCTGTCATCTAAAGCTAATATTCCTGTCTAATGATGTTTACATGAAGATGACTAGAAGTTACTGGCCAAAACCCAGCAAACAGGTAACATTCTGATATCCCATGGTTCCCAATCAGAAAACAGCCCTAGGAAATTAAAGGAAGGTCTTTAGGTCTTTATAAAATCCCAACATGATAGAATTTATGTGAAACAATAACTGACAAATCAGACAATTAGACCAGTTAGTGAAAAGGGAAAGGTGATGCTTATTTAAAGACGACTTTACTGTCCAAAAGTGTATCAACTTCGACTTCGTTTCTATTGACACTTAAAAATCTAAAAAGTGCATCATGTACCCCTTCTAGGGTAGCATTTCAGCCAAATAATTGCTCAAAAATACCAAAACTGATAATTTCCTTCTTAAGTTTTTACTGTGTTCTGTGCAGTTTTGGAGTTTACTTTACTTACCATTTTGATACACAGCTATTCTTTATCGGGTGCCAAACACAGGTTTGCTACTACTATGCTACTAACACACTACACGGCAGCTTTGAGACTGAAAGTATCCTATCAACCGCTACCTATGCTCCTAGGATTTTACATGTAAACATTCAACAATAACAAGTGATACCAGGCTATTCTTTAGCCAGGCCTCAAAAAGTCCAAAGCGGTGTTTAACACTCACATGTTTCAAAATAATAAATCATGGATCCATTCAATTTGGTTTTATGGTCTTCATAGTTACTTTGCATTCTATGAGAAATAGGTGGTTTTCAACACAGCATTTACCAAATTGTCATCTTTAAGAGGAAATCATTCTCTGGAGCTGCAACATTCACTGTCCTGAGTTCCTAAATGAGTCCCTTCTGCAGAGCCTATAGCACATGCCCAAGGTCTGAGACCCTCTGTCCTGGTTTTGCTGGGACAGAATCATAGGCTAGCCATGGTCTGCTGACCATTAGCAGTTTGGAGTCAGCCAGGGCACCTGACCCAAGTTGGCTACAGGTGTGTCTCATACATAAATGTCATGCTCTTTATGAAGGGGGACATTTGCTGAGGATGGAGGGCCTCCTGCTTGGGGTCCTCTCTAGCTCATCCTCGCCCTGTTCCAGAGGGCTGCCTTTCCATTTATTGTGGCTGCCGTACCTTTTCTGGGCCCAGTATAACTTTGTTTACTTTATATTGGCACTGGTATTAGTTTGGCTGTTTCATTAAATTCATTTTCATTTCAGTTCATGGGCCTCATCCCCCTTTCCTGTTCCCCCTTCTTGGCTGGGGAGGGGTCATTGAGTGATAGAGCAACTGCTAGAGTTTAACCCTGGACACAGACTAAATGTAGGCAGCTTATCTGGGGTCTGACTTAAACAGCTCACCCAGGAGAACTTCAGACCTCTGATTTGAGTGTCTTGAAGGATTGAATTTTAAATGTATTTGACTGAGCTGTTACAGGCATTTATCATGTTGGTGATGCGGGTAGGATGGTTGCTGGGAAAAAGTCCCTGATACTTGTTTCTAGAGTTGCTTTTGAATCTGTGGGTGGCTCTACTGCTGCTGGCCATTGGTTTTGTGCAGTTTATCGCTTTTTGGCATGGGATTGGAGGCATCGCTCTGATAGATTCTTTGGCGTTTGGTTATGGTATTACAAATTCTTTTGTAATTATGCTGATTTCTCATTTCTACAGAATAGTAGCAGGCAAAGAGAATTTGGTATACGCTTGGGATGCTTCCACCATCTTGATCATCTTGTTAGGCCTTTTGAATGTCTTTCAGTTCTTGGTCATACTTTGACTTAAAATATTGGTGTAGAGGTGGATATGGTGTAGCTGCCACAACCCCTGCAAAGGGCCCTGCAGTTATCTCAGCCCCCACAAAAAGCACTGCTGCTGCTCAAACCCCAGTAATAGGTAATGTGTCTGACATACAGACGCAACCAGTGAAAGTATCAGTCACCCCTGTAGAGAAGAAATACAGAAAAAGAGCAGGCCTTGCAGGGATATCACAGGCAGAAGAATCGGAGGTGGCCACTCAATCTCTATCGCTAAGTGATCTGTAAGATATATGTAAAGATCACAGCCACTATCCAGGTGAGCAACTTGTTACTTGGCTGCTTGACTGCTGGAATAAAGGAGCTGTTTTTTGGACTTAGAAGGTAGAGAAGCCAAGCAGTTTGGACCGATGGCTAGAGAAGTGGGTATTGACAGGAATCTTTCAAAACAGGCACAGTCTGTCTCTCTCTCTCTCCCTGGAGGTGACTACTGTTGAGCGTGAGGAACAGGTATCCCTTTAGGGATGATGTTGTATACCGCCTGGGCAAGTGGACAACTATTGACAGAGCTGTTAAGAATCTGAGGGAACTTGCCATGCAGGAACTGACTTTCACTGACCTAGATGACCTGCAGACACCATTAGATCCAGGTGAACTCAGAGTTACCTGACCCACGTGGCACAAGTGGGTATTGAGTGTGCCACTGTTGCATGCCAACACATTGGTGTTATTTAGCTGGAAAAACAATGAGGCACCAACACTGCATGACAGGGGTGCTCAACCACAATAATACGCAGGTAATCGCTCTTCTTCCCTGCAGGCTGATGTCTCCACTGCTGAAAAACCATCTGACAAATCCATAGAGCTGCTCAGTAAGATGTCCCCAACAGGACAGGCTCCACTCCCCACCTGTACTGTCAGGAAAAAAATGTTCTCCTGTAAGGTCTATTTGAGAGAGAAGGTACACAGCACGAGGCTGTGCACAGTGCACCCTAATGCCATCAAACTACAGCGGGATAGAATCCATTTGTATTTCTGGAGTGATGGGCAGATCCCAGGAATGTGGAAGCTGAAATAGGTCTGACTGGACACAAGGAGCAAAAAGCACTGTATTGTGACTGTCCCACATGCCCCGTGCATTCTTGGCATAGATTATCTTTAGAGAGGGTATTTCAAGGACCTGAAGGGGTACCAGTGGGTTTCTGATGTAGCAGTGATGCAGACAGAGGAAACTGAACAGCTCTCTACCTTCCTTGGTTTATCAAAGGACCCTTCCATCGTGGGGCCGCTGACAGTTGAGGAACAAAAGGTGGCCATTGCTACTACAACAGTGCACTGGCAGCAGTACTGCACTAATAGAGACTCCCTAATCCCCATCCAGAAGCTGATGATGCGTCAACTGAAGAGGAAGGGAGTGATGAGCAAAACACACTCACCCTTTCACAGTCTTACTTGGCTAGTACAGAAGTCTAATGGAGAGTGGAGACTGAGAATAGATTATTGCAGCCTGAATGAAGTCATGCCTCCATGGAGTGCTGCCATGCCAGACAGGTTACAACTTCAATCTGAACTGGAGTAGAGGGCAGCCATGTGGTATGCCACAATCAATATTGCTAACACATTTTTCTCCATTCCCATAGCACTAGAATGCAGGCCACAGTTTGCTTTCACCTGGATGGGTGTCCAGTACACCTGGAATTGATTGCCCCAGATGCAGAAACACCGTATAAGTCTTATACACAGTTAAACAGCCCAAGACGCAAAATTCTTGAGAAAGGCCCTTTGAAGATTCAACAGAGCTAAAGACGTCACTTACAATGTTCAGACAACTTGGTACAAAGGCATGTTTCAAAACCTCACATATCAAAAGCCTAAAAGCTCATCACAACTATGAAGATATCACGTATATGACAGCCTCCAAGAACTCCCAACAGGTTTTCTAGTTGAAAGTGAAATTCCACTGGAACATTTAAAACGCACAGAGCCTAAGACAAAACTCTGAAAGACTGGAGCTCTGTTGCAAAATGCTACAAAAGCATATTTTCATGACAAGCCTGGTCAGAATCAAGGACTTAACTACTCATCCCATCTTACCAAACTATACACACACAGAGGAACATTTACATAAAGAATTATTAAGCATCCTGAAATTATGGGAATACATATTAGGCTTGGAGACCATGGGTTTTTGGCTTCACCTGCTGTTACTGCCTAAGGAAGCAGAGAACATTGTATTCTATGGGGAGGCCAGGCAGCTCAACATCACCACTGTATAGAACGGTGGTTGGATGCCCCAGCAAGATGGGTATCGAGCACAGCATGCTGCTTGCACACTCCAAAATTTAAAGACATCAACACATCTCCTTAGATGAGGATGAACATGCCCCCATGCCACCTTTTGGATGCGGCAGTAATCTAAACCACCACTNTTCTCCTTAGATGAGGATGAACAAAAGAAATCTGCCCTTCCTCTGCCCCCATGCCACCTTTTGGACGCGGCAGTAATCTAAACCACCACTGACTGGCCTTCATTGCCTGAAATGAAAAGGCAGGTCAACCAGTGAGCTGTTACAGGAGAACATGAATTTATAAGATGTTTCAGTAACAATGTAGCCCTTTCCCAGATCTGCAAGAAAGCAAGCAAACAACCCTGGAAAAGTATTATAAGTAAAAGATAACCACAGGACCTCCAAAAATAAATGTCTTGTGAAATACACCAAGTCTCCAACATATTAGCTGAGCTTGCACTTCTGCCTACAGTAGTACAGCGGAAATTAACAACAATCCCTTAAGTGTGGCCTTTCTAAATGGAGCTATGAATCTGTGAGTGACAACATTATCTTGAAGCAGAACCACACTGCTATTAGAAGCAAAATCCTATGTGTTCAACTACAGTTTTAAAATCCTAATTTATCACTCCTCCTTTGTCAATAAGAGCCATAGCAGAAGCCTTTTGCCTCCATAGAAATCCAAATCCAGCACTGGAAAATTACCTAGTGGTTTTCCATACTCACCCACAGAAAAAGAAAACATGATACAGCACTAAGATTACATATGTCCAAGTATAGCATTCATAGGGTTTTATTAATTGTTTTTACATATGACAAAAGGAATTCTACTCATATCAGGAGATGTTCTGATATTTGTCACTTTAACTGTTCTATCTGTAAGTGCCAAGCAGCATCTACATGTAGATACTTAATCTACAGGAGAAGTAAATAGAGAGGATTCCTCCAAGTTCTATATTCTGGAATGAGTAAAATCCATCCTCAGTGCAAAGAGCTGATGCTAATTTGAGAAGAAAATATAAATACTTGCTAAGAAACCAGCATCAAGTACCTATTTAAAAATATTTCCATTGTTTTATCTTTTGCAATGACGTTTCCTGTATTGCAACTATACGTTTAAATCACCAGCGTCACAACACATGATGTGTGGGTACTGTGCTTGGAATGCAACATTTTTCACCAAGGGGAGTGACATATCAACAGGCTTTCTTCAGAATTTCGAGACAGGCTTTGACTAGTCAGAGACAGTCTGAAGGCTGGTAAAGCCCAGGTGTCACAGCTGAGAGGCCACCTACAATGCTTCTTGGATAAGGCAGTAGGTATGAAAACAGTTTATGACATGGGAAATAATCACTTTCATTAGAATCAACTTGCATCCTCTTCTCTACCACGCCTAGAACTTGATGTTTCAAAGACAGCTAAATATGCCTTACACGAACCGACGAAAAAGCCACCAAAAGCGGCAGCGGCGCTATCCAGGCCAAGTTACGATCAGACAGCTCCGCCTGAGAAGCGCCGACTGCGCCAGCAACCGGGCTTAGGGCGGACCGGCAGCAACTCGGCTCTTGCCGCCCCGGCAGCCGCGCTGCTCCGGGGAGCCCGGGCGGGAC
>VZZY01011563.1:9642-30643 GCA_013400335.1 Eurystomus gularis
CTGTGTGAGTACTGCTCAGCTCCCAGCACAAAACCCTGCTGCTACGTGGAAAACCAGCTCAGCGAGACCCACTACAATCTTAAGTACCTATTTTTTGCGAGTAAAATGTATAGCCTAAAAGACCTGTGATAATATTAAACTGAAACTGCTGTTTGCTTGCATGATTAATCCTTTGTATTTTCTGCAGTTCTACTTGCTAAAACTTTGTACAAGTAACTTAAGTACCTGCTTTGGAAAACTTAGTCAAGAATGCAATTGCAGTATCTTGGGCAGTATGTGCTTGAACAATAAAGTTTTCATTGAATGTAGATGCTCTGGATCAGAGTTTCATTCTGGTATATGTCAATATGCTGCCATATATCATATAGGATTATATACACCATATACATATATCTATATCATATATAGTTGGAACCCATAATAGAACAAATCTAGGTTGGGTATTGCTTTTTTTCATATGGTGCCTGGGAAATATTCTTAAAAATATTTTCAGGAGAGAAATAATTATGGCTATAGTGACTTAATAAAAAAAAAACAAACAAACCAGAACTGCTTGGGTTTTTTATCTCCAGAACTGGAGATAAAAAATTAGCCTCCAGATTTATACAGTTAAACACAAAACATGAATGTTCTAATGACAAAGAAAAATATGCAGAATTACATACAGACAAAGGTTAAGAGAGCTCATTAATCAGATAGTTGAACTTATCTTATTTAAGGCAAACACAAACTTTAATGAGTAATGGGGGGAGAAAATTAAAATGCAGCTTCCTAACCAAGATAATTGTGCAGACAGATTTATCCTCATTTTCTTAATAGGGCTAATGTAATTACCATGAAATGACAACTTAAAAGTATTCTGTTGATTTCTATATGTCATTGTATTAGTCAAGGTCTTAACTTAAAAAAATGTATAAATCCATATGTTAATGGGTTCAGTCCTTACTTCAAACTTCAGACAAAAGCTACAGTTGCTTCACAGGAAATTATAATAATAATAAAGTCATTTTATTCAGTCAAAAACAAAAAGAAAAAACACAACCCCTCCTGTGGAGGAGAAGTACCCAGAGAAATTCTATGAATAATTTAAAGATCAATTAGCACTCCTCAGTTAGGAACCTTTACTAATTCTTTACAGACAGCGTGTTTCTTTTTCTATGCATTCATTAATCAGTTGTGGCTATACAACAGCATTAAAGACTTGGCTATTCAGCCTATTTTATATGGATTAATTTACCCAGAATAATAAGATTTATGAAAAAAACTGCATGTGAATGTATCTATGCATATACATGAAATACATGTGATATCATATTAATTGATACATTTCTGCCTAAAAGATAGAAGAGCACAAAGCAATAGTTTTCCTCCAGGTAATCAACAAGTAAATTTATACCCAAAAATACTGTTGAACTAGGTATATGTAATGTGACAGACTGGAACTGCTATATTGTTAAATTGCCAAATTGGTTTTTTGACAGATGCATGAACACTATTTCTCTTTACCTGTTCAGGCTGTATAAGCCTCAGGTAGAGTAAAGATTTTTTCTTGTCTAAACTGGCATGAACTGACTTGCTCTGCTGCAAGAGTTTGAAATAATAATGTGTACTGAGAAAAGTACTGCCAGGTAAGATCATTTTCATTTTCTTGAAGCAAGACATTCTGATGGTTAAGGAGTCTACATACATGTGTAATTTAGCATCAGGTTCTTCAATTAGCTACAGAGCCCTTGGAAGTCATACCACCAACTCAGTCAAGAAACACCATATCCAAAGCCATTTGCAAGCCAGACTAAACGGGTTGAATTAAAAGACTTTATTAGTACATAGATGTTATGTCTATACTGGTTTTTAAGAGCAGCCTCTGGATTTGGTCCCCAAAGATGTTTAACTGAGAGCCTGTGGACTACTGCAGGCTGCCTGCAAACACTCTGCATAATGCTTTTTGAAAATCCCACATGTTCTCTGGCCATGCCAAGTTTGCTGGCTTGTTGGGTGCACGTATCTGAGTGGTCTTGAGAACAGCCTCAGGTCTTCCCTCAGCAGACAAGAAACACTTGTCTCAAAAGAAGTTACCCCTCTTTATATCACCTTTGAGAGATTCTTAATGTAATGTATCCATATTCAAAGTATCTGTTAGCATTTTAGAAAAGGGCTTTTACTCCATGACCAAATGAAAAGTATTTAATTTGAAAGTCATACTGTTCATTCTCTTACTGCAGGAGGACAGTAGTTTCTTCATTTCTCTTCTTGGAAAGTCATAAGCACAAATATGTGACATCCCAGATAAAGAACACTTGCTAATTTATCTAGTAGGAAGCCATGAGCATAGATCAATATAGAATACACAGTATTTAATTACATTCATGGAATTAAAGTCTAATTAAAATACTAGAAAATACAGTTGTTCCAAACAATTTTAAGTAATGTGTTCGAGGGTGAATTTCAGATGCTGGCAAAGGTATTTGGAATATGTGTTAGTCTCACATTCCTGCAGATTTTTCTTCTTTTGAAATATATTAGAAGAAATATAAATCACAAGTTTATTCCCATCGTTCACCCCAAAAGTGAACTCTACATTGTATTATGAGGAAAGGTCAACATTCCTGTGCTTGAGAAGAATAATTTATTCAAGCATAAAAATAAGTCTAGCTAAATGTAGTTGTTCTTTTTTGCCTATTTCCTAGTTAGAAGTGTTTATATTTTACTGAGGACAGTAATTTAACTTACATTTCACTCTTCATACACAAAAAAACCAAACCAAAACAGAAAAACTGTATCTTACATTTCTGTAGCAAGACTTAGTTCCTTGTATTTCAGATGCTGAATATGAATGGCTAAAATATTGAGAGGGTATTCAGAATTTGATGCTTGCTCCTTAATGATATTTTATTCTATATCTCAGCTATTGTCTATAAGCTCTACTTTTTGATTAAGGGACATGAGATACTGCTTAACAATTTTACTTCTTTCATTTGAAAGAAAAAGAAGGATGGGATGGTAGCAGTAGCCCAAATGAAGCAGTCCAAATCTATTAATCGTATACAGAACAGGGTATCAAGAACTTTAACACCTATCTTAAGAAAATAAGTACATGTTACAAAATCATAAAAATCAAAATGGATATGAGCTATTTATCTCCAACCAATAATCTAATAATACAATTCTGTCAGGTTTTGTGTGTACTAGCAAGGCTAACAAGCAAATAAAAGTAACATATTTTTATGCACATAGGACTCTATCTCTCACCGAACAGCTGAGGCTGTAATTTGTTTCTCACATCTGTAAGAAAAATATATAGTTTCAGAATTCGATGTGTAGTGAAGAAAGAAAAAACCTTCAGATTTAGCAATAGTCAACACGATAGGCTAGGGGAAAAAGCACTGAAATATCTATTTTCTTACAGATATTGACAAAGATGCTTTTACTAGAGACAAACTGCAATTCTGTAGGGAAAGAAGTGTTCATTGGTTACAACCAACAAGCTCAAAATCTGTAAAAACATCTGACAACCAGGAAGCAACTATGAGAGAAGGTATTTTTTTATTTATTTCTCTAGTAATCCCAAGACACTTACAAATATCTTTCACTTCTCTTTATAAGAGTTTCTCAGATCCTTAGATATGTGGTGAGGAAAAGTCACAGATTCACAGAATGGTAGGGATTGGAGGGAACTTCTGGAGATCTTTTTGTCCAACTCTCTGGCTAAAGCAGGTTGCCCTACAGCAGGTTGCACAGGAACACATCAAGGTGGGTTTTGAAAGTATCCAGAGAAGGAGACTCCACAACCTCTCTGGGCAGCCTGTTCCAGTGTTCCATCACCCTCACAGTAAAGTTTTTCCTTATGTTTAAGTGGAACTTCCTGTGTTCCTGTGCCCATTGCACCTTGTCATGCCACTGGCCACCACTGAAAAGAGTCTGGCCCCATCCTCTTGACACCTGCCTTTCAGCTATTTATAAGCAATGATAATATCCCCTCTCAGTTGTCTTTTCTCCAGACTAAACAGCCCCAGGTCTCTCAGCCTTTCCTCATAAGAGAGACGTTCCTGTCCCCTAATCAACTTTGTAGCCCTCTGTTGGGCTCTCTCAAGTAGTTCCCTGTCTCTCTTGAAATGAGGAGCCCAGAACTTGACACAGTACTCCAAATGTGGCCACACTGAGGCAGAGTAGAGAGGGGGGAGAAAGTCCTCGACCTGCTGGTCACACTCTTCTTAATATATGCTAGGATACCATTGGCCTTCTTGGCTACAAGAGCACACTGCTGGCTCATGGTTAACTCTTTGTAAGTAGAAACCAGCTGTGACTGAAAAAAAAAAAAAAGAAATCCTGGTTCCAGTTACGTGTTAAAATCCACTTTGAGTAAAAATAGGCCTATATAGTAAAGCCAAAATGCTGATTATTGAACAGCATTTGCAGTGGTTTGATCATGAAATACATAGAAGGAAAACTATGATCTCTTAAGTTCTTATTCAAAACCAATATCTGATAAGAGACCCTTTGCTTGCTGTATTTTTGATGCTCAAAAGCTGATTTATGCTATCTTTATTCTGATAACTGTAGTTTGAATCTTAAAACGGTAGCATTTTTTGGACAAGGGAAATGTAGGAAAATGTTCTTGCTCATTATGACATATAATATTTTTTAAGTAACATATATGTCTTTAAGTATTATTACTGGTAGGACTTAGATCTTATTGCACATTCAATACCTAGTGTTCTAACTTCATCTGAACTTGTTAGAGCCTGAATCTGTTTGAGTGCATTATCAGTAGAAATCTTAAACCTTTTTATTGTGAAACATGCTACTGGAGTATTTCGGAAACTACCAATACTAATGTAAGAGTTTTTGTGTTATACTGAGTTCCCTTACTGTGAGCAAAGATCTGTCTTGAATTGTGAGGATAGGCAATAGAAACAAGAGCAATGTCTGTTTAAAATGAATGTTAACGCTGAAGTTTTGTATCAATTACATGAAAAATTGCATGCTTACCGATAATTTAAGTAATGTCTTTTATTTTTGGGAAAACAACATTATGTTATACGTCAAAGTGTGTATGAGCAGTCTTACATCTTTTACAGATCATCTTTGAATGAATTTGTCACATTTATTGTTCACAATTGCATTATATTTCATATATTTTTGCTTTCAGAAGCATTTTATTACATCTTTGGTCAGCATTTCTGGACAGTAAGAATGCTGTATAAATAAATCTAGTGCAATGACATCTAATGGGTCTTGTAGTCCTACAATAGTTAACCCTTTTTTTAGACACCAGACTGTCTCAAAAGAGGTAGTTTTATTTTATTCTTTATTATTAAATTTATTTAGATCAGTAATATTGTGTCATGAAAGTAAAAAGTAAAACGTGATGCTAATAATTTACTTACTTCCTCTACCTCTATTTTGACTTGTGTCCCTCTTTTTGGCTATAGTGTGAGAAGTTTTGGAAGTTTTTTGTCAAAATAACTCTTGAGAGATTTTATGGCAATTTTGCAAGATACACTTAAATCAGTTATAACTTTGGAAGAGTTTAGGATCGTAACTTGGACAACTGTGGCTACCAATGTGACAAAAAAGCAAAATGACAGAGACAATTATTACCAAAAAAACCCCAAACCTCAAAAAGCAAAAGGATAGAACATTATTTAACATTTCTGCGTACCTATTAATAGTCTGTTCCAAGTTTTAACTGTTAATAGTAAAAAGGTAGTGAGATATGGTCTATTAGGAACAGTTTTCCCTGCTATAGGCTATACCTGGTTGCAGCTTCTTGTCCCTTCACAGACTTGACCGCTCCCTACCCTCCAGTGCTGATCCTGCACAAGCTGAAAGCAGCATGACTATTCACATAGACTGTGACAGAAACACCATTAAGTCCTTAGACTGTGATGGGCAGGTGTGCCTTGAATTTAATTAGTTCTGGAAAACTTAACAGCCACCTCACAGCTGATTAAGGAACAGCATCATCCATTTCTTCACTGAAAGATACTACTGCTGACAAAAATCCTTGAGGTGGGTTTAAATCACGCGTATTAGGCTTCCATTAAGTATATATGTACTATTTCCTGAAAATAAAATAAGACTACTGAACTAGTAAACATGAAATATTGAGGGACTTCCTCTGTCAGGAGAGCTCAAGGACAGTGAGTTGGAAAACTCAGCAATCTGTTCTGTCTGAAACACCCTCTTACTGAAGAGAATAATGGAATTACCACAACTTTCTCTCTGGCTAAGGATCAGACCATGCTGTGAAGAAAAGCCTTGGGAACAGAAGCGTAGGCAATAAATTACAAAAATATGGTTCTGATCAGGATGAGAGCAAAATAACCTCCAAGTTAGACTTGAGCAAGTTAGTGTCAGAGACAGGATCATTAACTAGATGGACCTTTAATCTGGCCCAGAATAGTGGTTTCTGCATTCTCGTGAAAGAAAAGAATGGAATTTTGTAGAAAAAAAAAAAGGTACAGAAAATTGCTGGTAGCTTGAGGAGTGCCCTTGGAAGTCTGCTTCCACAAGTGCATGCCCTTTTGCTTGTTGCCTTCCACACAACACAGAGCTGCTCCTTTTTGCAGCAAGGGATTCCTTATCAATTTTATAGGCTTGCCATACAGATGGCATGCCATGTTCCTTCTCAGAGAGCAGGAAACTCTGTCCTTTGAATGGTAGAATACTAGGAAACTGGGGGGAGGAGTTGACACTCTCAAGGGCATAGAGACCCTGCAGAGGGATCTGGACAAGTTAGAGAGCTGAGCGATTGCCAATCACATGAAGTTTAACAGGACAGGTGCTGGATTTTGCACCTGGAACATGGTAACCCTGGATATACATACATTCTGGGGAGTGAAAGGCTGGAGAGCAGTCCTGCAGAAAGGGAGCTGGGGGTTCTGGTCAACGGCAAGTTGAACATAAGCCAACAGTGTGCCCTGGCAGCCAGTAGGGCCAACCGAGTCCTGGGGTGTATCAAGCACAACATTGCCAGCTGGTCAAGGGAGGTGATTATCCCACTTTACTCTGCACTGGTCCGGCCCCATCTTGAGTACTGTGTGCAGTTCTGGGTGCCACAGTACAAAAAGGATATAAAGCTACTGGAATGTGTCCAGAGGAGGGCCACGAAGTTGGTGAAGGGTTTAGAGGGGATGTCATATGAGGAGTGGCTAAAGTCACTTCATCTATTCAGCTTGCAGAAGAGGAGCCTGAGGGGAGACCTCATCGCAGCTTACTGCTACCTCACTAGGGAAGGGGGAGTAGCAGGCGCTGATCTCTTCTCTCTGGTGACCAATGATAGGACCTGAGGGAATGGCAGGAAGATGTGCCAAGGGAGGTTTAGGTTGGACATTAGGAAGAGGTTCTTTCACCCAGAGGGTGGTGAAGCACTGGAAGAGGTTCCCCGGGGAAGCAGTAATGGCACCAAACCTGACAATTTTCAAGAAGCATTTGGACAACACCCTCAGACACACGGTGTAAGGGTTGACAAGCACTGGACCAGGCTGTCTGGGCAGGTGGTTCAACCACTATCCCTGGTGACGTTTAAAGGACAGGAAGATTTGGGGCCAGGGGACATGGTTCAGTGGTGGACATGGTAGAGTTAGGTTAGTGGTTGGACTTAGTGATCTTAAAGGTCTTTTCCAACCAGGGTGATTCTGTAATTCTGTGAAACCTGAGCATTGGTAAGCATATACTTCCTTAGTACTGTCTCCCTAGCCAGGAATGTAATATTGCACGCAAAACAGTCTTACCAACATTGTTACCCTGTAAATAGGGGTGCTCTCTGTGATTGCCCATTTTGCCTGGATTTTCCTGGATTGTATTCATATATTTGTGAAGTGGTTGTTGTCTTTTGGGAGAGAGAAAAAATGGGAAATAAACAAGATTTCTATGTACTTACTTCAACCTTGATGTAAGCAGTGGCAGACTACTTTCCAAGTATGCTGAGACAGTGAGTAATTTAAACGCCAAATAGCAAAAGTTGTCAAGAACATTTCACACAGGTTGGCTGGCTTTGAATCGTAATTTTCTTTTAATTTGTTTCATTACATAATTACTTCAAGAATATCTCTTCAAACCTCTCTTGCGTATTATCGGTCTCTAAATTTTCTCAAGAGGAAGGTTAGTCAAGGTGAGATATATATGCTAGTTAAAACAATAAGATCAGAAAAAATATCAGCGTTCAAAAGCTATTTTAATTGTATAATTCCTGAAATGGAACCACTTCCTTTTCTTATTAAACTTTTCTAATTTTAGCAGATATTTTTCATCATGGAAATTGAGTTTTCCCACTCAGAATGTCTGATTGTCAGAGCACAGACCTAAGGTTAATGAAAAATCTCATGAACAACAGCACATTACTTTAAAGTCAATGATTTGTCCATTAAATGTTCTAATTTTGATTGAAAAGTAATTTTTTGCTGTTTCCCTGTGCAGTTTAAAAGGGCATACTCTTCTTCTGCATTTTCACCTTCACAATGGAGGAAAATGTTTTCTAGTAATATGTCAGGGATACAGCCCTTTGTTGTTAATTCACTTTATGTTCAGGCAACACCTTAGAATCACTTTAACATAAATTCGTCCTTAGTGTATATGAAGCCTAAACAACCCTTCCTGAAAGAGATAAAAATGTAATTAAAGTGTGATATGATCCACTGTCAGAGATGGAACATTAAATTAAATGGCTATTAAATTTAAGTCTGGTGTTGCCAAGTCTAGTGTAAATTTCATGATTTAATAACCTCAAAATTATCTTTCTTTTCATTTTACTTTAAACAAAGAGCTAAACATTAATTTCTTCTTATTTATTCTCAATGTTCATATCTTTATTGGTCTGGATTCACATTTTTAATATTTGGCTATGACTGCGAAGGTGTTTTTTTAGTAACAACTGAGTTGCTCTTACTATAGCATGGCTCCAGAAGCTCTGACTTTAGAAATATAAATCTCATTCTCCTAAAATGTATGAACTGATAGTAACTGCTGTAACAATTGTCATTTTCTAGTCCAGATCTAGCAAAACCCATTCATGACAAAAATAATTACAATTCTAGTAAAATACTTTATTATAATGGTATTCCTCTTATAACTATGCAAATTTCTGGACCACTTAATTATAATTCTAGCCAAAATAATGGTTGCTTATATGATGCAATCCTTTATGATTTTGCATGTGGATAAGGAAAAAAAAATAAATTCAAGGAAAAGATAGGAAACAAATTTCAGCTAGAAATGCTAAATATCTGGAATTAATGGAGAAAAAAATGGGGTGTTTTGATATTTTTTTCTCACTTTAGGGAAAAATAGTTTGGGAGGAGAAAACATTTCTTATCTGTTTCAAAAATTGTGAATGCATCACAACAATAGAGATGCTAGCAGATTTGTTAAGATACTTAAATGTAGTTATCTAAATACATATCTTTATATGGGAGCTTGGTGCTCGTTTTCACTGTATGTGAGAAATGTAAGAAATATGCTCTTCAGCATTTGCTTTACTTTCTTTGGTACTATATACCTCTTATTAAAAGTTGAAAAGTTTTCCATCTGGCTGTATATGGGAATGCATATACCTTACACACTGGGTAAGAGAGAACGAAAATACAGAAGTGAAAAGACCATCAAAGACAATTGTCATCAAACTCTATCCCTGTAGAACATTGCTGTGAAAGTCAAAGCTGTCACATGGCTTATCACTGTGTGAAAATGCAGCCTGCCTGTCTTCTTGGAGAAACTGAATCAGAGTAAAGAGAACAAGGAGGAGGAGATATGAATAGACGTGGAAACCACTTCTTTACAGTATTTGCTTTCATATGGTTTTCTTGTGTCGTAAACACTTTTTTTCTTTACAAAAATGACCTTGCCAATAAGTGATTTCCTATACTAAATGTCCTTTACCTTCCTGGAAGCATGTAATCAGCAATACTTTCAATCTCCTCTAAATAACACTTGTCAATTCCCTGCCTATATCACATACAAAGGCATTTCTCTTTTTATTTTCATGAATTCGTCTTCTTAGTTTTGCATAATTTGTGGCATTTGGAATTATTAATGGCTAGTTTCATCCTTATTTTTCCTCTTGTAGATAGGCATAGCAAGAAGTATGTTTCTAGTATCAATGTTTCAGGTGTTGTTTCTGTGCCCTGCTGATACACTCTGCTTCCTTCCCATGTTACCAAGTGACCACCTCTTCAGAATCACATATAGTTGAATCTGTATGTGTAGTGGTTCAGACTCCCTGGGCCACATTGTCATATCAGGACCAACTGACATTTTGTTCTTGCTTTGGCTACAAATTCAATGAGTTGGGACATCTGGTACTTTCTTGTCCTGGTTATGGTACAGTGAGTTAGGAAAATTAGGCACTCCCTAAATGTACCTGAAACTCCTGCTGCCTGGATCATGGCCTGCCCTGGAAGGTGCCAGAATTACCTGAAAAGAATTGTGGCCAGAATGGAAATACACTGACCAAAGTCAAGCGTCTTGCAATCCTATAAATAGCGATCCTAAGTGAGACCCTTTGAGCTCTCTGGAATCGCAGTAGGCTGTGACTCAGTATTTCCCCCTGAGTTGGGACACCTCTCAGGGTAGATTTCGTGAGGATTTCTAAGAGTAAATTTTGCAAGGATCTCATATAATAGATTTCATGAGGATTTCCAAGATCGTCCACTAATAGATTCCTACAGATAAGAAGGGGTCAAAAGTTGTTTGCTGACAAATGCTGAAAAAGGAGAATAGTGAGCAATTCATTACAATTAGTTTTCCTGGGGTTTCAAAGATTATCTGGTACTAATAATTTACTACAATTGGCAAAGAGAGAAAAATCTTAATCATAGGTTATCCTCTATATCTGTTTATGTGTGTTAGCATGTGTGTAATTTGATTGCAGAAACTTTGTATTGTTGATTAGAGAAAATTATACATCACTTCGATAATTGGCTGATTATTAAGTATTGTTAAAAGTCATATAACCTAATCTGGTGATTTACTGTAATAGTGCTAATAAATCTGTTGATATCTAAAAGTTGTGTAGGATATGTAATCATTCATTCCCCAACAAATTGGTTTAATAACTGAACAAGAGGTTTTCCTTACCCTTTTTTTTAAAATTCCATTAGACATAAACCATTACCGTTCCATTAGGAGTTTAGAAAGCAAGTGGGATCTGCTCTGAACCTCGTGACTCAACAAGAGGGTCTCTCTTACCTTTTTGCCTCTCCAGTCTCTATGTAAATAATTTTTAATAGATTTTAACTCAATTTTCCTTTTCATGGTTATTCCATGTATTAAATAATAGCAAACCTTGCCATCAAGCTTTAAGTTGAGCTTTTACAAATTCATATTAAAATCACTTTTGCTAACACTTTTGATAATGATTCTTTAAAGTGATTTAAAACACTCATTCATGACAGTAGGAAAGTCTGTAATGGCTGAAGCCTACAATTTCTATGAAGTACTGCCCCAGAAATACTATGCTCACATGAACTGTATTCATGTTGGTGGGTACTAGGCACTGAGTCTGCTTCCTTTTACCACGGATGATGTCTTGGTTTAGAAAATAAAATTTGTGGTTTTACTATATAAAGAATCTTGTTCCCACTACCTAATAATTCTAAATCGCTATTCTTTTGAGAATGTTTGTAATTTTTTTAAAGATTGAGCCAATAAACAGATTAATGCCTTCCAATGAGCTCTTGGTTGATTTGCAATTAGCATGTGTCACATTTCAGTGGTGTCAGTCAGAATTTTTTACTCTAATTTGAGGAAGATAATTCGATATGACTTTTTTTAATATGATGTGTCTTATGTTTCTTGCAAAGAGGCCCATTTCACGCTGAGCATGACAGTGAAAAAGCAGCTGGTATGAAAATAACATAAAAGTAAAATAAACAATATATAATAAACCAGTCTTATATAATAAAAATAAAATATTGCTGCAAATTAAATAATATATATGATATTTTAGCTAATGTATCATCTTCTAATATAATATGACATGCCAGTAGTGTTAATGCTTAATATGAAATGACGTGATATTTAATTCAGAAGAAAAACAAGTTTTGAAATGTTGGAATTTCCCATACAGCAGAAAATTTGACTGTTGTCTGGCTCTAAAGACAGAATAATTGTCAGGGCATGAAGAAAAACTGAAAAATAGAAGGAGGGGAAAGTGTGAAAGAAGAGACAAGATGGAGCGGCTCACATTTTGCAAATTTATAACTCTTAGTAAAATCTTTCAGTTTATTTCCCCACTGCACTGAGCACATGCTGGATGTGCCTTCACCAGCCTGGTGCTGTAACACGCAGGATTCAGGAGCATGTTGTGCCTGCACACTGCAAATGCCCTGGGCAGCCCCAGGGGCTAAAAAACATCAGTCTACCCTGAGACAAATACTTCTGTGCTTATCATCATGAGCTACGCAGAGCTAAGATTAGGGGCCTTGTTTGCAACATACCTGAATAAATGTGGCCAAACAAAGAAAAGGGGGATTTTCTGATTTCTCTCAGACAACTGCCTTCCCCAGTATGGCATAAAACCAGAGAAAAAAGTGCTCATTTTAAGACTTAGGTGTAACAAGATAAATTCTGATAATAAATTTGCAAATTCGTAGTTCTAAAAATGTGCACGTTAATGATATTCTCTACATCCTGTATGCACTAGCTTAAGAGAAATTCTACTTTAAAGTAGAAGGAAGATGTTACTTAATGAAATACCCTGAGGAATGAAAAGAGAGATCAAGGGACAGCTATGTTTTTCATATGTTTGTTTGTTTGAATATTTCCCCTATTATCAATCAAGTTTCTCTGGAAATAAAATAGCCAAGGTCTAGACTTTTAATAATATCAGCTTAAAATTGAGAAATTCACATTTACTATATAAATTGTCAATTATGTCTGGTACATAATTCACCCCCATTACATTAAGATTGCCTACCAGTTCTCCAGTATGTAAATAAAGGACATTTATGTCCAGTATAGGAAAGAAAAATTAAAACAGATTCTTAATTTTTTTGATTCAATGAGTACTTTTTCCAGCTTTTTCAATTCCAGGCTGCCCAATATTGCCCCATAATTCAAGGGCACAAAGTGGAACACATTGCTGTGGCAGATTAGGAATGTTTTGACTAATATTACATTTTCCAACAGAAATTGGCTTGCTGTCATTTTGGAACTTTGAAAATTCTAGGAAGAACTTGGGAATTATAGAACTGTTTTATACTAGGCTGAATTTTCAAGATTTCCTAGGTCCATCAGGATGAAGCTGACATTCTGCACCTCATATTAATAAGATAATTATCCCTTACAGCTGGTATGTATGTATTCATATGTCTGTTTGGGGGATGGATAAATGAATCCTCAAAAATTCAACTTTATAAAAATTCCAACCATTTAACACATTAATTCACTGCTTGATCTACAGATAATCTAAAGGTAAAAGGCCATGACTTCTCCTGTGAAGACTGTCTGAGAGAGTTGGGGTTATTCAGCCTGGAGAAGAGGAGGAGAGACCTCATAGCAGCCTTTCAGTACCTAAAGGTAGCCTACAACAAAGACAGAGAGGGACTTTTTACAAGGACTTGTAGTGATAGGATGAGGGCTAGTGGCTTTAAATTAGAAGAGGGTAGATTTAGATTAGATGTAAGGAAGTTTTTCACTGTGAGGGTGGTGAGACACTGGAACAGGTTGCTCAAAGGTTGTGTTAAAGGTAAGGTTGGATGGGGCTTTGAGCAACCTGATGTAGTGGAAGGTGTCCCTGCCCATGGCAGGGGGGATGGAACTAGATAATTTTGAAGGTCCCTTCCAACCCAAACCGTTCTAAGTTTCTATGATTCTGTGATTCTGTGACTCTGCATATTGAAGTACAAACTCAGATTAGGTGTAAGCAGCGGATGTTCACCTGAAAACAATGAGCTTATATAAAGTTTGAATTTCACCCAATAATACCTACTTTAATGGCTTTTTTGAACTTAATTAGAAACTATCTGATTAGGGTCTTAATTAGGGTTTTCATAATTCAAACAATGAAGGAATATCATTCTTTCATATATTGCTTATTAAACTGCAGTTCTTAGAATCTAAAGGAAGTACTAAGATTAACATAACTGGTTTTATTAAAAAAAATAGTAGATTGTGAACACAATCCCAGTAGAAATATTTTAATAGTACTTTTATATTAGTGTTATAATCCATTGTGCTCCTGATTTGTAAAGCAGTGCTTGTTCATAGGCTTTGCAAATTTTTGTTATAGCATCAAGATCAAAGTGATTAATAATAGTAATATAACAACAACAATAATGGAAGAAATAATATAAAGACTACTTTGTAATTTTAGGAGGTACACACTTGTCATGCAGTGAAGCTTGTTTACATAGTGACCCATTAAATAATTCTAATTTACTAGCTTTCATTGTAACAAGTTGGGCTCAAAGAGGCAGGCAGAGAAGAGAAACCTATGTATATGGCTGACATCATTTAGTACCCTATTTTCTGCCCAGGGTTTCAATTCATCCTCTATAATTTTTTTACAAGCAGGTGAAGATTTAGAACACATTCAGGCTTCAGAATCATTATTACCTGTCTCTGCATATCATTTGATTAAGCAAGTCTTTGCATATTTATCATTAAAATGAATTCCTGCTCTAATTAATTCTAATTTTTCTGATTTGGTTACAGTTACAGATTCAAGTTGCATGTTAATTTTCTTTGGCTTTCTTAAGAATTCGTTATAAATCTAAGTTTGATTTTTAAAAGTAATTATTTTAATTTTGTAGCTCGCACTCTCCAGTCAAAAATGTTTTGAAAAGAATCAACTGTTTCTTCCACTTTCTAACTTCTTATTTATAAATAGAATTGTCTGACGAGTTTCTTTCTCAAAAACAAAAAAAATATAAAATGATACATTAAATTAAAAATTCTTTAGACTAGAGGAAGTACAGGTTATGCGCTCAATAATCGCATATACATTCCAAGTAATGTATAACATTTCTATATTCATCTATTAATCTCATACATGCAGGATATGATTCTGCTTCTTGGGCTTCTGTTACTCCTACTCTGTGTATTTCTTAAGCAACATCTATTTCTGCATTTTTATTGCCTGCGTGCACAGATTTTCAAAATTTATATGAGCTGAATTTTAGTACATTTCCTTTTCAGTTTAAAAACTGGATATTTTAATCTATGTCACTGAGGTTCTCTTACCTGATTTTCCTACATCCCTTACAAATAGCTTTCATTTTGGTATCATTTCAGAAATTTTGGAGGTACGTCCTTACTGTACAACAGAACTTTATGAAAATAATTCCCTTTAAATTTCTAAAAGTTTCTGCACCAGTAGTGGTAAGTGATATTATGTTTTAGTGCCGAGCCATGACTATTAATGGTAACCTTTTTTACTGACAGCTTCTAGAGCTGAGTCACTCTCATGGTGGATGCCTTTATATTATTTCAACTTTCTACAGACATCTGTTAGTTTATTTACTTCTAATATAAGCCTGTAGTGTCAATATTACCCAGAAATTCTGTAGAAATAAAACAGATTCAACATACATAGTTCTATTTATTTCATAAACATCTGTCTTCAGATTTTTATACATAATAGTTTACTATATCTAAATCTAGTTTAAAAAATCTTCTGTATGATTTTGTGAGTTATAAATCATAAAAATAATATCCTAGGCATAACATTACTTTTAAGAGCATTCTTTATTAAGATTTAAGGGATTTAATAGAAATTCAGATAGAAGATCTGTTAAACTGATGTTGTTTCTATTAGTGTATTTTAAGGGGAAAAAACAGACTTTAAAAAGAGGTTTATAAAAATACTGTATGCTTAATGTAAATTGTTCACTTTCATAAACAATTTTGGGAAGGAACCTTACTCAGCCTGCTATGACATTTCTCCCTCAAAAAAGGAACTATTAATCTCAGGAGACAATTGTACTCTGAAATGGTTTCATTGATGTGGTCTATAGAAACTTCAAGTGGAGGAGAGGCAGAAGCATTTAGTAGCTGCAAGTATGTGCAAAATGACTAAAGTCTCCTTAAGTTTTGTGCCTGCCCTGTGAAGAAAGTCAGGTTATTCTAGATATCAAAAAACATTTCTAAACGCCTAAGAAGAGCACTGCATAAAGAGTTATCCAATAGGAGATTATAGATAGAAGGATTTGGGTGGAATTTAAATTGTCAGAATATGTCAAAAAAGAAAGATAGTGATTGACCTACTGAAAAAAAGCAAGCTAAAATAGATTTATTTTGTTTTCAATGCTAGTCAGTCAAGGAGGTGTGTAGTTTCAAGACTTATTTCCCCTTGTCACGATTTATTGGCATGAACCAGTTCTAGTTATTAAAATAATTGTGTATGATGAAGTATTATTTTCACAGAACAATGAAACTCTATGGTTTAAAATTTAAATATGGATTATGTTATATGGGACCATAGCAACCTCAACCATATTAAAATAGTCTGAATAAACAAGTCTGTAAGCCCTTTCATTCAGATATCATTTATTCTGTTTTCCTCAGGAAAGCACACTATCTGCTCATGCTGTGTTTGAGGGCACATACATTTGCATGCTTCTTTCTGCGTACTGCAATTTTTTTTAATTTTGAGGGATATATAGACTGATTAATGCTAGAGACAAAGCTATCCTCCATTCTCTGTGAAAACTGATGTTGTCTAAGATAAGTTATATAAAAGTTTATAGGCGACTTGTAATAAGTTGTTCCTAAAGGAGAGAAATTTGTTTCAGTGCTCTGGCCATTTGAATTTATGATTCTGTTTTCATCTCTCTGTGTATCTCTCTGAAGACCTATGGAAAATGTCTCTGTGTGATATAAATCATATTCACCTTCAGAAATTGTTTTCTTTCTTTTACACTGTGTTCCTGATTCCTTTTCATGTTCATTAAAAGGTATTATCTTTTTAGTAACTTTTACAGCGAACAGGAATCTCAAAGGAACATTGTTTCCCCTTTTTCACTGTAATATGTTCCAGTTTAGAAATGTCACCAGTTGTATTGAGAACAGGATGTTTGTCTTTCCTTATCAGCTTCCTGCAGTGGATTACTTAAGACATATATCCTTCATTGAACTTGTGTGCCTATCTCACACATAAAGATGTGCTTTTAGGGTGTACTTCTCAAGTGTCACAGAAATGTCTTCCTCAAATGCAGATCATAATTCTGAAGCAGGGCATGAGGAAATACTGTTCAGAATGTCTCCAGTACTGACAAATCAATTTTCATAAATATAGTAAACTTATATTATTTAATTTATTAGAGCCAGATTTAAATAAAAAATATATGAGGGCTATCAAGAATAATGAACATTGAGTTAATATATATTAATATAAAATTTAGAAAGACAGTGATTATACAGTCTCCACATATCACAAACCAGCTGACCTTAGCCATCTAAGAAAATTTACGGTTTTCAGTAACTCACAGAAGTCACCTACAGTGCCTTAGACAACATATATCTTATATACCTTTAGTGGAGGTTAGTGTGATAAGCAAATGACCTTCTATAATTGTCACGATGAATGCAGAGCAGTGAAATAGTATATGCATGTTATTAATCAGCTGCTTGGTGCTTTTGACACACTTCAGTTTGTGCTCAGTGAGTTTGACAGCTGAGATCTAGCAAAGTGTTTACCAGAGTAATGTATATTGCAGCTTTTTCATATAATAGATTTTTGTGTTTGGTGCTTCAATGACTGTAGGAGAGATACCATTGTGGATCTTAAGAGACCTTTGATGGTATGTGTAAGAAATATTAAAGAGAAAAAGGTTGAATGATTTACCGACAGAAACAGCAGAGACGGGTCTATTTTATTGGTTCCAAGAAGACTATGGCATTTGTACCTTTTATTCACAAGCAAAGAGAGATAGTTTGACTGTCAGTGTCTTGGTGCTGTTCTTGGTCAGATGGAAGGTCTTTTGAAGGTAGCAAGCCTTTGGATGCTTCTAAATACTCCAATATACAAGTTGCTAGCCACAGTCCCTTAACTGAGAATTTTTTGTCCTCAGCGTCTTGCCTCAGTTTCTGTTGTTCCAAAATAGATAAAACAGATATTGTCGGGTTGTAAGATCATTAAGAAGAGTAAAAATGCTTCTTGATAGATTATCTACTCCCTATTCACAATCCTATACCTAAGAATCAGATGTATCTATTTCTGACACACATTTATTTAACCTGCTTTTAAAAAAAGCCCAATTATATGGATGTTGAAATTTCCTTCTGCAAGCAATTGCTTAACCCTCCTTAACTCTCTTTACAATTCCATGATTTAAACTCTCTTTACATGATTCCATGATTTAAACTCTCTTTACAATTTAAAGGCTGCAAATGAAACTATTTCTCTGCCTATCCACCGTGAATTTTGAGACTGAATGATCTTCTACCTCCTTAAAACAACACTATGAAGACTTTTTGTATTCTTAAACTCAGTTCCTTGTCATGTTTGTCAGACCTTTATTCATTTTCAGAGCAGTCCATTGGACCCTTTCTTCATACTGGTCAGTATTCTTATTTAATACAATATTCAAGTGTTGCTCTTTCAGGGAGAAAAGGATAGTGCTGTAATATAAAGGCAGTATTCATTTTGTATTCCTTTTTTGTATATTTAAGTATGGTATTTGCCTTTTGCTAGACTTCCTTATATACCTATGTTCAGACCTTTTCATGGATTTGCTGCCTAGGTACTTGTTTCTCATCCTTTTATTTTTTTTCCTAGTATTGCTCGTTTCCGGCTAAATGAAGAATCCTTGTGCTTGCCAATACTGAACAGCAACCTTCTTTTTTTTTTCAGAATTTTTCTGCACTTTGTGAATTATTTTTTTAAATATTGAATCAGATTTCTGTTGATACTTTCAGCTTTGCAAAACTGGAAGCAGAGGAAAATAACAGCTGAGAAATTTGCTTGACATAAACAACTATGTTAAATAGTTATATGTTGAAACCACTTGTCTCCTGGGAAGGGTTTATTAGTGATTCACTCTTTCCTTAGAAGGGAAAATAAAGTTACATTATTTTAGCTTTTAGCTAGTTGGGTTGATTGCTAGAATGATTTTCAGAAAATAAGGAGAAATGTTAAGTTGTAATGAAGACCTTCCTGGTGCGGTCAACTGAAAATTGATAAACTTATTCCGCATAAGTGTTTAATAAAAATATCTAAGTTTACTGGAGGTAGCAGACTTCATTTTGCTACATCCTTTCAGTCTGAGGGTGAGACACCAATAATTAATATCCGACTATGCTTTACAGATGGTATTGCATTTACCTTAGTAAAGTATACCTTTCATGTTTCCCTAGCACACCTTTGAGAATGTGAGATATTGTCTAAAGTTTTGCTGAAGTCAAGATGTATGACATCTATTCCCTCTCTTCCACCTACAAGACCCCTCACCCTGTCAGTGAAAGAAATTACACTGACTTGGAATGATATGGCTTTGACAAATACAGTGGCTATTCCTCTCTTTGCAGTCTTGGTGTTTACAAATAGTTTGATTTTTGTTGAGTTTTTTTTAAGACTTCAAGCTATATTGACACATCTAATATTGTTTTTCTTTTTTCCACTTTGAAAGGCAGGTGGTACGAGAGATATTCAAACTGCATCTCACATAATTTTAGATATCTCATTTAGATGCCAGAATTGTCTTCAAATACAATCAATGGAGAAAAACAACAACAACAAAAACCAACACAAAAGAAATCTGAACAGAGTAGTGCTTAAGGAAGCCTAAGATTAGTCACCCTATCTGCCTGGGGAACTATGGCTCTCTCCTGTGCCTATATATGGCAGCTGGGAAACTAATTACCAAATTTAGACACCCAGACTGTCTAATATGTATTCATATGCTTCTATATTTGCTGTTTGCCAGTCTTCAAGGGGCTCATCTATTCTCCTTGACTTCTCAAAGCTAATTATGATTATCTTGGAGATCTTTTTACAACTTCTCTAAGGATACTGGTAAGATAAAGTTCCAGTGTCCATCTCTCTTAAAACCAGTTTTAAAATTATCTGTTAAGCTATATTATTCCCCTATGGCAGCCTGTTGCTTGTGTTGATTATGTTTGCTATCTACTTACAGTTCACCTTTTTAGTGAGATGGCACAAAACACTTCAGTGTTTTGTCTGTGTTGAATAATGACTCCATACTTTACTTCAGGGGTCCTCAAACTATGGCCCGTGGGCTGGATACGGCATTCTTTTTCCTGTTTTTTTGTGCACTACTACAAATAAAATATGTGCAGTGTGCATAGGAATTTGTTCATTTTTTTCCAAACTATAGTCCAGCCCCTGAAAGTGTCTGAGGGACAGTGAACCAGCCTCCTGTTTAAAAAGTTTGAGGACCCCTGCTTTACTTCCTCTAACTCCTACTATTGCATTTTGTTTTCCTTTCTCTCTTACATGTTACATTATGTTTGTGCATATTGTACAGGTCATTTCTTTGGTCTTTCTGATTTTGTTACCTAGGTCTGATTGTTTTTTCTGTATTTTCATTTATTGAAATTTCATATTTCATTTATTTCTGTATTTGTATTTATGATGCAAACATCACTGGAGACATATTTGTTTAATTTATACTTACACAGATGTGAAATATGGATTTTAAATCCATATAATAAGCAAGAACTTTAACTAACGTGAAGGGTTATGTTAGAATTACATTGCTTCTTGTGTCCTTCCTTTTCTTTATCCACATTCAAATTTTTACTTGTTGGGTGTCTTGTATATCTTTATGGTATATGAAGGAACTGTTGAAGTGACAGCACCTCTTTAGAGATATTCTACTGTTTAGAAAAAAAAACAAACAATGAATTCATAGAATCGTAGAATATTTCAGGTTGGAAAAGACCCTTGGGATCATTGAGTCCAACCATCAACCCTACTCTACAAAGTTCTCCCCTAAACCATATCCCCCAACACCACAACTAAACGACCCTTAAACACATCCAGGGATGATGATGCAACCACCTTCCTCGACAGGCTATTCTAGTATCTGACTACTCTTTC
>VZZY01011563.1:30755-59419 GCA_013400335.1 Eurystomus gularis
ACTCAAGGTGTGGCCTCACCAGTGCTGAGTACAGGGAGACAATCACCTCCCTACTTCTACTGGTCACACTATTCCTAATACAAGCCAGGATGTCATTGGCTTCCTTGGCCACCTGGGCACACTGCTGGCTCATATACAGCTGCTTGTCAATTAGAACCCCCAGGTCCTTTTCTGCCAGACAGCTTTCCAGCCACACTTCCCCAAGCCTGTGGCGTTACATGAGGTTGTTGTGGCCCAAGTGCAGCACCTAGCACTTGGCCTTATTGAAGCTCATACCATAATTGTAGGCCCATTGATCCAATCTATCCAAGTCTCTCTGTAGAGCCTCCCTATCCTCATGCAGATCAACACTCCCACTTAACTTGGTGTCATCTGCGAACTTACTGATGATACACTCTATGTCCTTATCAAGATCATTAATAAAGATGCTAAACAGAAATGGTCCCAGCACTGAGCTCTGAGGAACAAATTCCCTGTAGCCACAATTGTCTCTTGTTTTACACACCTCTAATTTCTTAGATGTTACTTAAAGAATTAAATAGTACTAATGAATTTTATGAAACCTATATGAAAAAAAGCTTATAATATATCAGATCATATGGAAAAATCATTTTGATAACTAAATATAAGACTGATTTATAACTCCCATTCCCATACATACCTGCTAGGCAGAAGGCCCTCAGCCAGTTGTAAAATGGTTGGTTATTGCCACACAGCTTTCACTTGGCAGCCTGTGTCAGAAGTTTGACCTGAAAGGAAAAGTGTCTGTTCTTGTCGAGTATTGTGTTCAGTTTTAGGCCCCTCATCACAAGAAGGACATTAAAGCACTGGAGCGTGTCCAAAGAAGTTGATTGAGCTCATGCCTTATGAGGAGCAGCTGAGAGACCTTGGGTTGTTTAGCCCAGAGAAAAGAATGTTCAGGGGAGACCTTATCACTCTCAACAGCTACCTGAAATGATGTTGTAGAGAGCTGGGGGTTGATCTGTTCAACCAAGTAACAAGTGATGGGACAAGAGGAAATGGCCTCAAATTGCGCCAAGGGAAGTTTAGAGTGGATATTAGGAACACAGGTGTTATCAGGCATTGGAATGGGTTGCTGTCAAGGACTTGTCAGTGTTAGGTTAATGATTGGACTGGATGATCTTCAGGGACGGATTTTCCCAATCTAGGCAATTCTGTGATTCTACCAGGAGGTCCCATATATGCATCTCATATACAGACCAAGCCCTCAACTGCTTTCTCATGCCCAGGATGGCTTGTAGAACTTGCAAAACTGTGTCAACTACTTTATATCTTGTGGATAAACAGATAACTAACTCATTTTGTCAGGCCAAAGTTTAGTGTAACTATTTAGTATAATAGCAATTGTTCTATTTAGTATAATATAAAAATCCAATGCAGTCATAAAAAAAATGATGAAACCTCAGAAAGAAATGATACGAAACTTTTAGTATAGTTATTTCTCCTGGAATCATCTCTGAAAGTCCTCTATGTTGTGATTGTATGCCCCACTAGAGCGATTGGTAAATTGATAGTTTTCTGCTGTATTATAAAAAATGTTGGGAGGTTATTACTACAATATTAATTACTAGCATGCACAGTAAAGGAATCCATAGGTAAGCACTTAATTAAGGACATAATTTGTGATAAGCAAAACAGCTGTAAAAAGAACAGATTATGTTTGACAAAGATCTGATGAAAATACTATCTTGGTGAAGAAATCTAATAAAGTTAATGCAGTTTATTCAGAGCTTGCTAAAGGCTTTGTAACACAGTTCAGTCCAGAAACATAAAATCAGGATGATGCTGCCTATCTGGGAACACCAACAGGGGAAACTAATCTAATTCATCAAGTGACAGTAAGGAATCAAATCGCACTGGAGAGAGGTTAGAAAGAGGTTGACATGGATTATTCTTAGCACTGATAAGGAAACAATACATAACTAACAGGTTTATTTGATTTTCCTATCAAACAGGTAGAAATAAAGACCTGTTCAAATAAAATCTGTGAAGTAACACTAACACCAAAGAAGAAAAGAGAAATCAGGTTTAGGTTCCTTGTCTTTTATGGTACAAGTTGAGAGACCAACAAAGGAGCTCATTAAGAAGCAATAAAGTCAATAAGGATAATAATGGCTACAATGCTGAGAAAAAAAACTCACAGAACTTGATTCACAAGAATGTTTTCCTTTGGTGATTTCAACATAATTGCAGTGTAAAACTAAATTCACATAACACAACATCAGCTAAATTGCCTCAAAACCAAAAGCAGTTAACTGTTTCCCATCAAAGATAAAAAGGTATATGTGACTTCTGGAATTACTCTGTATTGTTGAAATAGTCATTCCAACATTTGAAAACCTTGGTTTTTATTTTGCATTATTTAACTTGACCTGGTTTTCTGCCATTTATTTTCCATATGTTTCATTGTGTTCACTTCCCTTTATCTTATGGATGAATGAATGACAATACAACCTGAAACTCAGAGTTTTGTGATGTGGAAACTAGAGTAATTATTACTAGTAACAAAGAATTTGTTGCAGAAATGTATATGCCAGCATCCTCAGGGACAGCATATCTTCTCTATTTCACTCTAGGTAACCCGGCAAATTGTTCAAGGTCCTCTATAAAGACAAAGCAGACACCTTATTGAATTATTTCAACAAATTTGTCTTTCAGATGCTTATGAAAATTCTATACCTAAATAACCTGGATACCAGCTAGATTACAACCTGCAAGCTCCTGTGCTTTGTTTCAACTGTCTATTTTAGAGCCCATCACAGGATTAACTCTGTTTACATGTGGGATAGCAAAAAAGTTTAATAACAGACGAATCTCTTGTTGCTTATTAGTCTTTCCAGAGTGCAGGCAGAAAAAAACCTCTTATAGCCATAAATTAATGCCTCAAATATCCTAAACACAGGTATTAACTATAATACTGCAGATTTATCTGATTAAAGTAACTCAAAAGAAGATTACAATAAAGGATTTTTATGATATTTAGATAGTCCTATATTTTACATTTTATTACAGAGTAAAACTAACTATGACGGTCTTAGTATTGGTGTTTTCATTTTCATATAATTTCTTTAAAACTATTTCTTTAAGGTCAATGCATCTCTCATGACCTATTTGAAAAAAAATGAAGCAGTGAGGCCTCACTGAAAATGTAGTGGCTCAGAGGCTTTTTTCTGAATCCATACTCCAGATGAATTTCAATCACACAGCAGGCCTCCTTTTTGGAAGTAAAAGTTTTACACCAGGCAGATCAGACCTGGCACTTTCTGATTATTTTTAGTTCAGAATTGACAGGGCTTAAGTGTTGGAAATTTCAGAAGAAAGTGAAGTGTCTGTTTGTGTACTCATGTAATTATGGGTGGTAGTTGTAGCACTACATAAAGCAAGATATTCTTTGCATTTCCATTATTACAAAAAAACCCAAACAAACAACACCAAGAGCATATGGCCAAAGTTTGAGCCACAGTAGTTATTGTGGAATATCTGCTACATGCTAAATTTACTCCGAAAAATCAATAAAATTCAATTTTAGAACAGTAGTGGGGGAAATAAATAATTTTTCCTTGCTCAGTTATTCTTTCAAAGAACTATTTCAGTTACTATACTTCAGAGAGAAAAATTAAATCTAGCTTATGAATAGTTGTATGCAAAAACCTATTTAAATACGGCTGTTACAAGCCTCTGAAAAATCTCATCTTGCTCAACATTGAACATACTGAGTACAGAATTCAAACTTCTGCACCTTCACTCTACTGACCAGTTACCCATGTACTCCTCCAAAGAGTAATTATTGTAATCTCTTTAGAGGCCTTAGCCAACAGACAAACACAAACCAAAATCCTAGTCAAATCAAGGATACCTGGATTTTCAGAAAACTTTTCAGAGTTTTTACAAGACTTTTTCTTCCTAGAGCCAAAATGACTTTTTCAACATTTCCCCCTTTGTTCAGCCTAAATCTACTTCTCCTAAATCTTCTCCTCTCACCTCTTTCTAGTCTCATCAGATCCACTGCCAGTTCCTCTCCACAGTTCCTCTCCACTTCCTATTTCTTTCTCTGTAGTTTAGTTAGTCCTTGGATAGTCTCATCCACAGAAATTGCTTCCAATAACTAATAGATTTTGCACATATCACTGTGTCTGCCCTATGTTGGAAAAAACTAAAATGATCACAGAATCACAGTATCACAGAATCATTATGGTTGGAAAGGACCTCCAGGGTCATCAAGTCCAACCTCTGTCCTAGCATCTCTCTAACCACTACACCATATCCTCAAGTGCCGCATCTATTCATTCTTTAAACACCTCCAGGGATGGTGACTCCACCACCTCCCTTAGCAGTCTATTCCAGTGCCTAACTACCCTCTCAGGGAAGAATTTCTTTCTAATATCTAATCTAAACCTCCCCTGATGCAACTTAGGCCATTTCCTCTCATTCTATCATTACTAATTTGAGAGAAGAGACCAACACCAGCCTCGCTACAATCTCCTTTTAGGTAGTTGTAGAGGGCAATAAGGTCTCCTCTCAGTCTTCTCTTCTCTACTAAACAAGCCCAGTTCCCTCAGCCGCTCTTCATAGGGCATGCTTTCCAGACCTCTCACCACCTTTGTTGCCCTTCTCTGTACCTGCACCAGCACCTCAATGTCCTTCTTGTACTGTGTTGCCCAGAACTGGACACAGTACTCAAGGTGTGGTCTCACGAGTGCTGAGTACAGGGGCACAATCAACTCCCTACTCCTGCTGGTAACACCTTTTCTGATACAGGCCAGGATGCAGTTGGCCTTCTTGGCTACCTGGGCACACTGCTGGCTCATGTTCAGCTGGCTGTTAACCAACACCCCCAGGTCCTTTTCCACCAGGCAGCTCTCCAGCCACTCCTCACCAAGCCTGTAGCGTTGCTGGGGGTTGTTGTGACCAAAGTGCATGACCTGGCACTTGGCTTTGTTAAACCTCATACAATAGACCTCATCCCATCACTCCAGCCTGTCCAGATCCCGCTGCAAAGCCTTCCTACCCTCAAGCAGATCAACACTTGTGCTTAATTTTGTGTAATCTGCGAATTTACTGAGGGTGCATTCAATTCCCTCATCCAGGTCATTTATGAAGATATTAAACAAGACTGGTCATAAATCTGAGCTCTGAGGGACAGCGCTGGTGACCAGTTGCCAACTGGATTTGACTCCATTCACCACCACCCTCTGGGCTCGTTTAAACAGACTCTATTGTCTACTTAAACTGGAATCTTTTTGGGAAAAAGACTGTTGTATTATAAAAGTTATTACCAAGGCGATAAAAAATTACAATGTAAAAGGAAAACAGATATTGCAAAGAACTACTGGCAATTCTAAGAATGCCAAAACAAGCATTTCCTATTCTATCCTATATGCCTTTTTGTGTACCGTCTCATAGATTTTGCATTATTACTTATGTCTATACCTCTCTACAAAACTGCCTTTTTGTTTTTGCAATTGCAGGAGGACTCAAGTACTAAAATAAGGCTGCATAAAGAGAAGTTGTTTTGGTATCTTTGTCTCAAGAGGATATGTTAAAAAGTAGATATCCCTGTCTCTTTCATGCATTTCCTATTAAACACTCAAAAGCTTGGATTCTTTGGAGCATTGTTACACTTTTAGGACTACAGACCATGCCCTTGTAAAGCTTTATAAACCTGTAGCAAACTGATGACCTGCACCAGGAGTTTAAACACTACATTAACAGATAATTTCAAAATATGCAATGAAAATAAAATAGAATATTGAAGAATTTATACAGATACTACAATTGACTTAGCTGTTAATTCTGTTACTAGTACTGTTAATTTTTATGTAGCTATTAATATTTAAGTTACTAATACAATTTTTAAAACATTAATGAGCACTATATAACTGACATATGATTAATCAGTACAGAACTATTAACTATTACAATGTTACTTTTATTCATATATTTAAAAGGAAAATGTATAGACATTACAGTACAAACAACAGCATAAACCACATCCCCATATCTAGTGTATCATGTGAAATCCCGTCATGTGTGTGAATTTCTCTGTAAAATAATGAATTTATTTTCAACTGTTTGAACAGATTTTATTTATTTCAGTTTACTTCTTGTTTCCTATAGATTATTTCTTTCTTTTATTGCAGTGACTAAACTAAAAGTGGCATTGATTGCCAGGAGTTGTCTTTTTTATAGAATAGACATTCATAAAGCATATTGAGAAACATATCCTAATCTTTTCAATACATTTCAAGGGGGTTTAATTGTTTTCAACATTTTCTACGTTTTTTTCAAGAAAGCCATTGATAAAAGTATTTCTATATTCTGCTTTATCTGGGGAAAAATGAAAGACTTTACCTAAGTAAAAAATGTTTTTTGAAAACTTCAATCTAAGAAAGAAAGCAATTTTCCTTTGAATTTTGTTTTAACAATAAACATTTCAACAAGGGCTGCTGCTGAAGCATATTACAAAGCAAAAAATGAGCAACTTATTCTGCTGCTGCCTGAGGTTCATTTGTTACAGAAAATCAACCCGGAGTCTTGTTCTCCAGAACTGTGAGCTTAACACATTCATGCATTCTAATAACATAAAAAGAAAATAGGACCATAGGCTCTCTACATTCTTGATGAGCTTTTTCTATTACACACTTGCTTCATAAATTATCTGTTGGCTCCAAGCCACATTCAGCCTCTACTTGATCCTCTGATCTCTAAATTGCCAGAGGACCTGAAATACAAGATGATTCAACTTGCTGTCTTCTGTTACCATCCCAACAGCTGAAGTCTGACGTGGCAGCAAGGCATTTGATTGATACATTGCCATCTAATAAATTAATTTAATAGATAATAGAATTTAATTGCTTGAGTCTCTCCTTTCTGTAACATCAGCTTGCCTGATGAGTAGCTTACATTTTTTGCTTGCACAATCAGCAGCTGTGATGGCCTTTACATCAGTAATATCACTTTTTGGCCAAGACAGGAAGAAATCTTTGAGGGTTCACATAATTTCTCTATTTCTGTCTCAGCTACCTGTATGGACCTTGTTCAGGTACCATTTCCTACACATACACTCCTGACTTGGGGAATATAGGAGAAGCAGAGAGAGAAACTATTTCTGGGTGACGGTGATTTGGGAGCCCGGTAGCACGCTTGCGATTCCAAAGCACTGGAAAAATGTGATGGGCTCAAAGGGCACCCCTTTTTACAAAACTTATTACAGATCCTCCTGTAACACCACATTTTGGTAACGGAACCTGTGTAAACATTCCACATTCTAAAAGGAATGACTTACGTCTTTAAGATCGGACTGTAACTTAGGGACTATATTATTTTCTCCTTCCTAATCCTATAGTCTTGTCTCACACAAACATTGACACCTTTATATTTTGGTTACTCCACCAAATACCTTAGAAAGAAATTACATATATCATATGTAATCCTTCCTCATTGCTGTTGGGACTCAATAGAAATGCAGGTAGGGCATAACTGGCATTGTAACAGCATCAGACAATCAGTCACTGATGACAAGAGCTTACTAGAAAAATTTGGAAAGGAAATACATTAATAAAATGGGAAACAGATAAGCATAGGGAAGAACCCTGACAAACAGAGAGAGAGTCAGTTCTACCGTGATATGGCCTTCACCAGATCTCTCCATCAGGGGGAAAATAATTTAGTCAATTGTAACAGGGCAAGGATTTTTGGTAGCAACCTTATGATTGTCATATCAGCTATATCTACTAAAGCTGCTATCCTGAAGGATTAATTTTTCTCGGATCTCACTATTTTGAAAATGTGGGTTTGTGGCAGAATCAAGGAGGAAAAAATACTGGAAATGTGCCATATATAATCTCATATGGCATCGGAAGTAAATAATATGTATTTCTAAAATAAGTAGAAAACCCTGAGTACTAAGTTCGGAGCTTCTGAGATGGAAAGATTACTCCAGCTTTTGATGGCTGGAACAGCCACCAGCATTCAGAGTTCTGTTGAGCAAATAACTCTTCTATACACTCTGTTTTCTTACTCAGTCAGTAAAAGTCAGGGACCTAGAGAAGGAAAGATCTTTACCCATGTTTTTTAAAAGGGGCTTCTGTTTTCTGTTATGTTTGCAAATTTCTGCAGCTGACATGAGTATGTTAGCATTTGACACTGTGCTATTAACCATAGAAGTTCTACTGTTGAGTGTGGTACATGGACAGCTGGTACAAGAAGTTTTCTGATCCTGGTGAGGACACCAGAATTTTCTTAGAAAACAGCATTTTTGTCCCTCCTCAGCATATTTTAGAACACAGCTTGGCACTTCTGCTCTAGCTACACTCCATTTCTGCTCTGCTCTATACGCTGAACACACTACTCTTAATTGTGGTATGTATGCTAGATATTCAGCTCTCTTTCCATGGGAACCACATTGTTCTCAGGTTAGTGTGGAGATGAGGCTTTTTCAGAGTGTAGACTGAAATAAAATTGTTTCTAGTTATGTCTTAAACTAATTCTTTTAAGACCTAGGTGTGAATTAATCAAATTTTGCTAACCTGTAAAATCTTTAATTTTAAGCCAGTATTACAGGTAACAAATCTTTAGTCCAACATCATATGGGATGGATACAACATCCTGCTTTGCTCCAGATATGAGACAAAAATAATTAGTAAGCATTTCTGCATTCCTGTTTAGAGTTCTTGTACTTAGAATTTTTTAATTTGCTTTTGTTAAAATTCTTTTCACAAAATCTTTCTTTGTTACTTCCACTGTCCAAAACAGTGCAATGAGTTGTAGAAACATCTCTTCTATTAAAATATTTTGCCTCACTTACATGAAAAGTTAAACTTTCACAAGCACTGTTTTAGTAGAGTGTTAACCAAGGTACTGAGATCAAATATTGGGACCTTTATGGTTGATGTCAAAAAAGCTCCAAACCATAGACAGCTATTTTTTTCATATTTTTGATCATTATCTCATTTGTCTGATTATCATTTCCATATCTGGGTAGAGGACTTATACCAGTAATTTAAAGTGGCTACTATTGAAATGTAGCCTTCAAAGTAGCGTTTGTGAACACTGCCTAAGATATTCAGAAAATAATTTTCACCTCTCTGTGCATCAGTCTTCTCATCTGAAAACTATAGATATAGTAATAGGTCTTTTGCAGTTCGCTACAGTGCTATGCAATATTTAGTCAACAAACTTGTAAGTAATTTTGGAATGAAAAAACATATATAATGGGAAGGTGTAACCAAACAACTTCAGGTTCATTTATATATATATATATATATATTCATTTATATAGCCAAACCACTTCAGTATTCATTTATATATGCACATTTAACTTGCATTACATTTTTATTAGCTAGTTTAAAAGAGGAAAACCTTTGCAATTTGGTGACCAGTCATTTATATGTTCACATATAAACATATAATTTCAAAGGTAAGACACAGCTGGCTGCAGGTCACATTATTTCCGCTATTATACAAGGTCTGTCTTGAAGGATGTTGTGTTTAAAATGCTCCTTTGGAGTCAGAAAGCAGCAGCATCAAGACCAATAACAGAAGACACAATAGAGAAACGTTTCCCTTCTTCACAGAATAGGCATGTTTTTTCTACAAAAATAATGTGGGCAATTCTGCACAGTAGCAAGGCCCTTGAATATCTGCAGTTTTTCCAGTGGTCTACATATGAAGTCCACCATGTGCAAAAGTAGGTGTCATTTTGATCCAAAAGGAATTTTGAAAGTGGCTAAAAGGAGGCAAATATAATTTCTGTCTTTTACAGAACCACAGAATGGTAACGGTTGGAAAGGATCTTTGGAGATCGGCCAGCCCAAACCCCCTGCCAAAGCAGGTTCACCTACAGCAGGTTGCACAGGAAAAGTGCCCAGTCAGGTTTTGAAAGTCTCCAGAGAAGGAGACTCCACAACCTCTCTTGGCAGCCTGTTCCAATCCTCCATCATCCTCACAGTAAAGAAGTTTTTCCTCATGTTCAGATAGACCCTCCTGTGTTCCAGTTTGTGTCCACTGCCTCTCATCCTACCACTGGGCACCACTGAAGAGAGTCTGGTCCCATTCTCTTGAAACCCTCTCTTCAGGTATTTATAAACATTGATAAGATTCCCTCTCAGCCTTCTCCAGACTAAATACCCCAGGTCTCTCAGTCTTTCCTCATAAGAGAGATGTTCCAGTCCCTTAATCATCCTCGTAGCCCTCCATTGAACTCTCTCCAGTAGTTTCCTGTCTCTCTTGAACTGGGGAGCCCAGAACTGGACACAATACTCCAGATGTGGCCTCATCAGGGCAGAGTAGAGGAGGAGAACCTCCCTCAACCTGCTGGTCACACTCTTCTTAATGTACCACAGGATACCTTTGACCTTCTTGGCCACAAGGGCAAGTTGCTGTCTCTTGGTTAACTTACTGTCCACCAGGACTCCAAGGTCCTTCTCTGAGGAGCTGCTTTTCCTTAATTTATGTTCTAAACAGAACATTAACATTTAAATGAAAGCATTAGTCTGAATACGCCTTTTATGCTATGCGTTCTTATGCCATTGAAAAAAAAATATGTTACGTCCAAATGGGAACTCCTAATACTCTCTTAACTGGAATTCTACTTTTTCTCTGTTTCCCATGAGGCTTACTAGAATGGCTGATATAGTTAATTAAATATATATATATATATGAAAAATTAGAAGAAAAACAAATTAAATGAAAATCTGGTAATTATGACAATGTTGTTCCAGGGAGATGATGTTTTATTAGAACCATTTTGCAATTTCTTAACAGTCAATGAATGCTGCAGCACCACTGTTGAGCTCTCTGACTGTATATTCCTTGCAAACTGCTGCAGCCATGTTATAATACCTAATAATAACAAAAATTCCCTGTTTTTCTCATAGAGCCTGGACACGCAGGTTCCAAAACTTCAGCTGCTCAGCCCCAACATATGTCAGAGGGTGGAAGGCACCTGAAACAAAGGTAAACTTTATCTCAGAGTTTTAACAGCAAAGAGAATCAAGTGAACAGAACTCTTCAATGTACACTGTGATTTCTAAATCCTGCACCAGCACTCATCCTCAAACAGGGGAGACATGACTGGTTTAATGGAGCTTGTGTGGCTTCTATTAACATCTGTACCACATAATGAGGAGTAGGAACAGGAAGTGAATGAAGCAGGCAAGATAATCTAATTCAATACTTAGACTCAAAGGAAAAATAGTGTGATATGGCTGCTTTACCATTACCCAAGGGATTGGAGTGGATTTCCTTACTCCCGAGTTCAGATGCTGAACTATGTCCTAACTCTGCTGTTGTGAGACCTTGCTGGGTATTCTTCTCTTTGCTCACATTTCTCCATTGCAGTGATTTGGTTTCCAAGAGCAGAAGTCTTGAACCTACAGGCAGAAGGGAGCTGGGGCATGCTCTAACGATCTGGGTGGCTACAGGGGTCATGGGTGGACAATCCACCCTGTGAATACTCCTTTGCAGTCTTGATATAACCAGCCCAAAAGCCCTGATAGAACATAAGAAACCCTCCTGAATTAAGCCTTTTAACTAAATCTTTGCCAGTTATAAATAGAGACAATTAGAGAAGCATTTTAACCATAGCTTGGTGCCAGGATAAGATTTTGGTTTACCAGGACTTCCTCTGTAAGTGACCAACAGGTAGCCAGGCAATGGTACAAATTCATCGTGTATGGAAGGAAAGTACTTATGACCTGATCCCTCAGCTGCAGAAATAGAACCTCATCCACTAACTTTTTCTCTCTCACACACTATATCTTCAAGTCGTTCTCTGATGTCAGTGCCCTGAGTGCACTACTAGGCTCCATAATGTATTATAGTCTTCCATAGTCTCTCCCTTGTTGGGCTTTAACTGATCTGATGTGGTGACCATGTGTAATCTTGGATCAGATGGAAAAACCTCTTTGAGAAAGCGGTGAGAAGTATCCTCAGGAGTTTCCCCTTTGCCCATGTCAAGGGACACATCTTAACTTCCCCTTCCATTGCAGAGCAACCCACTCGTACTACTCACACTTGAAGAAAAAAAAAAACAACCAATCTGAAATGTAACTTAATTTTCTGTACCAGAATGTGTACCTTTCTCCATGGTCCAATGAATAGTTTTCTTAAAGAAATATTTATAGTGTCAGTCTCTGGCTGTTTTCTGTTTAAGACATTTATGAGTTTTAACAAGTTCTTTTTCATAGTAGATTTATATATTCAGGCAATCTATTTCCATTGTAATGTATTCAAATTGCTTTATGACTATAATCTCCACATAAAACAGCTTTGCAAAGAATTCTGCGAATCTGAGGTATTGATCCATAATCAAGTGACAGCTTTAGAGTTCTGAGTCATATGACAAATCCTGTTCAGCATTTTTTTCCTAATCAAACATCAGATACACGAATTTCAAGTGAAGATAGAAACCTTTTTCTTTTTCCTTTTTTTTTTTTCTGAAAGGGACTTAGACTATTTTGTTCAACATTTTTTATAAAAATGTGATGATTTCACTGTACATAAAAGTGAAAACAATTTTTAAATTATTAGAGCTGGACATTTTTAAGTCGCTGTCATGGAAAGGAAAGTGGTTAGCTACTTTCTGCTACATTTAAAATTACCCACATTATGTAGGTCAAAAATATTTCCTAGTATGAAGGGGTTTTACTACTTCTCAGCTGTGTGCCTGAGCCTTCTTTCGCTAGGCTATTTTTCACATAGCAGATACAAGAAAGTCTCAAAGATAAGGAAAGAAAACCCTGAACACATAAACATGAAGACAATTGTAATGCTATTGGAAAATATATTTGATGTCATTATGAACCAAATGTGATATTTTTTCTTACCTCTACTTTGTTTAAGTTACAAAGAAGTAACAGTAAGAACAAAGACATACAAAAACCCACATAGACTTAAATATCCAGCTGTTGCACAACTTCAGACATTGATGTAGGTGGATTCTGTTACATAACTGAGAGACACAGAAACTATATGTTGAAAAAAAATCCTGTTCAAAATTGAAACTTCTCATATCTCAGCAACAGAGAAGAATTTGAATTCCTTTAACTTTACAGGGTGCTTTAGAGTATGTCTGTTGAAGAGATGAGGATTATCTTTAGAGTACACCACAAAAATTTGCATCTGGAAAACAACTGTAGCTGCAGAATAAGAACTTACTAACTTAAACGTTCAGTAACTTGATTTCATGGGTAATAGTTTTAAAATAGGAACCTCTTCACAGACTAGAAATACCAGAAAGCGAAGACATGTCCTTTATTAACTTTCTTTTTCCTGGTTTGGCAGTCCTTTCTTACTGAAATATCACTGTAAAACTAAAATACAATCTTAGTCTCTAGTCCAACATCCTGCTTCAAAGCCAGGTCAGCTCTCAGGTCAGACCAGGTTGCTCAGAGCTTTACTAGGTTGGGGCTTGAAAACCTCCAAGAAGGCAACCTCTCTAGGCAGCCTTTTCCACTGTCTGGCTCTCCTTGTGGGGGAAAAGTGTCACCTGACTGAATCTCTCATGCTTTGATTTATGTCTGCTATCTCTTGAACTCCTGTGATGTGCTGCTGCAAAGAGCCTGGTTTCATCTCAGTGGGCTTCCTGTAAGTGTTGGAGGACAGGGGTAAGGCTTCCTGAAGCCATCCCTTCTCCAGATGAACAAGCCCTAGTCCCTTAGCCTTACCTTGAAGGGCAAGTACTTCAGCCCCAACCATGGATGGGTTGACCTTGGTTGGCTGCCAGATGCCCACACCAGCTGCTCATTCATTCTCCTTCCTCAGCAAGAGAAAATAAGATGGAAAAACCCAAGGTCAAGATAAAGATCATGTACCAATTACCATCACAGGCAAAACAGACTTGACTTGAAGAAAATTAATTTATTGCTAATTAAACAGATTTGGATGGTGAGAAACAAAAGAATTAAAACAACACCTTCCCCTCACCTCCTCTTTTCTCCAAAACTCAACTTCACTCCTTCTCTCCCCACTCCTCTACTGTGTCAGCCCTGAACAACACAGGTGGGGAATGGAGGATTATGGTCATCCCCTAACAGTACCTCCTCACACTTTCCCCCTGCTCTGGTATGGGTCCTCTCCATGGGCTGCATGTCCTCTTCAGGATGAACCTGCTCCAGTATGGACTCTTGTATGGGCTGCATGGAAGTATCTGCAACACTATGATATCTTCTGCAAGGGCTGCTCCAGCATCTGAAACACCTCTTTTGCCTCCTTCTTTGACCTTGGTGCTCACAGGACTGTTTCTCACTTTTTTTCCCGACACTCCTCATTGTCTGTGCTGTGTTTTTGCTCTTTCTTAAAAACATTTTCCAAGAAGCTACCACCAGTTTAGCTGATGGGCTCAGTTGTACCATATGGTCCATCCACTGAACCTGGCTGGAGCCAGCTGGAATTAGCTGTGTCCAGAACAGGGCAGCCCCTGGCAACTGCCCACAGAGGCCGACCTGGAGACTCACCCACCTGGACACAGGTGGACACAGGTACCATGTGCAGAGTCCTTCCTGTAAACTCACTCCAGTTTGTTGGTGCCTTTGCTGTATTAAGAGCAGTCTCAAACCTATAGATAACTTCATTCTTCCCTCTTTCCAATAGCCTTTTATTTGCCTTTCTCTGATTTTCCAACATATTTTTAAAATTATTTTTCTGTGGTAATGATCAGGCGGAATGAATATGCTGAAGACCAGGCACAGGCACATTTTGAGTAGGAAGTGGGACTTTAGCCATCCTCTTTAGCACCAGCCAGCTCATATCCAAGTACCACAGGATGTGGTGACTATCAGGCTGCTCTGAAACCTTCGGCTGGGGCGATAGTTGAGCAAGTACTAAGGAATACTTGAAAACAAGGAATTTTCTGTACCTGCTGCTGAATACAAGTTAATTAGCCTCTCAGCTAACACATCTCTGATGTAGTGGCTACAGGACAACCTGTTCAAAAAGTTTTGTGCCAGAGCTAGAAGAGTTGCCTAAGTCATTCTGCTTCTCCATATTTTAGACCTCAGTTTGATCAAAGAGGAATATTAATAAAATAGCTTGGACTATACCTGAAAATCATTCACTTGGACACATCAGCCATGGGAAGCATGCAGGAATAAATGATCTTAAGCCTTGATCAAACTTCATGTTTACAGGAGTAAGTCAGGACTATATGCAAACAATTCTACTGATATCAAGAGCAATCCTATAGCACTTTACCAATATTTATTTAGCCACTAAAAAACCCTTCCTTTGACTTCAGTGGAAGTCTTTCCAGAGTGGAGATTAAGGAGTGTGAAACTTCATAGTACCGTGGAAATATGCATACAGTGTCTTTGCTGAGTGTAATGACACAGCAGGGAAACCCTCAAAATCCTGAACATAATAATAAACTACTTCTTAAAAGGTCATAGTCTCACAGTGACAAAAAGATCATTTTGAGCTGTTTTACTGAGACTGAGCTATTTCAAAACCACATGAGAAAAACCATAGTCTTTCATTTTCTAAAACTGGCAAAAATGTAACATTTCAGCTGTGAAGTTGTTTTTTTCCCCCATATCATTCTACTTTACAGTGCTGACAACCAAGATGTTTATAGTACTATTAATATCAAACTTGCATATGCAGAGCAACTTGAGGTTATTTTGATTCAGATTCTGCAGAAAAAGTGAAATTGGAAATAAGATGCAACATTTTAATGTTGAGGATAACTACTCATTAGAACAGTATGTTAAAGCATGCAATGCATCCTGCAACACTAGGAATTCTTGGTTTAAGAATGGATTTCTTTTTAAAAGTATTTTAAAGCTCAGCCGTGTGTTTTTTGGCTTGATAACGTTCATCTAAAAATAAGGAAAGAACAGTTCTTTTCACCTCAGAAATTACTAGGTGAAAATACATGGCTTCTGTTATAGTGGCTGGTAGAAATAAGAATGTTTACTTCTCACCATAAGGAGACAAAGCAACACCCTCCCTTCTGAATAAAAGTCACAGATAGCTGCAATTGAAACAGCTGCAGGTGATTAAATAACTACCAACATTTTGGCAATATTAACAAGAACAACGGGAAGCATAAACATCTCTCTATCATATAGTTAATAATTGTTCCTATTGTTATTGCTACATAGATTTTGAATCTCTATGCTGAGCTTCACACTTCACTAGACGTAGAAAAAAACAAAGACATACTCCTTGTCCTTGGGAGTTAATGATCCAAAAATAACACACTCATGGAAATGTTTCTGCCAGGTGAGACCATTGGTAGGTGGTGGTGAAGAACTATTCTTATGCCAGTTCTAAACTGGATCAATGGATAATAAAGGACTTCACTATGCCAGACTGATGGTCTGGCACAACACATTAGCATTAAAATCACATGCAGATACTGCTAATATTTAGAAAGCAGGAGATCAGCTCCTTTTAAACATCTGTAATGCTGAAATTACATGCTGTAATTCTGAAATGTTGTTACAGAATTTCAGTGGAAAAAAAAAGTGAGGAATTCGAAGACTACTGTTGTGAATTTTGTTTGTAATTTTCAACTTCTACTTTGGTCTTTGCATGCTACACTACTGAAGGATGCAAGATTTTCCTTTGAGATTTTAGTGTCATTTGCCATCTTCTTTGTCCTTCCACTTATTTTTTCATTTAGCTTTTCTGTGAATTTTCTGTGAAGCTCATTTGTGGAAGTTTCTTCTGAATAGATGGAAGTATAGGTATAGGGGCAATCAAGCAATACAAACAGAATGAAAAGTTTTCCCTAAGAAAACTTGAAATATCACAAAAGACTAATATTTTCATTTAACTTAGTTGATTCTGCATTTCTATCTCCTTTCTCTTTCCAGTTCTGCCTAATACTATACTACTGCTAGAGGTAAAAAAAGTATAGAGAGAGAGATGGCAATTGTTATAGGTCAAGGAGGACTCTACAAGTATGAGCATTTACATATTGAAAATACAAGCTATAATGTGGCTCAAATTATTTTCTCTTATTCAACAAGTGCTTACCAGTCACAAAGAAATTTTGGTGCCATCATTTTCTTAGTAGTAATAAAGAAAATGGGAAATAAACTCCAATCATAATATATCCTAATTTTTTTTTTTAACAAAATAATATACATTATAAGAATTATTCTGCCTTTGCTTTTACCCCTTATCAAACACAGTTACATAATTGCATTGTACAACAAAGACATAAAAAAGCAATCGGTTTCATGTAGTAGGATTTTATATCCATCTCTTACCAGCATAAGACAACAAAATATATGCCCCTTGTTTTCATTATAGATACTCAAATAACCAAAACGGAGATATTAATGATGGTGCTGAGAGAATTGATGTATTATTAGAACACATTTTTCCTTCTTTGTCCTTGATACTACCACCAGAATAAGTCAACAAGATTTCAATATTCAAAAAGCAGAGTAAGAATTGAAAACTGAACAGCTTTTGTCAGTTCAATTATTCATCTATTCACTATAAAGAATGCAATAATATTTAAATAAGTATTTTTTGCTCTTAGATTAAATTTTATGCGGAATGAGAGTGGGCTTCTTAAAGACCCATTATAGCATAATAATGTCTTAGAAACAAGGTTGTATGAGTTTGTAATGTATCGAGTATGACATATTTAGTTGTATAGCAAAAGACTGCATTTCTAGTGGTCCTGTTTGCTATGATTATCCTTTACTATTAATTTATCAAGGTCTTTGAGGTTAAGTTCAGGGAGATCACACAGTGAACTCTGCAGCCATGTGAAGAGGTTTTGTGGTGATTTTGTGGGAACCTGAGAAACAAAGCGCAGCAACACTAGCAGGAGAGAGGCACTATGAATTTGAATAATGGAACACCCCAAAATACATCATAGGGTGATTTTCAGAAGAACCTGGAATTTTATATAAAGGTACATGAGCAGCTGTGGAGGGAGTCAAGGAAGCACTAGAATGACCCACAAGCGTAAGCAAGGAAGAACATGTTATTACCTGCCTCTCTGCCTTCATTAGTGAAATTAGTCCAGGCAGTGCTGCAGTTTGCTCATAAAAGCCTCTATCTTGAGCTTAGAGCACCCTTTGCAGAAAGCGAGAAGTACAGTCAAATCAGACCAAAATTCAGTAATGCCTCCGTATAACAAAGCCAAAGAAAATGATCAGCTGTAAAAAAATTAAATCCAAGAACTATCTCTCTCCTCCAGAGATACAAGCCCTAAGCGTATTTCTATCCTTCCCAAAGTGTGAGCATTTCAGCATATCCTTCAGATCAGGAAATGTTAGGAAGTAATTTGCTCATAATGGAAGTGAATGCAAATCAATCTACTCGAGTGAAATGACATTTTTTGGGGGGGGAGGGGTGGGAGAGAATTTGCCTTCATCTAGAAAAGAAACCCAGGATGTGGAGCCTTAATTGTGTACTTTTTTTTACCTCAGACTGCTCGAGTTTGCAGTTCAAAATGGGTGGTGCTGCATCCCACACTGCCTCTCCTGCAATCTGTTCATGCAAGGACTGTCCATCTGCTAGGTTTAAACAGACCTCCAGTTGCTTGTGTGTTTGCTCACAGATGTAGGTAGGAGGTTTGACTGCAGGTTTCTAAAACTCGAATCCAAGATTATGAGACACATTTGCAAACACACTTGTATATAGCAAGGTCTTATCTATTTGCTGGGAAATGCTCTATTGTTTGAATTGCAAATAAGTTCCATTTAAATTGAAACATGGTAGTGATACTTAGGCATATGAAATAAATTTGCACAATATCATTTACATTTAGTCCAGAACTGTAAAATATACAAAGACAGAAAACAGTAAAGACACCACACATTAAATTATTATATATTAAATAGAATTTATTTGAGAGGAGAAAGATCTGGAAGGTGTGTCTTTTCAAAGAAAACTGTTTCTTAAACTGGAAAGTGCAGCACTTGAAAATGACATAATTTCAGTTGATTCCCAAGGGTCCTCTAAAAGTAGATCAATTGCTGTATTTTTACACTGGACTGAATTTCTCTTGTCATAAGAAAGTTACAGACAATGGCAAGAGTCTGAATGCAACTCAAAGTCCTTTTTTATTTTTTCAGTGTTTCCTCAGGAATCTCCCTTTCACCAGATAGCAAATTCTTGTTACTGTAAAGTAAGTGTGGAATACAACAGAGATGGTACAGAACAAAATGCACCAACACATAACTACCCTGTTTTGGCAGAAAGATACTTTGTAGGAAGATGTTACTATGATATTTAAGAAAATATAAAGTGGGACTTTCTTCCTACTATAACAGCTGCAATAGATAATTAGATTACAGTCCACAAACAAGATTTGGGTTCACTTACTGTCACGGAGGCACTCAAAAAACAGACAGCAGTAGCTACCCAAAATGCAGATTTATTGTAACAAAAATTACTCATCACTACTTCTGACAAAATCAAATTATTAATTCTGATGTCAGTCAGGAATTTACTACTGCACAACTTATTCCTAAGCTTTAAGAAATATTCTTTCTAGAAAGATGAACCAAAATGTGCGCACACTCACTTGTAAAATGGAAAACTTCCCACACACCGGTATGCAAAGCAGGTCTCTCACCCAAAGGGATTGAGGGCTTACTCAAGGATATATCCAGGAGAAATATCCACTCACCAAAGGCAGGGTAGGGACTCACTCAGTCCACAGAAGTATCCTTGGATGGTGTCCTGTTCCAAAGGGAGGATTCCATGACTGCAAGGCCTGCTTTCTCCAAGGGAACCGACCGAAAATTCAGCTGTCTGGCAGGACTCCGTTTATACCCTAGCTGGGTCTGAACTTTGGTCATTCTAATTAGTTGGGGTAAGTGTGTGACAAAGACAGGCTAAGCCTGAACACTAAGATGCTGTTTAATGGACATGAGGTGCCATTTAATGGCTGTGAGGCATCAAACTAATCTTTATCAGGTCTCTGGCAACCCCTGACCTTTTTTAGATTTTGTCAGGACGGCTGTACCCGCCACACTTGCAAATTAAACATTGTAGGACAAGGTTAATGCTATTATTATGGCTGGGTTTTACAGGTCATTATTTGAAACCCTCTATGAACACAACTTGGTTTGGAAAAAAACACTTGATGAGTGAATCACAAGCAATGTATGTATTATATGGATGATTTCATTTTTATCCTAAACATATGTTTCAATATGTGTCTGAGGGAAAAAAAATCATTATATAATGAAAGGGCAGGTTCCTAGTTTTTCAATGTAGTTTTTCATCACATCCGGAGTGATTCAGCTGCTGAGCTGCAGAACAAGTCCACCCTGCCCAGCATCCCTAGAGCACAGTTATGTTCCCAGACACTGATCTGCAAGATAGTGGAAACACAACTGAGAAAATTTCTGTCAACTCCCTAGGGAAGTTGGACCATATTTGTCATTTCATTTTAAGTATATTGGTTACAGGATAAATGCTAGCTGTTGTTATCAGTTTTATAGGATTCCAGATAGCACTGATTCTACTTTACATTTGTAATTTTTTTACTGATATAATCTTCTTGATGTGAGAGATGTTAAACCAGGATTTAGATCCCAGCCTTGCTAGATAATGAATGTACCTGAGAAGTGGGTAATTTCAGATCTTACTAATACAGTAGTATCTCACCCATATGCAGGTGAAAGGAGTAGCGGAACACATGCAAGATTTCTTTATAACTAAATGATGTTGTCCATCAATAGGTATCTCTCAGAAAACCCTGGAATTTTTGTTACTGACACTTTAGAGAACCATAGAATGGTTTTGGTTGGAAAGGACCTTTGAAAGTTATCTAGTCCAACGCCCCTGGAGTGAGTAGGGACATCTTCAACCAGATCAGGTTGCTCACAGACATGTCCAGCCTGACCTTGAATGCTGGAATGGAGCGTCTGCTGTCTCTGGGCAATCTGTGCCAGTGTTTCACTACCCTCACTGTAAAAAATTTCTTCCTTATATGCAGCCTAAATCTACCCTCTTTTAGTTTAAATCCATTACCCCTTGTCCTATTGCTACCAGCCCTCTGAATTCTTTCCTTACCTTTCTTATAAGCCCCCTCTACATATTGGAAAGCTGTAATAAGGTCTCCCTGGAGTCTTCTCTTCTCCAGGCTAAACAACTCCCACTCTCTCAGCCTTTTTTCATACAAGAGGTGTTCCATTCTCAATTCTTCTGATGTAGCCCAAGGCTGATGAGTGCACATTGCTGACTTGTGCCCAGTTTTTTATATGCCAGCACCTCCAAGTTCTTCTCTGCAGGGCTTCACTCAATCACATCATTCCCCATCCTGTGCAGGACCTTGCATTTGGCCTTGTTGAACCTCATGAAGTTCACTTGTACCTACTTCTCAAGCTTATCCAGGTCCCTCTGGACAGCATCCTGTCTCTCAGGCTTGTCAACCACACCGCTCAGCTTGGTATTATCTATAAATTTGCTGGGGGTGCACTCAATCCCACTACGTCACTGATGAAGACATTAAACCACACTAGTCCCAGTATGGACCCCTGAGGGACACCATTCACCACAGGTCTCCATCTGGACATTAAGCTGTTGACCACTACCCTCTGAATGCAACCATACAGTTAGTTCCTTATCCATCAAATTGTCCACCCATCAAATCCATATCTCTCCAATTTAGAGAGTTGGATGTTGTGGGGGACTGAGTCAAAAGCCTTACAGAAATCCAGATACATGACATCTGTAGCTCTTCCATTATCCACTGGTGTAGTCACTCCATGATAGAAGGCCACTAGGTTGGTCAGGCAGTACTTTCCCTTGGGGGTGTGTGAGTGCTGGGGCCTGAGCTGTGGGCCCTGAGTTGGAGTTGACCTGTGGATGAGTCACAACCTAGCAGAATGTTTTGGTTTCCCTGTTGGCCTCATATTCCAGAGGCAGAACCTAGCCCACCTGTATCTCTGTGACTCCACCCTCACCCAGGTGGTCATAGTTGAGGTGGTGGGTGAGACCAGGGCTATATTAACCAGGAGCCAATCAGTTGGAGGACTTTCCTGTTGGGTGTGGCTTCTGTTGGGGTTGGTTTCCTCTTGCTGAACTCTCATGGTGGTGTCTTTCCACGGGAAGGGCTTCTGAGGGAGCCATCTCTGTCTGTTGTGTCCAGCAGGCGATGCTGGGCCCACAGGAACCTATGGCAGGACTGTCTGAAAGAAGACTTGTGAGGGGATGTTGCCTAGTTCAGTGTTGGCCTGTCTGATCAGGCAACTGATGGCAGCAAAAAAAATGGTGGCTGAATCAGCACAAAAAGAAGTGCTGGCTGTCTCAATTCACCTTATTATTCTCCATGTGATCTAGCATAGCTTCTATGAGGATCTGATCCATGATCTTCCAAGGCAGAGAGGCGTGGCTGACGGGTTGGCAGTTCCCAGAGTCCACCTTTCTACCCTTTCTAAAAATGAGTGCAATGTTTCCCTTTTTCCAGTCACCAGGAGCTTCACCTGACTGCCATGACTTTTCAAATATCACTGAGAGTGGCATGGTAACTACACCAGTCAGTTCCCTCAGGTTTCTGGGATGCATCTCGTCAGGTCTCATAGGCTTCTGTATGTTCAGGTTCCTCAGGTGGTCTTGAACCTGATCTTCTCTTACAGTGGAAGAGACTTTGCTCCCCCAATCCCTGTCTTCCTGTCCATCCACTTGAGAATAGTGCGAATAGAGTTGCCAGTGAAATTGAAACTGAGGGGTGGGAAATAATTTTTAGTATTTTAATGATTTGGTAATAGTTTTGCTGTTGACCAACTTGAAGAACAGTGAAAATTTTTCAGGGAGCACTGAATGTGAGTTGGATAGCTTTGTGTATACAGATGAAGAAAACACCATACAAAAAAACCCCTACTTAAGATTCAGCTAGAATGTTCGCTATAGAGAGCAGCTGTGTAGAGCAGCTACTACTGTGCTGTAAATTCCCAGCCTGGCACTCTAACTTTCCTGTGTAGATAACCCCCAAAACCATTCAGGCAGGTCAATGAAGTGCCTGCTTTTATTGCTGTTAACATGAGTTACAGCTGTTTACAATTGCTTCAGAAGAGTCTAAATGGAGAAAGTAAACATTAACAACATTGATCCTATTATGAAATGTGTCTCTGAAAAAAATGATATTTGAAGTTCAATGCCTGTCGTGTTTTCTAAGGTCCCAGTTCAAATAGGTTTAGCTTAAAAAGTTTATACCATCTGCCAGCCCTGCATCTTCAATTTGAAATTTGTAAGTGAGGCTGCTTCTTTTTGGCTCCAACATCACTCATGGTGAAGATTCCAGAAATGAAATTCTCCTTGCATTTCTGTTTATGATATGTGAATCAGAATACTGCCTCTGTGAGAGTGTTCTCCTATGTGAAAAGGAGTAAAAAAGAAGAATGCATTGTTGCTTAAGCAAATGAAGAAGGTTCATAGATTCTTAGCTTACTGTAAATTAGCGTGACAAATCTTGTTTCAGCTCATCTCTGTCAACATTGGACTCTGGAACCCACCCATATACAACCTGTTGAAACAAAAAGTCAGCCTCTTTTATTTAAGTTCATTAAGAGAAGTTTCCTCAAAATATAACTTTCTAACTTCTCAGCTTAGAACTCAGACAATCAATATTAGGGCTAAGTGTTGCAGCTTGTCTTGCAGAAGAGATAGGACCATTTATAGTTTTGAAAATCCGAAAAATTAGGTTCTTCAATATATTTTTTTCTCTAAGGAAAAAATAGGGTGTTCTTTACAGTCAGGAAGGTGATAAAATATTGATGAAGAATCCTGAATTTTTAACATATGTTGTCTTAATGGCATAAACAGCAGAGGTCATCCTGCCATGAGGAAGATTTGTAGAAGATAACTATGGAATCAGTAGCATAACGGAAAAAGAAGCAGAATGTATAAATTGAGTTGCCGAGTACTGCCCTATTATCTTCCTTATTTTCCTTTTGGTTTCAGAGCAATGAAAAAGGCCAACACTTAATAGCATTTCATTTCGTCTCTCTAATTGTCAGCAACAGAAGAGTCTGAAGAAGTGACAGGGAAACAGTATGTGATTCTGAAGAAAATAAATACGAAGACAAAATCGTATAAAAGAAAGTAGCTTTCACCAGGTAAGGCTTCAAGAAGACATATTTTCAATTTCATGGCCAAAGAGTGTAAGTCAAGCTATATAGTAGTATCCAGATGTAATAAGCACAAGTAAAAGCAGCACTTACAGTGGTGGCACGAGCTTTACTTTTTAACTGAACAACATATGCTGACATAACCGTTGCCTTTCTCCTTTATATACTCAGGAATAAGTGCTGATAACATCAGAGATAGATGGTGTGAGCAAATTATGAAAGGGAAATAATGGTAAAATGTGCTGCTGAGTCATATTAGGTGTAAAACGTAATACCCTTTGCTAACTGACAGGCAGAGATGCTATCAGGAAAGCTAAACTGCCAGAGTTGTCTGTGGATTTTTTGTATAAACTTACATGTCTGGTTGCCAAGAATATGTTACACTTGATACAGGAGCAGAAGGAATGGAAAACTATTTGTCTGCATACAGGAAGTGCCAAAGGAGAGGTAATTTCTCAGTTTATTATTTTTTTTTAATCTTAACAAGAATCCCTCTGGAGGAAGATAGGCAGAAGTTAAAGAAAACAGGACAACAAATACCACTTTTGCTAGCATGCCTAGAAAAATATATCAGGACATTCAATGTGAATATTTGTTGAAATGAAAAAGAACAATTCAAAACTGATCTTGCTGTCTCTTGCTATACAGACTTTTTGCAATATTGTAAATGATGAGTTTCTTAGCTTGGAAGCTTGAAAAAAGTGGATTTTAATTGTTTGTTTCTAGCATTGGCTGGAAGTGAATTTGAAGCTTTTGAGAGTATGTAATCAAACAAAAAATCTGAGGCTGTTATAGTCCTGCATCCTAAAAAACAGACAATGTATGGGTTGTATGAATGCATCTTAGCTAAAGCAGCTAATGCCAATCTCTGCTGGCATTTGAGTATCAAACATTTTAAGTGTTACAACCTGCAGTCCAGAGACTCTTTGTTGCCATTATCGTCTGGGTAACGTAAATAATATTTGAGAAAGACATAAATTGCTCATAGATATTTTAGGAGAAGATAATGCATATAATCGTAATAATTAAGGTTGACATGATTCAATATGAATTATTAAATCAGAAGTGCTAGTCATTGATAATATGAAGGCTCCACTGTTTGCAGCTAAGAAAAGTTTGAAACTAGGACTTTGGTGACTGTAGAGATTGCTTGTTTCTTGACCTATAGTTTGTTAGCTTTTGTCTAGAACAGATTATTATCACCTAATAAACATGCAGAATTTTAAAATGGGAGGATACATGGCATGGACTTTGATAGTTTCTAATTGCTGTACAGGAAGTTTGTTAGGGAATATTGCTGGTAATATGAATGAGTTAAAGTTTTTCCCCAAAAAAATGATTATATATATTAATGAGGCTGCATTTAGAAAGGGATAGTAAGAAAGCTATTCATCTTGTCTGTACCAACTTTCTAATCTTTTCTTCCTTTGATATTTCTGTAGGAATTGAGTTACTTCACCATGTGAGAAGAGACAGATGATAGGATCCTCATCTTCATATTTGTTTTGTTACTGTTAAGCAGATCTGCAATGACTTCAGGAAAGTATTCTGTTGCTAAAATTATTATTAGTTTAATTAAAAAAATATTTATTCTTAAGTGACTACTTATCTGGGGATGTGTATGATTTATACTTAAAATGTAATTTGTTATATATTTCTGTAGTGTGATAAAGCATATCAAACAAAAAATAGAAATGCTGAGATAATAAGTAGATTCATAGACTTGGTTATTCAGTGTTGAAACAGACATACTGCATGGTAGCTGGATGTGCTTATTAGCATTTTAAATGTGGTAGTAAAACATTCAGGTAATGTTTAGTAGACAACTGTTCTTGCCTGGAAACCCTGAGGGAAAAGTAAAATACTTTTCTATAAATTCTGTATTCATAAAATTGCTTTAATTTCAAAGTGTTAAAGGGGAAACAAAACCCCACAAATCTAGCTGTAAAGATAACTTTTTAATTTGTTTAGTAGCTGAGTGAAGGCTACCTAATTGTCACAAAGGTAACAGTGGCTCTATTGGTTGTTAATTTTATTTTAAAATTTCTAGTAACGATTGTTGTTAAATATCTTTGTTGGGATTTCGTAGACAGCAATAAGAAATCTGAATTTGCCCTTTTAACTGTGATGAGCTCTTAAATTATAGAGGTTAGATACAGACTAGGGGCTCCTGATGGCCAGGAGGAGGTGTTACATCTGATCTACTCAGGCTGCTGACACCTCACTCTCTTACATTTCACTCTCTTCACTCTTACAACAAGAAGCCTACAACAAATAATGGACCACAAGGCTCATTGTAGACCAGCTGTGGTTAAATAATATTTTTAAAAAACCAACCACAAAATAAAATCTGTGTTTTTTATTTCTTGTCTCTAATATCCTGATAGATATTTTATATAACTGGAGAGTAGATGTAGTAATTTTAAAGATGGATGATGTTAGTGCTCAGCTGACCAGTCTTTGCTAATTAAAACTTGTGTTACTTTGAAAATTGAGTCTCTTTTTTTGTTGGTAGAGCCTGATGTACACTGACTCCAAGAGATGCATTGTCTAGAGGCAGGAATACACTTACAATATCCAGGTTGCTCAGGATCCGGGTGATACAGGAAAGATCATCTTCATAGGTTTCATTTTTATCTTCCAACATTCACAAGGATCCTGGCAATTTAGACATTAAAAAAAATGCAAAATTCCCCAGGCCTTGGTGATAGACAAGCTCTAAAGTTCAGAGGATGTCTCACCACTGTTGAGTGGAAAAAACTGAAAGGAAACATGTTACCACTTATTCCCATGTTAGTCTTCCTGTCACCATTACCCTGTCATTACTAGTAAATGCCTTATGAAGGTGGTGGAAATCTGCTCTAAAAAAGGGCCACATATAAGCAGACAGAAAATTTTTATAAAATGAGTTCCAAAAGTAGATTTGAAAGTCCTCCTCAATAGGAATCTCAGGATCACAGTCACCTTCACTGAAAAACTGGACTAAAGACAGATGGTTTTACAGCTTGCAATCAGATCAAGATTTGTACCTCAGAGAGGTACAAATGCAACTCTTACAGAAGTACTAGCTTCAAATTCTGTTTCCTAATGGAAACCTTCTCACTGCATGCTGCTCTCCCCAGTAGCTGAGTTGATAGAGGTAGAAGAACCCACCTGCAGCCCCAGCAAGAACATCTGCCCTGCGCACATGATGGGAGGAAGGGATTCACAGTGGCGGATTGGCAGTATGCTATGTATGACAAAAGCAAGGAAAATCAGGCCTGAGAATGCTTTAAAGGTGTAGATAGGCATTGGTCATCACAATCAAGCATGTAGAACTGTGGCCATGGACCAGGGACACAGCAGCATCATCCTTTTGTTTTGCTTCTGGTCAGAATCCTAGCGTGAAAACTTGGCAAAGTTTTTTCCTGTGAATAACGACAAGTGAAAAAGAAATCCATTATGCTGACTTGTTTTTAACTGTTGAGCTAGACAGCTCTGACTCATTCTGTTCTGATACATACTGTGCATACGCCCACTGTATATTGGCTGAGCAGAGCCATAACCTTGGAGTCATGACAGCCATAGCTTTAACTCATTTTTACTAAGCTTACTGCCTTGATATTGAAATGCCAAAAGAACTTAATATGGACTATTACACAACAACTTCTGTATAAATGAGACACACTTTATAATCACATATACTAGATCGAACAATGGCTGTTGGAGTGCATAGAGTGATTCTCTGCATCTCTCAGTGTTTATCTCACTCCACCTTCAGGGACTGGTTATGATTACAGTTTCAAGTAATATCTTCTGGGATAAACTATAACTTTAGACCTCTTTAAATGTGACTGGTCATATTCTACATTTTCACAGCATGTCTTAGTGCCATGTAAACTTAGGGTCAAACCATAATCTTGATAAATAGTGAAGATCTAGGGGTTTCTATTAAGAGATCTGCATGTAAACCTCAGATTTATACTGTATAGTAAGAAATGTGTGATTTTAGAATTGTCTACTACTATGATCACAGAGCTATATATATGCATTTATACTCAGGTTATAAATATTTAACAGATGTTTTGTATCTCTATCTGTGGTATGTGTGTGTCTCATGCATTTGTGGGAGGGTGTGTATAATTATATAAATATTTGCATATGTATTTATTTTTATGTATATATAAAAATGCATGGTTGTTTTATTCCCCATTCTAAAAATGAGACTTTATGGGTCCTCAGGTATTTAACTTAAGAAATTGGAACTTCAACCATATATTCATCAGAAGAGTTGAAGTACATGTGAAGAGAATGATTTGTTGGATTTTAAAAGATGCTATTTGTCCATCTTGAGAGTTTAAATGGTTTGTTTATAATTTGCTTTTAAATAGGAAAAGTCTGTTAAAACATGTAGTAAGGGCATAACTGAACTTTCCTCTCTAGCGCCATTCCATCTGTAAAGTACTTGGAAGGACTATATTAGATGACCTCAGACGACACAACAATTACAGAATCACAGAATCACAGAATCATTATGGTTGGAAAGGACCTCCAGGGTCATCAAGTCCAACCTCTGTCCTAGCATCTCTCTAACCACTACACCATATCCTCAAG
>VZZY01011564.1:0-16805 GCA_013400335.1 Eurystomus gularis
CAACCTGAATGATTCTATGACATCTTGGTCTCCTCTTTTGGAAGTAGCATCACACACATATACTCTGTGAAAATACTCTGGAGATGCCAGCTACAAAAATTTACTAAATTGGCATAGACCAGTGAGTGTATTTCTAAATACACATTACTTTTTCAGCCTAGGCTTTAAACACTTTAAGAGTCTGTTTTAATTTTGACCAGCCATAACTAGGCTATTTGATTACAGTAACTTAATAACCTCTGAAATGCTCCCCTACAAAAACTCACAGCTTAAAAGTTATTTTTGTACTTTCATTAAATGCAAAATTGCAGCTTCTTAAACTGCTTAATCAGTTTCTAATCAATTTAGCTCTTGTTCCTGAAGCAGCCTGCCAATGCTGAAATTAGAATTCAGAACCACAGGATAATTCAGGCTGGTACAGATTTTGGGAGATCTGCATCCCAGCTTTCTGCTTTATATAGCCATCAGATCAGGTTGCTCAGGGCTTTATCCAGCCTGATCTTGAAAATCCTGAATGATGACGACAGCATAACCTCTCTGGGCCTCCTTTTAACTGTGTTACTGTCCTCATTGGGAAAGTTTTTCATAATGTGAAGTCAGAAAAGAAGTTCATGTTCTTGCTTATTTCAGCAGAGCTCTTTGCCTTTTGACTGTCTCCTCTTTTCAAACTATGGACCTGATGAATAAATAACAGGGTTATATTCTCTGGCCTACTTTATGCTGGAGGTCAGAATAGAATAAATGAAATAATTCCCTGTGGCCTTAAACATCTCGGTATCTTTCCCAGCAGCTCTTACAACAGAAAAAACCTGTTCACTGAGAATTCACTGAAAATTCAAACAAGGCTGAATTACTCCCAACATAAAGCTTCAGTGAGGAAGAGAGGAAAAAACCTAAGGCAACTGAATTTGTCTTGTTTGGGAAGTAGGGTCTGAAGGGAGCGCAGTGGTAGAGAGCTGCTTGCTTGCTTAGCTCCCTTTTGACACTGTACAAACACCTATGTTGAAAGATGACAACTGCAGTTCACCAAAAACTGCAGCCGTCCCAAGGACCTACTGCCAGCCCCCTCCAAATGACTTCTTCCGCCTGCTTACTAAATGTCCTGGTTTGAGTTAGAACCAAACATGACACTAAAAAGCACAGACATAAAAAAAGGAGGAGGGGGAGTGGTACTTTTGAGGCCATGGAGTATATAAGTTCTCCACATGAGTCTGGAAAATGTATCCCTTGAAAGGTGTTTAAATAGTGAGACTACCACGTGCCTGGAAGAGCACAGAATCACAGAATGGTAGGGGTTGGAAGGTGTCCTGGTTCAATCAGGACAGGGTTAATTTGGTGCAGCCAGGCTATTCTATACCATGCTGACATCCTGCCCTGGGGGAGTACCGGTTCCGGGGGGGTCGACTCGCAGTCTGCAATCCATCCGCTTGGGAGCATCTCTTTGTCTATGTGGTATCGCTTATTTGTAAATTTCTCTCTTACTGTTGTTATTGCTGTTGTTACTGCGATTGTTTCTTATGTGTCACTGTATTAAACTCTCCTTATCTCAACTCAAAAAGGCATTTTGAAACACTTCTCTGTCTGCAGCAGGGGGCACCGACAGCGACTGCATGGCAGCTGCGTGGTTTGGGTGCCTGCAGACACCAAGCCCCGCCACAGCTTTACTAAACTACTACAGAAGGGACCTCTGGAGATCATCGAGTCCAAACCCCCTGCCACAGCAGGCTCATCTACAGCAGGTTGCACAGGACACTGTCCAGGTGGGTTTCAAACATCTCCAGAGAAGGAGACTCTGCCCACAACCTCTCTGGGCAGCCTGTTCCAGTGCTCCATCACCCTCACAGCAAACAATTTTCTCCTTATGTTTAAGTGGAACTTCCTGTGCTCCAGTTTGTGTCCATTGCCCCTTGTCCTATCACTGGGCACCACTGAAAAGAGATTGGCCCCATCTTCTTGAACTCAACCCTTTAGATATTTATAAGCATTGATAAGATCCCCTCTCAGTCTTTTCCAGGCTAAACAGCCCCAGCGGTCTCAGCCTTTCCTTGTAAGAGAGATGCTCCAGTTCCCTAATTGTCTTTGTAGCCCTCCTTTGGACTGTCTCCAATAGTTCCCTGTCTCTTTTGAACTGGGGAGCCCAGAAGTGGACACTACTCCAGAGGTGACCTCACCAGGGCAGAGTAGACAGGGAGGAGAACTTCCTTCAACCTATTAACACACCCCAGGATACCAGTGGCCTTCTTGGCCATAAGGGCACACTGTTGGCTCATGGTCATCCTGCTGTCCACCAGGACTCCCAGGTCTTTTTCCACAGAGCTGCTTCCCAGCAGGTCAACTCCTAACCTGGACTGGTGCATAGCATTATGTCTCCCCAGGTGCAGGACTCTGCATTTGTCCTTGTTGAAGGGCAACTAGTATTTGCTGAAGAAAACGAGTTTACCCTAAAGCTAAATAAAAGTCTGGTACACTGTAAAAATTCATGCTGGCGACTAATATGGATATCTTCACCAGAGCGGCCATACAGAGCTTTTGTTCCTGCATTCCCACTCTGTGAGGGCTGAGATAGGTCAGTGTTTATCTGTGGTTATATAGAGAAGCTGTCCAGAGCTGTCAGTCGCTTACATGCCTTAAAAATACTTAAAATGGATAAAGGAAATAAAGAATCACGGAAATAAAAATAAGGACGTAATCATGCCTAAAATCCTCTAGAGGCTGTGAGACTATTTCACACAGACAGTCCCTAAATCTTTGCTGTACAAAGAAGTGGTCCTAATATTCGGCACCTGTTTTCGTAACCTGCACCAATTCTTGACAGCTCTTCTGTTCCTGTACCAGCTCCTTCTTCTCCTGCTGCCAGTTTAGTATTAGCAGGAGAGAGGCTGGAGGAAGGGGCTTCTTCACTAGCTAATGAATAGACCAGAATGACTGGGGAAAGTAGAGAAGAAATAGCATCAGACCACAGGAAGTACAGATACTGGTCAGTGGACGGAGGTCATTGTGACAATGTAAACATCAAGAGGGTTAAATAAAACTTTCATAACAAGTTATAATGAAACTGTGTTCATGGGTTTTTTTAAACCACAGAGGAACACAACAACACACATACAAAAAAAGCCCACCAAGCCTACCCTAAAATTATTTTCCTTGAAAGTAGCTCCTCAATGAAAGCGGTGCTTAATTACAGTTCTTGAAAACCCTTTCTAGATAGTTTGCGTGAGATATGTCCAATGAAAGAGGACAATAGCATTTAGATGAGAAAGACATGTTCAAGTTTCTGTGGACAGCTCCTGTGAATACCATAGGATCTCTTCACCAAACTCATTTGCTAATGGAAAGGTCAGCCCAAATCCAATACTCTGGACATACACTTTTTATAGAATAATTCTCTGCAGGACATATGCTACAAAGGTTCGTGGCAATAAATTAATCTAAGTTACAGTCACTTAACGCTTTAAAACTGTTGTACTATTAGTAAGGACACACCTAAGCCTGCTTTGTTTTCACACCTTAATTATTATCTTTCAAGACCTATTTCAACTGCTTTGAAGAATGAAAAATTTTCATTTTTATTGTCATTAATTTGTCTGAATGAAAACAGAGTTTTGCATATAACACTAAAGTCTATGGTGCATCTAACCAAAGGCTGCTGAAGAGAAAGTAGGAACAAACACAATGACAAAGCCTCTCTCTCTGACCAATTATGAAAAATGAAACATATAACAATAGACAGGCTGAGTGACTGCATTTCAGTCAGCAGCTTTATACAGCAGCTTTATAAGCAGTACTTGGTCTGGCAGGCACCCCATTTTACAGATTGATGTGCAAATAAATCTGAAAGTTTCTCCTAAAAGAAACCAAGACCAGGACCAGACCAAAACATTCTTTTGACCATTCTGAGTGCCTATGCAGGGACCTGCTGAGAGAAGAGGTACCCACAACACCAAATTCAATGCAGTGTGCATCAGTTTCTGAATTGTAAGATTTAAGGCCTCCCAAGCAATTTTGCCAACAGTTTCATACCACAAATTGGTGAATAAAAAAGATAATGAGAAGTGTGCAGGTGGTCGCTATGGTATCTACAACAAAGGCTCAAAAGGAGGGGAGAGCAGAATATGTATGCCAGTGCTGCTCCAGAGGGTATCTATAAAATCTCTTTATGGGACTGTCCAGTCATCTCTGTCTGTAATACAACTATGGCACCGTCCACCACTCCATGAGGGCTCAAGCAGACTTTTCTCCTTCCTTTGGGTCAACTCTGAGTGAGACACAGATTTTCACATACATCAAAAATTCCTGTCCTGACCCCATTCTAGAGACCGTAGGTCTTTCCCTTTTGTCAGTTTCTTCAGATTTTATTTAATCTACAACAGCGGGAGCTGCTGGGAGGAGAAAAACAGTAGACTGAGGGTATTTACTCATTCCATTCTTAGGCTTACAATAGGTAAGCCTTCAGGACAAAAGCTCCTCCAGATGCATCTTACTGCAAACATGAGGGGAGAGGCACCTAGAGCTGAAAGCTTTGTGTTATAGATTATTTGTTGATTCAGTAAAGTGCATCAGCATGCCAGTATGTTACCTGCTCCCCATGCTCGCAGACAGACCACATTTTCTGCATATGTAAACTGCAAGACTGCAGAGTAATTAATAGTGTAATACTTCAAGATGGAAACTTGGTATAACAAAAGCCTGCAGAAATACCAGTGGATGCAAAAATCACGTACTTCACCTTCAACTCCAAAAATTATTCACCCTGAGGAAATGGAAAGCAACAAATGCTTCAGAAATCAAACATCATTTTTCAGTACACAAAATACATGGTACAGCTTCCTTTGAAATCCTCTTTCCTCTTGCTGTGTTGGCAAAGTCCAGATTAAAAGATACAGTTACTGCCTCCTTTCTACCTATTAGCACAGAAAAGAAAAGTGACAGGAACTAGGAAACAAACCACAAGTTTTTTTCCAGACAAATAACTGTCAAAGACAAGAATAAGGTATTTCAAAGGTCAGGAAATACTGATAGAAACAGCCTTCTGGATGTATCATCTACCAATCTGCCGCATGCCCTAGCTGCATATAAACTGTAAAATACTGGGGTGAACTAATTTGTACCATGTGAGGATTCTTCTTCGTTACTCATCTGGGCCAAGTATATATAACATCTCACGTTTCTTACAGCAGGCTCCCAGCTTTTCCACTTGCAAGAAGTGAATCAGGACTCATTAACTAAAACTGCTAAAAATTACAAAAGTACACTAACATCTATAAGGTACAATGTCCTGTCTTTTTTTTTATCATGTGCAGCCACAGCTAAAGATTTAGGTTATCTACACTACACAATGCAGTCTTCTGCAAAGTCCTTCTCATCCAGAGGGAACTATTCCAGTAAAGATACTTACACCTACTTGCCTCACTCTTCAGGGAAACTATTATAAAAGGAAAACTATGCTGCCCTGTCCTAGTTTTGCTGGGATAGACTCCTAGGCCAGCCATGGTCTGCCGACTGCTAGCAGTCTGGAGTCAGCCAGGAGCTAAAGCTGGGAGCGGCAAAAGCCAGGGCAGCTGACTTGAGCTGGCTTACAGGTGTAACCCATACCTTAAATGTCACACCTCTTATAAAGGGGGAAGTTTACTGAGGCTGGGGGCTCTTTCTGATCCTGCTTGTCCTCTTTTTCTCTTCCTGCTTCTCCCTATTCCTTGAGGGACTTGCTTACCATTCTGCTTTCCCCTTTACTGTGACTGAAGTATGTTTGCTTGGCTGAGTATCGCTTCATGTACTTTATGTTGGTATTAGTTTTGCTGTTTCACTAAATCCATTTTCATTTCAACCCATGGGTCTCCTTCCTTTTCCCAATCTCTCTTCTTGGCTGGGGAGGGGTCATCAGGTGACAGAGCAACTGCTGTAGTTTAGCCCCTGATGTGGGCTAAATGTAGACATGGCCTTAACAGCTCTCTCATCTAGACTGTCAGGGTAAACCAGATCAAAGATTGTTAGTTATATATAGTCTTATAAACAGTGATTTGGTGAATAATTCACTTCCCAATTTGTCAGTTTTGGATGGGAAATCAAGAGAGGATTGCATTTACTGCATTCCTGACTCTCCACTGTACACACTTTGAAGGGAGGACACCACTCTAATTAGACTTTGCTTTCCACCCAGTCTGTATTGGCCTAAGTAGCCAGGCAAAGTACTGCAAAAATGATTAGTCTTCAACAAGCTAATAATGTGACACTCACTACCCTTAATGAGGGTAGTCAACCTGAGAGGCTTACCAGGGACAAAAGGCTAGTATTAAAACATTTTAGGCTAAGAAACCCTACCACATCTAGCAGCTACAGTTAACTTTTCATACGTTTCACACTATTTCTACAGGATTCCTCCTACTCCCCACCTGCTGTTCAAAGGTTTGAATTTCACAACACCTAAATGTGGGGGTGGGAAGAGAACATGATTAGCACACAGAATGAAAGGAGGTTTATGCTTTAGAACTTCTTCCTTGCACTTACCTACATTTGTAGGAAATATATCCTCATTGTTGATTTGCAACTCGATCCAGTCCATGAGAAGATTCATATATTGGGGTGCTGGCAATGCTGTAGGCTTCTTGTACTTCACATCATCCTGCCACCGGTACTCATACTTAGGGCCTCCAGACATCACTGGGCAGGTCCTCTCTGTGCAGAACTCACAGATAGTCCCATAAATTAGGTTGATCCTATTGAAGAAGTCAACAACATGGACAGCCACCCAGTCATTTTGGTCTTCTCCCCTGGGCAACTGCACAGCTGCTTTCAAGTCCAAGCCTGAGTGCAGAGAGGCCTGCGCTCGTTTGTGAAGTTCAAACCTCTGGGTTCCAGGTTCAAACTTGCGTTTTGGGCGGAAAGTCTTATCTTTGTTAAAGACTTGCTTGAGTGCTATGGACATGTCTGCTAATCTTCTGCTCTGCAGCAGCTGGCAGAAAAGTTTGGCTAAGATTTAATGCAGGTTTCTGAAGACTGTTGCTCCCTATCACAGGTCCTCCGGGCCCCGTTTTTTTTCTCAGGGAAGCTCGTATCAACTTCAAAGCAGTCTACTAGTTGTTCCTCTTGAAAGCCTTCCCAAAAGGCTTAATGCCCCTATGGATATGGAAACAATATACGTTAGTGGTAAGCTCAAGTCTGTCCCGTCAGTTTGTTGCTGTTTCACCATGGTTTTCTAGTAATCATGAGCCAAAAAGCAAATGTATAACAAGCCAGCCTTAAAAACTGGGCAACACCTAACCCGATAAGCAGTTAAAGACCAAGAAAAAAAAGCCTAATTTTTTTAAGTATTAAGGAATTAACTTATCTGTCCTTCTTACAAATCTACTCAGAGGCTCTTAAATTATGATAAAGAGGGAATTCAATAAATCTTGTATAGCCTTCCCATCATCAGATTACTTTTAAACTAACCTTTACATTTTGCTGCTTCTTTAGTGATTGTATAGCATGCATAATATATTTATAAATGTAGTAGACAAAATACTACATGACAATTAAAAAATCTCTTAACTGCTCCTAAAGTGACTGATGGTATGTGTCAGCACTTGCTATAGCTTAAATGCTCTTCCCTGTAGGAAAAAAATCCCCAGTCAAGATTTTTCCACATTTGTTCTCAATTTTTAATTAACGAGCTATTTGTTTTTGCAATCTCCATAAAACCTAGTTATAGTGAAACCTACAGTATTGCACAGAAGTAATTCCTGTTTTCCAATAGCAACACGATTGTATAGAGATTGTTATTTTTCTTGACCCACTCTCAGAAATTCAGTAGTGGTCTTAATTTTCTGTTGGATTGTGTAGAATGATTAGACCCTAAGCAAAGGGAAATTACCCTAAGCAAAGGGAAATCTGGTGCACTAGACCCTATGCCCACAAAATAGAATGTAAGTCCCATGAAAAACCCTCACCCAAATAGCTGAAAGATAAGCATCCAACCAAGTTGCCAGCAAGCAGTAGCTAAACAAACCAGCAAAGAATTGCTTGTTTTTCCTTTTGCTGATGGCATGATGGAAGGATACTGCAATCATGAGTTTATAAACAATCATTCTTTCTGTGCCAGCAAAACACAAGAAATTCAGGGATGAACCTCAGGGAGACTATTGTCATATCTGACATTTGCCCTTGAATAATGTTCAAACACAGAGATCCTGATATTGGCAAAGGTTGGGGAAAGGAGCATTGAAACAAAACCAGCCTTGTAACAGTTTAGTTAAAGTGCCATTGGCAGGAAATGAAGGCACTTTAAAAGACACAACATTGCCCTCCAGTCTGTTGCTTGTTCTTAAGACCCACAATCTCCAACTCTCAATGCTCTGTAGCAGTCAGCTCTTTATTTGAAAGCCTCTCAAAGAATAGGTAAGTACTGCTGCACAGACAGCTTGTGACCGACACACTTTGAGATGGCATGGAGCCAACGTCCCAGTTTGCGATAATAAGAATGTTAGCTCCAGAGTCTTACAGCTCAGGTAACTACTTTTTTCCTACTTCAATATACCTGGTGCTCTTATGTGGCTACTTTGACTCCCTTCCTCACCTGCAAATATTCACCGGATGGTGCAAGGATTTTTTATTTAAAACAATAAGCTGAGCATCAAATAAAACTCACGTTCAGAAGACACATTTTGAAGCACTGTACTCACTAATGTTTAAACTTTTCCAAGAGGAACAGAAGACATCATATCTCATAAGTTATTTTCTACTGAATATGCAAACATAATTAATAATGTTAAATAGACACTCTTTCCCACTCCTTTCCATATGGTCAGTAAGTCTGCATAAAACCAAATAGTGCAGAGAAAAAACAACCAAAACATTCAGCAAAAAGATCATTATCTCATGACTTCTGTGTACCATGAGTTACATGTTGAAATTGTCTGTGGAAGCACACATACATTGTGGTCACATTCAACCCACAGACTAATCCAGAAGATGACTATGCAGCCAGATGAAACTGTTCTTTAACCCACCAAGGCAGAATCAGAACAAAGCCTTTCCTATACATTTCCTGTCTGGAGAGTCTTCTTTCAGTGTCCTCCGATGAAAGCTAAGGCTCTTCCTCTCTCATCTTTCCGTCACTTTTCACAACACAGAATTACATATGATCTTTGCAAAACTGCACTGTAGAAGTCAAACTTGCTGTTTAACTTCTCTTAGAGAGTTAGCTCTGCTAAGAGCTGATTTTTCTTTCTCTTTTAAAATGTGTTTGAAGGCTATGCGAAGCCAGTGGATGGGCAGACTTGCTTTCTCACGCATTTTCACATGCAAGAATACAAAACAGATAAGTGTATGACCTGAATTTCACAGAAAAACTGCAGTGAATCAGCCCTCTGAAGTATTTTTTCACATCCTGCTTCCCGAGGATATTTGCTATCTAATTAAGCCTTGTATTCACTCAAAAGCTAACAGAAATGAACGAGCAAGAAAAAGAATTTTGAGACTCACCCCTCACTTCTGAAACAGACTGCTTTCCTGCAGGTTACACAGCTGCCCTTACTCCTCCCACTCATGCAAGCAGCTCAGTTAGGCTTTTCTAAACAGTTACAAATAGCATCACCATTACTTCCCTGGAATAAAAAAGCTTACACTTTTTTACTCACAAGAGATGAAAGAACAAGCTTGCCGGATTTTCAGTGGAAACTAAACACATACACTTTAGGTTTGGACCCTTCAGAGGCTGAAGTTAATGGAAAAGCTCTAGCCAAAGCCTGTGGCCTCTAAAAGCATCTTTACTGCTTAGGCAATAAAGTGACAGTAGTTAATGGTAGGACGGCCACTCCTCTGTTTTGGACTGAATCACTAAGCCATTGCAGGAGCTCATTCACCATTAGAATTCCAACATGTTGCTGCACTGTGTTTGAATCAACAATCAGTGTTGAGAGGCTTGTCATTCCATCCTTGACTGCACACTGTCAAAACTTTGCAGTGTCGGACTTTTAAAGCAAAGCTATTGCTTCAAAATCACATAGGATCAGTGAAAGGAAAATTCATCAGATAACCTCAACAACAAATGGTGAGCAAAACCTGATTTTTAAAGCACTGAGAACATAACTTGGCTTGCTGGCCACCACTTTCACTTCCATGACAATTTTTATCTGCCAAGAATGAGTAATACTCCCAGTTTCATTATCTCAGTTGGTCTTGGTAGAGTTACTTCAGAGATGAAACACTGGGAACAATCTTGTGGTGTTGATTAGATTGGATCATAATTCTTTGAAATCTGTGGCACAGTAGCATCTGCCTTCCATGTAAAATTAGAATTGACTATTGCTAATATATTTTGCAGTCTCCTCTCACATCACAGTAATGCCAGTAGAACTGCTCCTGACTTACACCTGTGTTAAAGGCAATAGAAGCCAACTTCTGATCTTTTATGACAGAGGGGCATAAAGAATGGCATTGTGGCTCATGGTGTTTGTTTGACGCTACACAGAGAGAGTGTTCTGGATGCTTTTTTAATCTACACACTTAATGTATGTCTGTCCTGGTATGGGCAGCTCAGATAGATAGCTCCTTCCAACACTTCAGCTTTTCTTCTTTTTTTTTTCAGAGCAATGTATTTCTGAAGATGTGTGACAGTCACCAACAGCTTTTCCTGAGGGACTATTCTGTGGCATCAATAATGTAGTTGGGTGAATTCCCTTGCTGGCAGAGCCATGACTGAGGATGGTAACCACAGATTTGGAAATGATCTCAGAACAGACAACCAGACCCTCACAAGCTTCATCCACGGCATCACCACCACACTAGTCAATGCTGACCTCAGCCTTATGTAGAAATCTGCACATATAGTGACCACAACTCAGTCTAAATATCAAGTATATGAAGTTTACTTAAGGCAATAAAAAAATCAGTCCTACCCATGCAGATACAACTTTAAAAAAACACTCACAACAAACCACACACCATGATCACCATCATATCTGCGTCACTGCTGAGTTAAGAACATACTATCTCATTTAGTCATATACCTTCTATTAAATCACAGGTAATAAGAATGTTAATTGACACCCTGATTATAATAATACACCTTTTATCACAGCACTCTAGTGAGCATTACGTAAGCTTTAGAAGGCTGCTGGAAAGGTAGCTGGTGTCACTCCTATTTTATTAATCAAGAAAGTGAGGAGACAGGATTTCTCCAGCACCATAGCAAGCTGTCTATCCAGAAAGATGTTGTCTTGAAACCGACTCTGCATCAGCTGCGTTCGTTTCTCTGCATCCAGCTAGCAGATTAGCTTCAATGGTGACCCAACTTAAATGTCTCTGTGCAAATGCATGGAGCATGGGGAACAAATAAGAGGAATTACAGACGTGTGTGCATCTACACGGCTATGATGTTATTGGCACCACTGAGACATGGTGGGATGGCTCCTAAGACTGGAGTGTGATAATAGATGGATACAGGCTTTTTAGGAAGGACAGGCAGGGGACAAGAGGAGGGGGTGTCTACCTCTATCTAAATGATCAGCTGGAGTCCATGGAGCTTGGCCTGGGGATGGACAAAGAGCTGACCGAGAGCTTGTGGGTCAGGGTAAAGGGAAGGCAGGGGTAGGTGATATCACAGTGGGCGTCTGCCACAGGCCACCTGACCAGGATGACTGAGCAGATGAGGCCCTCTGTAGACAGATGGGAGTGGCAACAGGTTCACAAGCCCTGGTCCTCACGTGGGATTTCAACCACCCTGGTAACTGTTGGAAGGATGGCACAACAGTGTGCCAGTAATCCATGAGGTTCCTGGAATGCATTGATTACAATTTCCTTCTACAAGTGGTAGAAGAACCAATGAGAAAAGGTGCTATGCTGGATCTCGTTCTCAGCAACAAGGAAGGGCTGGTGGAGAATGTGAGGGTCAAGGGCAGCCTTGGCTGCAGTGATCATGAAATGGTGGAATTCAAGATCCTTAGGGCAACAAGGAAGGTGTACAGCAAGCTCACTACCCTGGACTTCAGGCGAGCAAACTTTGACCTCTTCAGGGATCTGCTTGGTGGAGTGCCATGGGACAAAGCCCTGGAGATGAAAGGACCCCAGGAAAGCTGGTCAGGATTCAAAGGCCACCTTACAAGCCCAGGAGCAATGCATCTCAACAAAGAGAGGCAGGCAAGAATGCTGGGAGGCCTGCCTACGAAAAAGCTGGAGAGGCACCCTGTACAAGGGCTTGTGTTGTTAGGACGAGGGGTAATGGCTTTAAACGGAAGAAAGGGAGATTCAGATTAGATGTAAGGAAGAAGTTCTTCACTCTGAGAGTGGTGAGTCACTGCAACAGGTTGCCCAGGGAAGCTGTGAATGCTCCATCCCTGGAAGTGTTCAAGGCCACGCTGGATGGGGCCTTGAGCAACCTGGTCTAGTGGAAGGAATTCCTGGCTGTGGCCGGTGGAACTAGATGATCTTTAAGGTCCCTTCCAACCCAAACCATTCTATGATTCTATATGTGTCTATTTTGAACACTTGCATAGTCTGGTCCAAAGCCAGCTGAAACCTGTAGGAAAAAGCACACATTTGAACCAATTCCCAGTAAGGTGCAACATTCTGTAGACTTCTTTTTTGTCTTCATACTTCACCATGCATAGAAGGGGCCATTTTACTATGGCTATATCAAATAAGCGGGGCAGCAAATACATTATATGGAGGCACATATACATACCATGCTCCTTTCTGATTGAGCAAATGCACATTTTTTTCTGCTTCCAGGCTCTTGCTTGAGAGCCAGTATTACACTATGCAATGAACAGGTTCTCTGTTTAACACACTGAATTCTGAAGAATTATTCAGTACAGAAAGGCCTGTCCTCAAGTCTAAAAACACCTTTCCTATTTACAAAGTAAAAATCAGCCAAGTCAGCAGTAACAATATTCCACGTATCTTATTTAAGTACTTAAATTTGTGCAGTTCAGCTAAATTTTACCTGAAATCACAAGAAAAAAAACAACATTGTGCAATTACTTGTATTCATGGTGAAAACTTCATGATATGAGGAGACACTCTTTGCAAGCAAAGCTCCTTCCCCTTACTAATCTCTAATGTACACAAGGAGATTAAGATTTGCCTTTTGGTTGCGCCACAGTTGAAAGGGAAAGCAAAAAGGATCAAAGCAAATTTAGGTTACTGAGAAAAAGGACCATTCAGAATGAACACATGGCCAAGGTTCTGAAGGTCAGTGTACTTTCTCTTACATTTCATCCTATCCTCAACAATCTTACAAGTTCCATAAAGACTATGCTCCCAGAGTTAATGATGTCTGATTACTACTGTAGCATTTAGAAGTATACACAGATACATGTAACCAATGTCTGTTTCCCAGGTGCTGGCTAGGATAGCTTCTCCATGGCTTTGGCTTCTACAGCGAAAGTTTTCAGACAGAACCATCACTATTAAGGACAACAATGTCCTGCAGTAGCCTTTGTCCATGCTTTCTGTGTTAATTACATGAAACCTAGAGCATGTCAATTAATACATAGAATTACAATAGTAAAAGGTAGCATCCAGTGAAAGGAAGTTTACTGATGCTTCAGGACAATAATTTGCTTTTGTTTATTGTGCTAGAAGTCCTAGAAACTTTAGGGAAAAAAATCAGAATTTGGCTTAAAGTCCTCTCCAAGAAAGAATTCCCGGGGTTTCTGAAAGTTATTCTCTTTCCCCTAAAGCTACTAGGATAACCTTACACTAATCCGTATGTAAAAACTCAACACTGCAGGCTCAAGGTACTGAGGTGAAACGTGCTGAGCAGAAAGAAGCCTTCTGTAGTCAGAAACACCTCCCACATATAGCAACATGCATTCATTTGACATGCAATAATAGCCTTTGTTTCATCTGTTCATGCAAAAAGGAGCAAGTGACTTCAGGAGACTAATAAAAGCCACAACTGTAAAAGATCACAGAAAACAGCATAAATAGTATTTTTATAATCAAAGCGTCAAGGAATGGAGCAAATATAAGTGACCTTTGATTCTTTTCTTGTTTAGACTAATAACCACTCCATGCCATTTCTAAGGTACAAGATTGGAACGGGAAAGCAAAATACAATGGATAACTGTCTGTAAAACAGACAGTTTTATGAATGTTAAAATTCAGTTAAAAATGAATGTTATGTAATGTGACAAACAAAAAGTAAATTAGATCAGCTTCTGCCTGAAAATCTCTAAGCAATTCTAATATTATAGCAACAGCTGACAAAACTATGCGTTACGATTTTGCCAAAATACAGAGATTTTCAAAGGGATAAAATTGAAATACAATAAAAGGCTAAGGAATAGGGTCCGTCCTTCTGTTGTGACAGAGCAGCAATGGCTTGGGTGGGCATCAGGGGATAAAACATGATGTCTGCAGTCCTTTTTAGACAAATGCCATTAATCATATTACCATCATATTTATCATGAGCATATTTCAGAGTTAGGTAGAACTACTGCATTTTAGTATTTCAGTGCTTTATGTACAAACATTTAACTCCACTTGGTTTAACAAATTTCCCTTCTTTACAGACTACAAAAAGGAGAAATCCCCCTTTCCTTTTAGGAAAATTGCTTGTACAAAATAATTAGAAGTTGACTTAAACCGCAGTCAATTCTACGATGAAGTACAACACCGGTTTGACAGCAGCAGAATCAGATATGACTGCTCAAATCTTAGGTGACAAGTGCTGTTTATTGACATAAATGATGCATGCTTTTCACCAGGGGATAAATGTGTTCTAAGAGAAGACTTGCTTCTGAAGCAGTATCATTCTAGTGCCTTTTACAAGTATTACATGCAATTATACCTCATCTGAAGTTCTGGAATGGTACACTGATCACCATGAAGATACTGAGCATGTCCCAGCACTTCACTGCAAGTTTATATTGTAACAGCACCCATGGCAATCCAGTCAGGAACATGGCCTTACTGTAGCATGTAGTTTAAGGTGAAAAGAAATAAGTATCTCCCAGAACTACAGTAAAGAAAATGCAAGAAGTGTGTGGTTTAGATCACACTGAAGTTCAAGCTCTGTTCCTCTGTCATGCAGGAATTTAAGGTCTTTACTCTCTATAGACTGATAGTCAAGCAGGGGTATGTATAGCTACAATTGTTTTCTGAAAAGTCAGTCCTGCCTTACCTCCTCCCCTTTCATGTCCCTGACTTCTTGCCACCTCCCCTATGATACCGTGGCCCAGGTGTTTATATATACCATTGCAAGGAGCTGTATGAGACCAAGATGCAAACCGCAATAATTAAACAAACCACTAATTTCTTTGATCCCCTGCTTGGCCACACAGCACAGGAAAGAGGACAGCACAAGGAAGAGGGCAGCATAAGGCAAGCTCTGTGTGGAAGGCAGATGATGAGACAGATGGAATAGAAAAGCCATGGGAGTGCTTTTTTCAGCCACAGCCACTTTAGTGAATCAGTGTTTGCTGTGATCCTTCCAGACCTCTCAGATCTTTAAAGCAGGTGGAGAACTCCCTTTAGCTCAAGCAGCTTCCAAGTCTTAAGTCTGTCAGAGTGACAGATCACAGTGAAGCCTGCAGTTCTGACAGTCCCTTTGAATGCTGTGTTTTTTGTTGCACAACCAAGTTCTTCCAGTTCTCTCACCTCTTCACAGGCTTTTACTGGTCTGGGTTGTGGCTTGCACATGTGCAAGCACAGTCACTAAACCACATTCTCAAAGTACACACAGCCTCTGCTCTCAGTTATAAAGCCCTTGTGACCTTCTACATCCTTCCACCACCAATAAAGCAGAGCCTTTATGAGTGCATATGCCTTGTTTTGCCGGATGCTGTTACAGTCATTGCTCTTCTAAACAGTTACTGTACTGGTGGACTGGGTGGTTTGACTTACTTACTGAGGTAGGAGTAGCAATAGAACCAGCTCACTAACCCTGCTTCTGCCAAAATCTTTCAGCCTCTGTGGATGGAGCCCTCACCACAACAGTGTATGGTTGTTACACTTGTGTAACGTGCTGACTGCAGCATTTCCTGCAACAGAGAACTGTTATCCTTCATTCCTTTAAAAACAATACACAGAGGACAGGTGAAAAGAGTAAGATAATTTTGGCAGCCTTGAAGAAGAGATACAAATTAAATGGCATGGTGATTCTCTATGCTAAAACACATTTCCTCCTCCAGCTTGTTTCATTTCTGACTCCAACCTGTTTCTGAAGATTAAATTAGGACTATGCTGCAGTGGGAGCTCTGATACTGACTTCAACTGAGCTAAAATTTTACTTTTACACTCTGAATGCTCTCCTTTGACAGGACAGTAAGAACTCCATATTAAACTACAGTTGAACTTCACAAATCTCTTTGTTCTGTTCACCTTCATTCACTCCTAAATGTACATCCTGGCTTTTAAAAGCACTGGGCACAACCGAGTAGATAGTGAGAGAGTTAAAATACGATTTATTGCTCACTGCTGCACTCTCAGAACAACCACACAATTCCTAAACAGAAGTCTAAAACTAAGTCTACTGAAGTCTGCCCACCTTGAAGCAGGAAGGGGAGCATCCACCAAAGGACACTCATGATCAAAGGGCCTCAGTGTCCTGCCCCTCTCAGGCCACAGTTAGAAGCCCTAAGGACGAGAATGAGTGGCGGCTCGTTCAGGGCAGGGGTAGCAGGTGTAACCCCCTCTTGCCCACCTCGCCCCCCCTAGTGCCTCTAAGCAATAGATACGAGGCCCTAGTAGGGGAAAAACAGACAAATGAGGATGGGAACTATGGGCAGGTTGCACCTGAGGAACCTACTCAGTTAGACAGACCCACTGTACACATCACCACCCCACACAAGAAGAAGGAGAGTTTTAGTTGTAGAAGACTCTGC
>VZZY01011565.1:0-22895 GCA_013400335.1 Eurystomus gularis
GTGATTCTGTGATTCTGTCATAGAATAGTGCCGTATTTTGAATTCAGTACAAGAAGAATGTTGATAATATACTGATGGTTTTAGCTGTTGCAAGGAAATCAAGCAGCCACTTAAACAGCATCGCATTTTCTATATACACTGCACTATTCACTCACTTAGCAAAGCACCCCACTTTCAACTGCTTCTCCACGTATTATTAAACCGGAGGAAAAAAGCCCAAATCACTCAGTTCTACCATGTTACATAAAGACTACAATTAATATACTGACTTTCAACCTTTCATGTGTGAAACTACTCCCTGATAACTGCTTTGCAAATTTGGTGCAAAACTGGGTGTGTTGGGAAGGGCTGAATAGCTTTTATATTTTGCCTACAAAAATAATACATCTGAAGAAAACCCATGCCGCTGGGCAGTGAAGTGTTCTCTAGGAACATGCAACAAGGTAGCATAATTTTCTTCTTTATAATCAAACACAGTATTTCTAACTGCAAAAACACAGTTAACAGTTTTTTGGTGGACAAGGAGGTCTGGTGGTGAACACTCGTATCTTTATCTAATCTAGAGAAAAGTTGTGTTGGGGAAATGTTAAAAAAACCCAAACAGTTCAGTGTTCGGTTTCACTGGCTTATTATGTACTCCCAGATTCCCATGAAAGTAAACAATGTTAAAATGACTGTGAGTGTGGTAGGCTGGATCCTTGTCTAAGGCCTGGTATTTTTTCATTATGATACTACATGCATCATCAACACAAGAAGAATGATAATGCAAACTCATTCCAGTGGAGAGAAATAGCTATTTAAATAATTCAAAGGTTTTTTCTGCTTTTCCCTTCTGCACATGGCGTCAATGGACTGTGAAGCAGCCTGACATCTCCTATGTAGAGATTCATTCTGGACAAATATAACTGTAATTTTTTTTGGTTGTCTTAAGAAGTACTAATTTTCCAAAAATCAACCAGGTGATTGACCACAATTTAGTATAGATATAACATGGATTTTTAACTTGACTATGTCACTGAGGAAATAAATTACTCCTATTACAAGCAGCAGATCCTAATGTAACGCTTATAATGCTAGTATTTAAAGACATGGAGCTGGCTTCCCTTCACATACATATAAATTTGAGGGTCCATTTCATTTCATTTATTTTAGGCATCAAAATGGGAGTGTGGACGTTGGGAGCTTTATGATTTATGCTGCCTGTACAGGAAGAAGCCCCTCCAAGGTGCTTCACATATCTAATGGAAAGATTTACTCTCCTGAGATAGTTCCTAAGCTGCCCTATACCTACCTCTGTCCTATACCTGTACATGCTATACTCCCTATATCAACCTCCAAAAAGAGAATCACATATATGAATCTAAGTTCTAAATTTGGCATTTTTTGACAAACCAGGGCAGCTTAGAATTTTAGCTTAATTGGACCTGTAACAAAAAGAATACAAAAAGAAATTCATCTAATATCTGCAATTTTCAGAAAAATAAGAGGGGTAGCAAAAGATAAAGCTATTCTTTTAATCATCTGATGCAGCATAGTCAGTGTCTTTCCAGTTATGCTGAAACCTGTGGTGGTGCTATATAGGAAAAAACCTTCATTATCTGAATATTTGCTTCTAATTTTAAAACAATTTCTTAAATAAAATTGATATTTCTTCTATAAGGTAGGATTCTTTGACTTCACTACTCAACACTTCCTCTTTTCATTGGATGACTCAAGAGTGTACTGTTATTAGTAGTTATTAAAAGCTTCATCTGAGAATGTACAGTTCCTTATATCGCCTGAATTTCAAAAATACATCTTTGCTGTCTGCCAAACAGGAAATCCAAGTTGCTTGCTGCAGCTACACAGAAGAGGAAACACAAAAAGGGAGAAGAGGATCATAGTGTTCCTGTAGAAATACTGCAAATAATTCATGTTGAATATTAGGCAAGAGAAAATCACAAAAGTCACAGTAGAAAATGCCATTATGTCCCATCATGGAAAAATGTCTAATTCCACATCTCTGACTGAAATGAATGAAGTAGTTAACAGCTTATAGAATTTCGTTTTAAGCTATTTTTGGTCTCAGGCTGCATTGGCTTACATTTTATTTCACAAGTCTAAGGCTTCCTGGAAGTAGAAGAGTTCAAAATACCAAAAAAGAAGATGAAGAAAAAAATAAAATAAGAAAAGGGAAAGAAATTTCTGTAACAACCCTTAAAACACATGCCAGACTGGCCTTGAGGGATTGCTATGGAATGTTAAAAGTAATATATTTACTTCAGTGGAAATATAAAATGGGTAAAGATAAGAGCAACTGATATACTCTTTAGAGATAATATAAAAGTTGTGAGTAAAGAAATTTAAGGTAAGAGGAAACATGATAAGTATAAATAACATTGTTATACATTAATTAAACATTGTCCTAGACATCACATAAAATCCTGGCTTTGAAATTAATCCATCCTGTGATCTCTGATAAATTATTCTTTCTATTAGATCCTCATTTTTACCATATTTAAAATGAGTAAAATGTAAAAAAAAACATAATTAAAACTACTCAGAAATGAAGAGGTCATAAAATACATATACCTGTATTCAGAAAGGCAACTACTGTTACCTGCACAGAAGTGCAGGGAATAACTAATGTAGTTTAATTCACTTTAAGGACCATGTTGAGTGAAAAAAAGGAGGATTGTCTTTATGGAGGTGTTCCAGAACACTGCAGGTTCTCTCAACTGAAACTAAATTTCAAGTTGCACTTTTTGGGCAAAGCTACTCCAGAAAGGCAATGGATTGGATTTTTCAAGCTTTGCCTTCTCTTCTTCCAAGTCCTTTTCACATTTGCTTTGGCTGAAACCTATCCCAGGCCTATCTGGAAGTTTATATTTGAAAATTTTCACTACTGGACTCCATACCTAGCAGACAACCTGCAAGACTTCATGGGTCTCATCCAAAAGTTTTTAAGTGCTGTGCATGCTAATATAGAAACATTAGTAAGTCTCATCAGTTACAGAACAATAACTCAAAATTACTTGGTTTTCAACCCTACTCATAATCTTCTCCTCCTCTTTATTCAGCAAGCAATTGCAGGCTCACTCTTTTTCTTTTGATAGACAGTTACAGAAAAAAGCTTTTTTGAGTTGTCATTTGGTTTGCTGAGAAAAATATTTATTCTCCTATATTTTCTGTATCTTGAAATTTTCAGTTTTAAATTATTTTCCTTAACCTTAATACATATAAAATAAAAATATACTCACGGGGCTCAGAATAATGAAGTAATTATTGACACAGTAATAAATGAACCAAGTAATGAGAAGTTCCTAGATAAATAAGTTTATTAAATTATTAGAATGCACTGGGAGCTAACACTATGGAAGATGAATTTACAGCCTAGGCAAGTCAGATAATTCTCTTTCTTGCTGTTCCAGCTGTATAGCTTAAGTCTTAGGCAGCTAGAATAACACTGATCAATCACCAATACCAATTTTATGGCTCTTTGTCATAAAGCAGACATACTGTAATTCATAAGAAGGGATACCTTCTTGTGCTGCAACCTCTCTTTATTTTTAAAACATCTAATAGAGACAAGTATGTAACAGATATTCCACGGATGAATCTCTTCTATTAAGCATCAACAAGGCATTTATGGATGATGCATATGTGTTGACATAGAAAAACAAGCCAAGTTTTCACAGGTGTCAGCTCTGTTTTGGAGCTTGAACAAACAATTAACTGGGGCACTGAGGCTGTTGTAGGCTTCAGCAGCTATTCACAGCTTGATTGTGCACTACATCATTGGGCACAGGCAGCACATTATGGAGCTGTGTTCTGCCAGAAAGTTTACTTCATGCTTCATTGGAAAGCATATACAACAGCAAGACCTCATGCACAAATCTTGCACAAATCTAGCCTTTTAAAAGATGTACACAATGTGGGAAACAAGCCCTAGGAAATCAGAAAGGGTTTTAAAAGAATTTGGGGGAATAAAAGAGCAGGGAAAAGGGAGGTGTTGCAGTAGAATGAAGAAGAGAGACAAAAGTGGCACAGAATCGTTGAGATTGAAAGTCATCAGTGGAGATCATCTGGTTAAATATTCTTTTTAAGGCAATCAGCTGAATCAGACTGCTCAGGGCTGTATCCAGTTGGGTTTTGAATCTGTCTAAATATGGATAATCTGGACCAGAGGGCAACCTGTTCCAGTGTGTGACAGTTCTCACAGTAGATAGGTTAAACATAGGTTTCAAGACCAGGTTGGATTGGCCTTTGTGCAACCTGGTCTAGTGGGAGGTGTCCCTGCCATGGCAGGGGGGTTACAACTAGATGAACTTTAGGGTCCCTTCCAACTCAAACCATTCTATGACTCTATAAGTAGAAATACCTGTATATCAGTTTGCACTCATCGCATCCTGAATTTTTACTGGATAACACCACAATGATTCTGGCTGCATCTTCTTCACTTTACTAGATACACCATAAGAAGATCTCCACTGAGCCTTTTCTTCTCTTCCTAATGCAGCTCAGGAGCCTTTTCTTCAAAGGCACATTGCTGGCTCATGTTCAACTTGATGTTCAACCAAGGCCCTCAGGGCCTTTTCAGTAAAGCTGCTTTCCAGCCAGTCAGCACCCAGTTTATATTGTGTTTAAGGCTATTCCTCCCAAGGTGCAGGAGTCCACATTTCCCTCTGTTCAACTCTGGGAGGTTTCCACTGCCATTTCTCCAGCCTGTCAAGGCTGGTCTGGATGGCAGAAAAAACATTTACTGTATCCATCACTTTTCCCAGTTTTGTATTGCCTGCAGGCTTGCTGAGGATACACTCTTGTGCCAGACTCCAGGCTATTAATGAAGATGTTAAACAACATCGACCCCAATATTGACCCCTGGGGTACCTCTCCACTAGAGATTGGCCTCCAACTGGTCTTTGGGTCAGTGATTACTATCCTCTGGCCCTGGTTGTTCAGCCTCCTCTTTGTCTACTAATGTAACCTGTATTTTACTAGCTTGTCTACAAAGAAGTTTTGGAAGAAAGCATTGGAAGCGTTAGTAAAATCAAGATAACCAGTGCTCTCATTCATCCTCATCCACAAAGCTAATAATCTTATTGTAGACGGCTATCAGGTTGGTCAAGCATTATTTCCCCTTAATAAATCCATGCTGACTACTCCCAATCTCCTTCTTCTGTGACGTGTCTGGAAATGGTTTCCAAGATTAGTTGCTGCATCACCTTCCCAGGGATTGAGGTAAGACCTGTCATTCCTCAGATCCTCTTCTCCTTCTTGATCGTAGGGCTGGTGCTTTATTTCACTCTTCAGGAACTTTCCTCAGTCACTGTAGTATTTTGAAGACAGTTGAGAGTGGCCCCACAGTGACATCAACCAGCTCCTTCAGCACTCGTGGGTGTATTCCATAAGGCCTCATGGAATTGTGCATATTCAGTTTGTTTCAACATTCCCTGATCATATCCTTCTCCACTGAGGGCAAGCATCTTTTTCTCCAGACTCTCCCTTTGGTCTCAGGGGCCTGGGATTCACAAAGGTAAATCTTACTAGAAAAGACTGAGGTGAAGAAGGCACTGACTACCTTGGCATTTTCTGTCTACTTCCTCATAAAGTTCCTCTACTTTGATGATCTCTAAAGATCTTTTCCAACCTCAGCTCTTCTATGGCTCTGGGATTCTGTAAACTTTAGTTTTAATTTTTAACACAGCCTTCTAGAGATTTGAAGATGACTACAAGAGAGGAGGTGGTGTATTCCTTCATAAAGATTTTTCTCCCTAGAGAATTAAAAGACTTCAAGACTTCAATAAGGAACATTTTTAATAGATTTTTTAATAGTGGAATTTACTTGGTTAATGTCAAACAACCAATCTCAGCACCTCCTTGAAGAGCGGGGCACGCCCTCATTTCTTTTTTTCTAATGCAAACTTGTGACATCCTTACGTAAAATTACTGTTAAATGAACCAAGGTGCCATTTAGGTTAGCTTTCTACTAACCTAAAATGTCATTTGAATTTTCAATTATTTAAATTCCCTGATAAATGTACCATTTTCTAACATTGCTTGAGCAACTTTAATATACTCAGGAAAATAAGAAACAATGATTAAAGCATCTTAAATGTATCCTTTCAAAGATAATGCTTGCAAAGCTAGATTTTTACGTAGTGAAGGGAAGCAGAATTTCCACTGCTATTAATCCCTGAAGCTAAACCAAATCACAACACGATATAAGAGTGAGAGAAAAAACATTCCCTTTACAGATATTCTGAGAATCAATTCATGCTACAAAAGTAGTGTAGCCACAAAGCTGGAAAAGAATTAATGCTGTATCCTATATAAGCAGTAAGTGATAGCACATTCATGAAAAAAAGATTCCCCCAGGTCATTTCATGTAACTATGGAGCCAATAAAAATACATATGAGTTAATATTTGGATCCCGGGAATATCTGGAAAGATGTACATCTGTTTTGCTAGCTCTTTCCTTCTTCAAACAATCCTGCAAACTACATCAATTTTGTGCTGCTAGCTCTCTTCTTCATCCTGTCAACTATGCCAATTTTGTTCTGCTTCTTCTCCATCCTGTCAACTACGTCAATTTTATTGTACCAGTTCAGCCATCATCATTTTATGCTGCCACCAGTTGCCTGATTACACAGGCCAACACTGAACTCAACAACATCCCCTCAGAAGTCTTTCAGACAGCCCTGCCATAGGTTCCTGGGGGCCCAGTTTCTCTGCTGCCCAGTGTGGTGCCAGCATTGCCTGCTGGGCACAACAGAGAGATGGCTCCCCCAGTGGCCTTTTACATGGAAGGACACCACCAAGAAAGCCCAGCAAGATACAAACAGCCCCAACAGAAGCCACACACAAACTAATCAGCTCTTGGTTAATATAGCCCTGGCCTCACCCACCACCCCAACTAGGACCACCTGGGAGAGTGCGGGGCCACAAAGACACAGGTAGGTCAGGTTCTGGCTCTGGAACCTGAAGCAAGTGGCAAAAACAAAACATACTGTTAGGCTGTGATTTATCCATAGGTCAATTTTAATTTGGGTCCATGCCTCAGACCCAAGCACTTCAACATCTTGTATTCCCTGTGACACAAATGGTAAACTATAAATCTCTCTGAAGTAAGAAGCTGCTCCCAGAATGACCAATTATATCATAAGACAAGAAGAGTGTACAACAGCTTGGTAAAAAGCAATTCACAGTCTGGTATTGAATCTACTACATGATGATATAATTGAAATTTCCATATCCAGCATGAGATGGAGTACTGTTAAAGGGACCACATTTAATATGTTCTTGAATTGATTTAAAGATGTTAGAGATATACTGTTGGAAATTGCTGCTTGTTTTTTCTTTTAACTTTACTGTTTTCCTGAAGTAAAGGTTGTTGTTAATTTTCCTAAAAAGAAAAAAACAATGGTTTAATCTGAAATTATAATCCACAACTGGTATTAATTTTTCTTAAGATTTCTCTTTGAGGAGGGAGAGCCAGAGAGTTTACAAAGGAAAAATGTTATTTGAAATGAGTATTCCTTGAAAAACAGCTTCTAGTAGCCATTTTCAAGATTTTGTTTTCTATTACACAGAACTTGGCTAAAAATTATTTACCTCTACCCAGCTCAGAATGGTGGGGTTCAGCTAAAATGACTAAATCTGAGTTAGTTAATTGTCCTGGTTATTTGGTTAATTGCCAGGACAGGGTTAATTTTAGTGGAGCCAGGTTATTCTACACCATGCTGATGTCACGCCCTGGGGACAGTTCCGGTGGCGGGCAGTTCGCCTTTGGCTGTTGTCTGGGTGAGCTCGCTCCCTCACTGTTCTCTGTTATCAATCTTTTTGTATTGTTCCTTTATCACTGTTACTGCTGGGTTTCATTGCTAACTGCAAGTGCTTATTATATGTTGTTTTCTTATATAAATATATATATATTAAACCTTCCTTATCTCAACTCAAAAAGGCACTTTTAAACCTTCTTTTTCTTTGTCTGGACCCGCGGCAGAGGGAGGGGGCGGGGAGCAGCGGCACAGCCACGTGGCTTGGCTACCCCGCAGCCACAGCTCTTACTAAACCCACACATTAATGAATAAAACCTGTTTGCATTACATGACAAAATTCATTTGACTTATATCAGGCATTATCCTTATACTAGGATAAGACCAGTTTCTCATTATCAAGATTGTCATTTCAAGAAGATGAAGAATAAATTTACCAGACACCTTCAAATTTTTCTCATTGTGAAATACCATGTATGAAAAAATGGGAAGCATTTTCTGATTCCGAACTCCTGGCAAATTCATTAGAGAAATATCAAATAATGGCAATAATATAGATCTCATCAATGATGATAACAAAAAAATTAATGTTTATGAAAATAAAAAATAATTTCAATTCAAGGAGAAAAGTATCGAAGCTTTCATTTCACGGAAATTATGGATGAAAAGGGATGTCTAACAAATATTTCATATTAAAAACTCTGTGACTGCAAGAACCAAAGTAAAATCACAAAATTTATCAAATGTATCAATTTATTTTACTTACTTTCTTCTTTTTCATAATACACACTGAATATCAATAGATGTTCTTGCTCTTTGGTTTATAAGTTTGTATCAGTTCTGATGCAAAACTGACGAAGTGGCAAACATTGGAGAAGTATACAGAAAGAAAACCAGTACCAAGGTAAAAATAATACTTTCTTTAACATTTCCATTTTATATGCTAAAGTAATTAATACACTGTGACGATTTGAGTACTGCAAATCAGCTTGAAAATTGGAAAGACCCTTGGTAAAAAACCATGTTATAAAAGAGGACAATGAAAAAGCATATATGTTCTAAGTTTACAACAGAAAAGTAATAATTGCCAATACTTTCTGTTTTTCACTAAGAAAAACATGCAATTTCATACAGACTCAGAATATCTAGAACATCTATCTGTCTCTCAGAATAGCTTTTGTTATGAAAGAAATTTATTTCTTGCCATTTCACTATTTTGTGACATAAATATTGATCCCAGCCAAATAACCTCTATCTCCATGTTCCTTGAAATTTACTGAGATTCATATTTGGAGGCATGTCAAAAGTTTTGAATCAAAATTAATTCTCTTGTAAGTACATAGTAAGTGGATAGAGCTTATTCTTCTTTGTTTCTTGAAGAGGATTAACCCAGAATCGATAGTCGCTTGCTCCCACAAGAAGTTCAAGTATATTCATTCACTCTTGAATCCTTTAAATATTCTATGCTCTGACAAATTCATTGAATAGCTCTAAAATAAATATCATTCGGTTTGCTTCCTTTTCTGAAAGATTCTTTCTATGAGCATTGATAGAATCAAAACCCAATATTTCAATCCATCTTAGCACCTCTTGATTCACTAGTTACAGACAAGCTAATCCATCCATAGTTTCACAGCTTCTCCAAGTATCCAAAATGGATGAGACTACAAAACTTGTTTGTAATAAGGGATGAGACAAATAAATTGATTATACTGTCAAATAATAAATGATAAAGGGTTTATATGGTGTATGTGAACTTGAAAAATATAATTTGATATTTTAAAAATAAAACTATAATTACTCTGACAATGTCAAGAAAAGAGCCTTAGGTCATCAAGAAAATGGTGTAAAATGCAAGTTAGAATAAATTGCAGCAACACTGTACATTTCAGTAACAGGTTATTGACTCATGCACTGGCTTGTGATGAAGAACATCATGGAGACTTTCAGCCTGCAATAGTATGTGACTTTCACATAAGAAAGAGTGTATTACCCCTTATGAACAGAATATCCATGCCTGAAGGACTTACTCCTTTCAAATATGCATTAGTACTTTTTCTTGATGACGTACTCTGTTTATAGTATGAGGTATGCAAGGAACCTTTGTCTGGCAAAAAAAAAAACCCAAACAACTCTGGAATACCATTGAGATTCCCTGAGATGTGAAAGTATGTCACTGTACAGTATAAGTTCATTCTTTTTTTCTGGAATGGACAGGAAAAATAGTTTTATTCCTAGCAATCAAGCAGACCAAGTAACTCCTAGTTGCACTGCCTGTAGTTAACAATACCTTGATTTTCATAGTCTATTAATTTTACTCACCATTAACTGAATCCTTCCCTGTAAAATGCTATGTTTTTTCAGAAATAGCTATGTCATTTAAATGAGCACTTGTGGCCTTTCAGGAAAACTAGTAATGGAGGGAGTAGTGAGTGAGGTCAGGAGTTATTATGCTTGTCATAATAACATAATATAAGCTCAGATCTAGCTCTAGCAAACATTGGTTTCAGAGGGATGACTATAGTGTATAAAGTTAAACCTTCAATTCAGATAAGATTGAGTCATTTGGATAGCTTATTTTTTAAAAAAGCTTCATCTGTCTTCACTCATTTCCCAAGGGTGATTTTTGCTGAAATGAATATGATCTTACTATCTGAATGTGAATGGAATATTTTCACAGGAAAATGTCGGTCTTTTTAAAAGCTGTGTGCTAAGATGCAGATTTGGAAAGAGAACCAACATTTTCTGATTCACTGACAAATGAACACTAATAGTTTTCCATCTCAGTGTATCTAACAATTGCAAAATTCTTTTAACAAAGAAACCTGTCATAACAATGTCATGTCATGCACAGCATTTTGTACTCTGTGTTTGACTTCTTTCTAGGTTTTGTTAGTGTGGTGAATTGATCCCAGGCAACACCCACCTAGCCTCTTACTGACTCCTCTCTTCTGTGGGATGTGGAAAAATCAGAAGGAATGTGACAACATTCTTGGGTAGAGAGAATGACAGTTTAATGAAGAAAGCAAAAGCTGTGCACCAACCATATGAGTGGTATTGCGAGACTGGAATTAAAGAAACTAAATATTCTTCTGTCTCATGATCATAGCTCTATGTGTGACTATCTGAAATTATATGGAAAAACCCTATTGATAAGGTATGAAGAACAAAATACAAGATACTTCGTAATCAACAAAATTTAAAGATACAAAGAAAGAAATGTGTGTTATTTGTTAGCCAGACTAGGAAATGTTTTCCACATGTAGTTCCTAAAATCTAGTAACCTGGTTAACATGCCTACTTTTACAAGATGATGGATTAATTATCATCTGTGATTAAGAAATATGACTACAAAAGGACTCCAGTATATGGAGAAAGTGCAGGAGACCCACTTGCCCTACAGATCCAAGTGGGAAACACTGGGCTGGGTGGGTCTGTTAACCTCCAGATGAAAAACAGGCTGAGACCCTGATGTTTATGATTTGCTATTTGCTGGCTATATTAAGAAAAATCATTACTAAGATAAAATCATTATCAAAGGACCTGTTAAATGTCCCCTTAAGTACGCAGTGTTTTTAAGGTCCTTGAGGGAAGCATCTTGCCAGGATTATATGTTATCATGCAGGTTGTTCATACATGCTCAATAAACAGGAGTTTCCCATCCAGAAACCTGGGTTAGCATTTCAAGTAACAAGGGTGCAAAATGCACCCATGTGAGATAAGAAGTAAAACCTCTGTCCATCTTAGTCATTAACTTTGATATTGTGGAAGAGTAATTAAATTTACTATGAATTGATGCCATTTTTCTGCAGTTTACTTGTAGCTGTAATCTCAGTCTGAGTACATTAAATCCAATTAGGGACTGTAGAAGTATTGACTGAATCCTAGGATAAAGGTTGGCAACATATTCTTTACTTACAGGTGGAAAACATCAGCCTGGCCAGTTCAGCCATTTGACAGACAAATTGACAGCATCTGAAGTTACAGCTTTACCTGAAGACAATAAACATGTTTAAATTTCTTTCAGAACATTTTCTGACTACTTGCTCCATTCCTGCTGTGTTCAATACTAAATAAACCCTTGGGAAATAATGGAGAAGTACATCAGTACCTTAGAAAAATACAGCAAACTACCTCTGGTACTGTACAGCAAATTCATCGCTCATGTAACTGTACTCCATGGAATTACTGTAGGAATGAACAAGCCAGTATTTTGGTAGTAGTGTGGTTCAACTGAACCTTTATAAATTGTTAATGAGCTAATAAGGATTCATAATAATTTCAGTTTTAAAAACTGAAACAAGATTTATTTTGTAAATACTGTGCTAATATGCTGCTGTTCACATCCCTCCTTCTGCAGTGCTCCAATGCTATCCCAAAACATGAATACACTGCAAAAATACAGCACTTTAAAGTATATAGAGTCTAAGACTGAATTTGTGATTTTGTCCTTAAGATAGGCCTATTTCCTATTAAATATTGGAGATCTATAAATTTACCTTGTTCTGGTCATAGTAAGATAAGGTATTGTCAATAGTAGTACTGCATGGCATTTTCTGTTTTTACATAACAAACCAATGGAAAGGGTAGGGTTTTTTCTTTCCTTGCTAAACTTATATTTGATACAAGTTTATATTTGAAGATATTTGAAAAGTTATCCACCTGTTTATGTATGTATGCACATGAATGAGAAGAAGGAAACAACTGAAAGCTTAGGAATTGATACATTTCCGATATGGAATCCTGTGTTGTCTTTTCTAGAATGTACACCACAAATATTGAGGTTGTCTGTCATTGTCAAAATGTTACAGTCTATTGAATTGCACTTATAAATAAGTCCTTTGGGACATGTCTACTGATTTTAAGTGCTTTACTCCACAACTGCTCCGTGAATATATGGAATATATGTGACTGTGGTATGCTCTGAAATCTGAAAACTTTGTTTCTGAAATCAGTTACTGCATCATTTTATAGCAAAACACACATACTTGAAAACTTTCTTTACTCATTAGAATTTAAATGTGTCTTATTTTACTCATTTGCCTGATCCTAATAAGTCTCCATTACACTATAGAAAGATTGAAAGTGGGAAAAGTTACCTCTTTCAGGAGCTTGCATGAGTGGAAGAAGAAACTATATTCAGTAACACTGTTCTGATGCTTTTCCTTTTTCTTTGCTTATTAGACTCATTGATAAATGGTTAAATATGAGCCTAAGAGAGTACAGAATTGTCCTGATGCTCCCAGAAAGCCCTAATTACTACCCTGTGAATAAAGTGTGTCAGAATGATGGCTGCTATGGTTTTAATAATGAGACATGAAAATTGTAAATTATGTACCAGTTTACATTACTGGAAATGAATGTCTTCTGCAAAGATCTTCTAATTGCAAAATACAGACTTGAAAGGTCTATTGTAAGAAGTTGTATTTTTTCTTCTTTAAGATACTTGTTCACAGGCTTCTTTCTTTTCCTCTTTCTGATACTTGTTTACAGACTTTCTTTTCCTCCAAAATTAATTAGCTCAGTAATGATCCAGTAGTCATTAAAAGAGAATCTGGCTTCTTCAGAAGCATCACTCTCATCAGTAGCAACAAATGTAGGATTTGAGACACCAATAACCTTTACCATTCTTCCCCTACCACCCTTATAATTAGACCTAACAAATGGCAGAAAGGGTGTAACAAATTAATACAGAAAACTTGAAAAAAGCCACATCATATTTGTTAGATCTTAGACATGTTTTGCTGTATTAGCTTCTGTAATTACCAACTCTGAAGCATATTATTATACTGAAAAAGGGAATGAGAAGCTGTGGTTATTGAGCAGCATATCTGACAGAGTGAATTTATATACTTCAGGGCTCAGACCAAAATTTATTGAAATACATACAATTGCCCTCTGGATTATGTTTGGACAACATTTGAGTACAAGTTACTGACAGACAAATACTGTCCAAGCAGAAATCAACCAGTAATGACTGGCAAGTTATTTTGTTCATCACCATATGAATGACAGTGAATTCTGTCATAGTGGAAGCTGGTTTTGACCTTGCAATCTTCAGATCTTGCTCCTTCTGTTCTGTCACTCAGAATTATCTGTTACTTATGTACGACACAGTTTTTCAAGCTTAGTATATTGATCTGTTGAAATTAATCTTCATTCTGAGTTTGGTTGATGATATTTGAATAAATATTAGATTAGATTGTTTATAGAACTCCTTGTAGGTTTTGTGACATCAATAGATTTATTGTACCCTGACACAAAAATATTTTGTTTGCTATCAAGTATACCCAATGAGAAAGATTTTACATGTACAGTAAACTTGTTGCTATTTCTTCTGTGAGACAAAGAAAGCAAAATCTGTAGAAGGAGATACATAGAAGAAAAACACAAAGTGAACATCATGGAGTAAACAGTATGATATTTTTCTATCTTATTTCTGTCCAAAATATTTTAATTCTGAAAGAAGTACTGATAGATGTATTGATATTTTACTTTAAAATAGCAATTAACCAGTTTATCTGAAAATAATTACTCCTCAAAGTGCCAAAAGGATTTTCAGCTGTTTTTTTTATTTACAAGCAACTGCCCAGAGTCTGTCTGGATTATGCCTAAATAAGTGTACATCCCAGCTTCATTTGCTTTAACATACATTTGATTTAAATTGTAAAAGAAATCTTCTTTGTATGTGTATGTGTATACACACAAATAAATTGGAGTATGATTTAACAACATATAATATTACAGGAATTCTTCTTATGCATGTATTTGCTTTTCCTGAACCAAAATAAATTCAGCTTAATCCGGCAGAGAAAACATGGACTAACTCTTTTTATTTAAATCTAATTTTTAGAACCATTTCCAGGGACAGCAATTTTGTATTGCACACTCTTTTTACCTGGAAAAAGACCAACAGTGTGCAATTCTGGAGTTACTACAGGTTGTTTTTACTGATTATGCATCTTTTCGTTAACTGAAATTTAGCAAATTTTTTGGTACCTGGTTTTATCCTGGCTTTTACCTCATTTCTCAGAAGATGCCACATATGTTGGTTTGTATTTTTAACATTTAAGTGCATGAAAATATATGGCAAATATTTTTGCATTGTAGGTTGCACAAGTGCAATACCTTATTATTTTAATATCTCCTTTTTCATCTAGGCCTGGTTTTTCCCCAGCCGTGTCACATGAGTTCCTGTTCAAAAGACAAACTAATAGTTTTTCACTCTCAGGTAGAAAATAGGTCATCTCTGTATAAAATGTTAGAAAATGACACTAAACAGATTTATCCTTGCATTTGTACAGAGGGCAGTTAGAGACAGAGCAACATCATGGGGTCCAGGAAATGATGGTTTGAGCTAAAGAAAGTGTCAGATTTAAACTTAGATTTTGGGCTATGTTCTAGATTTCCCTTTCTACTGAATTGTATACTGTATATGTCATTGACTTAGAAACAAGACTTACCTTTTCCTTCACTTTGAAATGACATTGGGTCTCTATGAGCAAAACATGCCATGCTGTAATAAATAGACATTTTTAAATTTTAGTCCCCAGTATTTAAGTTTGTATCTCTGCTGTTCATATTTCTGGCTGAGAGCTTCCAAATGCATGTTAGTAGATGGTATTAATATGCTAATCCAAACCTGCTTCTTTTGAATAAAATAGTCATAACAATCATTAATTCATTCTGAGATAAGAAACAAAACCTCAACAAGCGTTGTAATTATTATTCAGATGTGGATTACTTTGATAGAAGTTCTTTATCACTTATAACAAAATATACATGTTGAGTGTGAGAAGATTATGAGACATCAGACACCTAATAATGAAGGTTAGGTCATGGATAACAAAGTTTCAGAAAACAAGAAATAGCAGTACAAATCCTTCTCACTACTTAACTTCAGGGTTTCAGAAAGTTTAAAGCTGTAAGGACTATTCAATCATCTAATATGTCCTCATATATCTATCACAGTTCATTAAATATCACTCACCTATTCCTATATTGGTCCATTAATTAGTGAACTTCTGCCAGGTCTTCATTTTGGGAGCTATGTCTTTGACTATATTGTAAGAAAATTACTAAAATGGTGTCCCAAACTCCACTTAATATCTCTGCACATTACTGCAATATAAACATACAATATTAAAACCCCTAGCATACTATTAGAAAAGTAATCTAGCTGTCAGAGTGCAATGAATAGCAAAGGTAAAAATAAAACATAAAGTAGAGTGAACTGTATGGCACACAGTCACTGTATCCTGGGAGAACTCTATCAACAAACTGTAATTGATTCAAACTTTATGTTTCTTTTCCACTGGATCAAAATCAGGCAATACTTATTACTAGAGGAAATCATAGACTGACTTTTTAGAGAGGAGAGTTATGTTATTTCTATGACTAATTTATGACTCCATTATTTTATGGAGAAATATATCACTGACGCTCCAAAGAAACGAGGTTACTGATACTGAAATGTTCTAAAGCAGTATAATATAAAAACACAGAGAAGTCAGTGCTGTAACTAGAGAAAAAATTTCTTCCTTAATTGCAATTTCTTTGATCAAGGTCAAAATTATTAACGGAGAGTATCTTATTTTAGAAGCATATTCTTTAAATTCTGCCTTTCTGGGTAGAGATCTTATGCTTCCCTTCTAATTGGAAATATAAAGGTACAGATGAACCTTTGCTGAAGTCTGATAGATATTCAAAACAAAGCATCCCCAAGAATTTTAACGTATGAGGTATTCATATGTTTGTGTAATATGATTGTGTGTGTGTTATAGAAGATAAATAGTGCCGACAGACCTACAAAGCAAACCAACATCAAAGGTAAAATAACTAATGTTCCTTAACATCACTCATCTTTCCTCCTCTGTACTATGCACCTGAGAAAGCAAAATATGCAGAGCTATCAAAAAAGAAATGCTAAGACAGTTTTAAAACAAGTCAGGTGAAACCCTTAAACACCATTGGTCCTGTTCTGCCTTGCTTTAAAATTTCTGACATTGTAGCTTCTAAAGAAATCTTTTACTTCACCTGTGACACCAGTGTTGCAAGAGGAGTTTGCTTTTCTGGAGAAGAAAAGGATTTTTTCCTAATCACATGTCAAAATTTTGCAGTGGGTGATCTCCAGTTTCATCTTCTTTTTTTTGGGGGGGGAGGGCAGGCAGGAGCAGGCGGAACACAAGAAAAAGCAAAATAACCCTCCTTCCTTATCAGGTTTCTGCTGTTGGCAGTTTTCCAGAGTGAGTTACACTCTGAAATGGAGCACACAAACCCCCTCAAAAAGCTAAAGCAATGTTTTCTGTCTGTCATTTTTGTGTGTTTTTTTCTCTTGGGTAGTTGCTAGCCAGCTCACTGTCGTAGGTGACTATGATATATCTATTGCTATGTATTAAATTAAACATAATTTAGTCAAAATTTAATTTTCAGCTGACTAAAGTAAAGAAAGGAAATGTACTACTGCAATTGCTGTCTCAACTATGCACATCAGGATAATGCTTATCCATAAGATTTTCTAAAGTGGCACAGATGAACAACATTGGTTAGATGTTGCAACTTGACTTGTACACAGTGTACAAAAAAGGAGAGTTTTCATGCTCTAGTTAATTAATTGGATTATGCCTTCAAAAGGATTGACACTTAATATGTCCTTATTCTAAGCATTTTAAAAGAAATTAGATTTCAGAATAGACTTCAGAAAAACAAGCTAAAGATGAACTTTCAACTTGTGCTTTAACGGAATCTTCACTGGAGGAGGCAGTTTTAGAGTACAGGAAAAAATGTTAAAGAGAAGATGAAGTGCCATACTTTCATGAAGTGTGGCACCTAAAGAAGAGATAAATCCTTAGCAGCACTTTAAAAGAGCGATTGAAGGAACTGGGTTTGTTTAGTCTAGAGAAGAGGAGACTGAGAGGAGACCTCATTGCCCTCTACAACTACCTAAAAGGAGGTTGTAGCGAGGCTGGTGTTGGTCTCTTCTCTCAAATTAGTAATGATAGGACGAGGGGAAATGGCCTCAAGTTGCGTCAGGGGAGGTTCAGATTAGATATTAGGAAGAAATTCTTCACTGAGAGGGTAGTTAGGCACTGGAATAGACTGCCCAGAGAGGTGGTGGAGCCACCATCCCTGGAGGTGTTTAAGGAACGAATAGATGCAGTGCTTGAGGATATGGTGTAGTGGTTAGAGAGGATTTGGTGTAGTGGTGTAGCGGTTAGAGTGATGCTAGGAGAAGGTTGGACTTGATGACCCTGGAGGTCCTTTCCAACCATATAAATTCTGTGATTCTGTGATTCTGTGATTCTGTGAAAAATGTCACTGTTGTGATTCCTAACTTTCTTGCTCTGTGAATGGCTTCTTTTTTCTTATCAGATAGGCTTTATGGTAAGGGATTGATCAAGTACACCCTGGACATCAGTAAATATGAAGTATTAGACACAGAATCCTACAAACATTTTTGCTAACTAATTATAGATTGATATTCCGTAATACATTAATCTCCAGTCCTACACACACTTAGGAATAGTTTGAGTATTAATTTAGCACATAGAAGTAGACATTGAACCTAGCTGAACTAATGTAAAGAATTCTGGAAAACTGAAAATACTGCCTCATCTTGGATTGTCATTTTCTCCAGGAAAGTTTTATGCACTGTACTCATGGGCATGATGATTTTGTCCTGAGTAACTCTGAAAACAAACAAAAAAGTTCAACTTATTTCCGGATTTTTATTTTTTATATCACTTCACTTGAACAGAACACATATGAAGGACTAAGGAAGAGGTTAGTAGTTCTGAAGATATTCAGACCTGTAAAAATTCCAAATGAACACTGAAATATAGCCAGTCAAAACTTACCAGAAATACTGAAAACTATAGCAAGCTGAATATTATATTTAGAGGTTTGCACTGATCCCAGATTTGAAATAAATTTAACTAGTCTAAATTTGTAGCCTTGCAGAAATCACTACTGATTGCTGTAGAAGAACTCTACAGGATCAGAGATTTACAAGTGTGCATTGTAAAAGATTGTAAAAGGATTTCAACTGAATAACTGACTAAATTAATTGTTTGGCCTGTTAGATGTCTACAGGTGTGGAGTATGTGTACAGGGATGATTAACCATACTGCACTCTGATAGCTGATCTTCAAGCTACTCTTTCTTCACACTCCAAATTTCCCTTTTGTTATGATGGTTCCCAGATGCTCTGAAATCTCAAAGATCTGAAGAATCTGGGTACATCAGGCATTTCGTAAAACCTGATAAAATCTTATTCCTTGGATCAAACTATTAGCCTGAGTAATATTTCCCATACATCTGTCTTGGGGGGGGGGTGGGGCAGGGGGTGAGAAATGGATTTGTGTGACAGACACACAGCATAGTGTTTAGAGCTACACAGATCCAGAGGGTTGTCGCATATTGTCATACATGCAAAAGTGTTCACATATCAATGGAATAAATATACAAAACAATATCTAAACTAGCCAGAGGGCATGAGAATAACATTTTTATTTAATCTTTGGTTATTAACTCTGCTCCTGGGTGGAACATAAAAGGGTTTTGATGTTTCAAGTAGCTGAAGTACGCAAAATCTAGACTTTTACTTGAACTTTGTTGACTATAAAATGCTTGGGGAGCAGAAAGAATGGTGCTTTGTAACTCAAAATTGCTGCAGGACAAGTAACCCATACTTTTATCATGAAAGTAATAGTTAATGTTACATATTTTATACTGGCACAGCGCTTTCCATTTCAAGGGACTGTGAGAGTCTGCATGTACACACAATACTCTATAACCTGACATTCAGCACAGCAAAGAGGAAGGAAAAGACAACTTCTTGTCTTGATATCAGAGGCATGACTACCCAATATCAATTTATATGCAATCATTAATGAAAAATAGGGCAACTGATACACCTGGTATATAAGTCCTTTTTTCAGAACATAGAAAGATCAAAATATACGTCAAGTCACTAAGCCTAAGTGCTCTGAAGCTGGGAAAAAAATTAATAAAGTGATTAATATTTAAAACTTGTCTAGAAAGAACTCTCTTCAATATTTATAAGGCATCTTAAAGCTGCACCAGAAATGCTAAATACTGCAGAAATGCTTAAAATCAAGAATGCAAGTCTATGTCACTAACATCCTTTTCCTTAGACGACTTCCTTGCAAATTCTTGCAAAAGATACACTTTTACATATAAAACATAATATCAGCAGAATTCCTTCTCAATTGCTTAAATAGCTGTTGAAGCACCGAAGATTTTTCCTAATTACTATTACAGAAACTCTGCAATGACTATGCAGAGTTAACTGCTTTGGTTAACTGGTTTGGTTTACAGAACAACAAGGAATAAAAACCACAGAATCATAAAATAGTTTTGTTTGGAAGACACCTTCAAGATCATAATATCCAACCACTAACCCAGCACTGCAACGTCACCACTAAACCATGTCCTTGAGAACCACATTTATGTGTCATTTAAATACCTCCAAATGTGGTTACTCCACCACATCCCTGGACAGCCTGTTCTAGTGCTTTACAACCCTTTCTGTGAAGACATTTTATCTAATGTCCAATCTAAATCTCCCCTGGCACAACTTGAGGCCATTTCCTCTTGTCCTATTGCTTGTTATATGGGAGAAGAGACCAACCCCCACCTCACCATAACTACCTTTCAAGCAGTTGTAGAGAGCAATAAGCTCCCCCCTGAGCCTCCTTTTTTCAGACTGAACCACCCATTCCCTCAGCTACTCCTCATAAGACCCATCACCACCAACTTCGTTGCCCTTCTTTGGACATGCTCCAGCACCTCAATGTCCTTCCTGTAGTGAGGGGCCCAAAACTGAACACAATATTTGAGATGCAGCCTCACCAGTGCCAAGTACAAGGGGACAATCACTTCCCTGGTCCTGCTGGCCACACTATTTCTGTTACAAGCCAGGATGCTGTTGGCTTTCTTGGCCTCCTGGGCACACTGCTGGCTGATGTTCAGCCAGCTATTGACCAATACACCAAGGTTCTTTTACATGGGGCAACTTTCCAGCTACTCTTTCCTAAGCCTGTAGCATTGCACGGGGTTGTTGGGATGGAAGTGCAGGATTTGGCACTTGGCCTTGTTGAACCTCATACCATTGGCCTCAGCCAATCAATCCAGCCTGTCCAATTCTCTCTGTAGAACCTCCCTACCTTCAAGCAGATGAACACTCCTGCCCAAATTAGTGTTGTCTGCAAACTTACTGAGGGGGCCTTGATCGCCTTATCCAGATCATCAAAAAAGATATTAAAGAAAACAGGCCCCAAAAGCGGGAACACCATTTGTGACTGGCTGCCAGCTGGATTTAACTCTATTCGCCACAACTCTTTGGGACCTGCCATCCACTCAATGTTTTATCCAGGGAAGCATTCTCCCATCCAAGCCATGAGCAGCCAGTTTCTTTAGGAGAATGCTGCGGGAAGAAGTGTCAAAAGCTTTACTAAAGTCTAGGTAGACAACATCCACAGCGTTTCCCCCATCCACTAAGTGGGTCACCTTGCCATAGAAGGAGATCAGGTTAGTTAACCAGGACCTGCCTTTCATAAACCTATGCTTACTTGGCCTGATCACCTGGTTGTCCTGCATGTGCCGCGTATTGGCACTCAAGATGATCTGCTCCATTTCACACTCTGTATTTTTCCAATTCTAATATAAAAGATTCAAAAAGTAAATATTTTACAGTGGTTTTAAAGAAATCTTAGTTGAAAATTAAGAAATAATTTGTCTTATTAAGATAGCCAATGAATAATAAATATAAACCTGAAGAGATTTATGGGTTAATCTGATTTCTTCCTTCCACTTTCTGAATTTTGTGACTGTGTTATGACTTCTTTGCACCCCTTTGATATCTCTGTGAACCCACCTTGAGTCAGTATAAGCCAGATGTTCTGAGGGCACGACATTGTAGTAATGCCCTCAATAGAAGAGCTTTCTGGAAAATTTAGCTACTAATGGAAATAGCCAAATCACTGAGTTGGCACTTTTGGGTGCTAGGCAGGATCCACACAGAAGTGATGGCAAGTGATGACAACAAGAACTTCTTAAATCTCTCCATACATTTACTAATTTCATTTTTGAAGACTGGTGGGAAATACACCTATCTACTCAGTTTATGGGCAAGCAACTTCTAAGACAGTGTGGTTTCTTGGATGTTTCTGTAGTGCATCTACTTCTGTTCTTGGTATTCTTCCTCAGTTTTAATTACAGCAGAAGTCATTGACACAGCAGTCATTCCTGAAATTACTAATATAATTCAGATACCTGATGTCATAGGGTAACAAAAGAGACTTAAAATGCTTAATTCTTATCCATTCTTATCAGTGTCACCCACTTTACTTTAATGACCATATTTTTAAAAGCCATTTCAGATATGCAAATATATGAAAACTTTGTTGTTAGAATCTCAATGAGATTTAAATTCCAACCATAATCTGACAAAAACAATAGTGTCTAGAATTACAAACAGATGTGAAAAGAATAAAATAGAAAACAATTTTTCTTCTAGGACACTTTATATTGTTAAAAGTTTGGAATAAATTATGTCTTTTATCAAAATCAGGACACAAATCTTAAACAAACCAAAAATGTGGAATATAACAAAAAGTAGTTGATATTCTGTGCTTTGAAACACTAAATAATCAGTGTTTCAAAGTGAAACACTAAATAATCATGAGGCATGGGCCTCATGGAGTACAACAAATTTGAGTGCAATATTCTGCACCTGGGTCAGGACAGTCCCTAACATGAACACAGGCTGGGTGATGAGTGGATAGAAAGGAGCCCTGCACAGAAGGACTTAGGAGTATTTGTGGATGAAAAATGGAATATGAGCTGGCAATATGTGCTTACAGCTCAGAAAGCCAATCGTGTCCTGGACTGCATCAAAAGCAGCATGGCCAGCATGTCAAGGGAGATGATTCTCTCTCTGTATTTCACTCTGGTGAGATGCCACTTGGAATACTGTGTTCAGCTCTGGAGCCCCTGGCATAAGAAAGACGTGGACTTCCTTGAGCAGGTGTTCTGGGTCCGTTTAGGGGTTCAGGGCAGGTCCCCACGGAAACAGAATGTATGCTCTCCCCCCTCCCTATCCCTTAGTTCCCCCC
>VZZY01011565.1:22971-42472 GCA_013400335.1 Eurystomus gularis
CAAGGCGTCTCTTCCTCCCACGCTGGAGACCACTTCCTGCCTCCAGTATCCGGTGTGGACAGGAAGGGGGAGGGAATAACTGCTTCCCCCCTGGGACCCTCAGGGTGTCCAACCCCTGCCTGTCCTGGTCCAAAACCTCAAACCATAACAGCAGGTCTACAGAAAGGCCATTAAAGAGGTCAGGAGCTGGAACACCTCCCCTGTGAGGACAGAGAGCTGTGACTGTTCAGCCTGGAGAAGAGAAAGCATGGGGACATCTTATTGACATAGCCTTTCAAAATATAAGAGGGGCTTATAAGGAAGACAAAGAAAGACTTTTTACCAAGGCCTGTAGTGATAGGATGTAATGGGTAATGATTTTAAACTGAAAAAGGGTAGATTTAGGTTAGATATAAGGAAGTAATTTTTTACTGTGAGGGTGGTGAGACTGGAACAGGTTGCCCAGAGAAGTTGTGGATCCCTCCTTCCTGGAAGTGTTGAAGGCCAGGCTGGAGGAAGAGGCGAGCAACTTAATTTAGTGAAATATGACCCTGCTCATGGCGGGGGCGTTGGAACTAGATGATCTTAAAAGGTCCCTTCCAACCCAAAACTTTCTATGATTCTATGACTGGCATGGTGCTCAGCTGTGAAAACAATATTTAGCAGCTGAATTTGCTGTTCTGATGCTATCTTGGGGTTAACTATTGCTATGAGGAAAATAAAGTAAATGTGAGTAAATGTGTCAATCAGTTTTGGGCAAAGACTGTCAACTTACTGTAATAGTACATAGACTGTCTTACATATTCACTGGCAGAACTGAACTTCCATTTTTTCTCAGTTCATTTTCATGGACTTAGAATACTTAAAGAATGTGAACATACATGAATCAAATTCTACTTCTAACTGAAGTTATATAAAACAGTTGAAGATATAAAAATAGCTCATTTATGATAAAGGTAGATGTACAGAAAAGGCTCATCTTTCAGCTGAGGAGATTGTCCAGGACATTTCTTGTTACCTTTCTCCAAGTTAACTAGTGTCAGAAAGTTGTGATACTGCACATATGAACATCCAGAGTTCATGTCCAACATTTTGGCCTCAGTCTTCACTGGCAGCCTCTCCTCTCACACCACCTGAGTGGATGGGCCACAAGATGTGGATTTGAAGGAGTCAGAGTCCTTCCCACTGTGAGAGATCAGTTTTGTGACCACCTGAAGAACCTGAACATACATAAAACTATGGGACCTGACAAGATGCATCTCAGAGTCCTGAGTGAACTGGCTGATATAGGTCATAAGCCACTCTCCATGCTATTTAAAAAGTCATGGCAGACAAGTGAAGTCCCTGGTGACTGAAAAAAGGAAAACATTGCACCCATTTCTAAAAATGGTAGAAAGGAAGATCCTGGGAAGACAGGGAGGTGATATGAGACAGCCAGCACGGCTTTATGAAGGGCAAGTCCTGCCTGACCAACCTAGTGTCCTTGTATGACAGAGTGACTAGATCAGTGGACAAGGGAAGAGCTATAGATGTTGCCTAACCAGACTTCTGTAAAGCCTTTGACTCCGTCCCCCACTATATTGGTCTCTCTAAATCGAAAATTTATGGATTTCATGGGTGGACTGTTAGGTGGATAAGGTGGATAAGGTATTTACCCTCAACCCTTCTCCCGCCCCCGACCGCGACAGTCGGATAGGTGCATCCAGAGGATGCATACAGCTTCCTGTCCAGATGAAGACTGGTGACAAGTGGTGTCTCTCAGGGGTCCATACTGGGATCAGTGCTGCTTAATATCTCTTCTTCAATAACATAGACAATGGGATCGAGTGCACCCTCAGTGAGTTTACAGATGACACCAAGCTGAGTGGTGCAGTTAACATACCTGAGGGATGCGATGCCATCCAGTAGGTCCCTAGACAAGCTTGAGAAGTGGGCCCATGTGAACCTCATGAAGTTCAATAAGACCACCTCGGTTGAGGCAATCCTTGGTATCACTACAGTCTGGGAGATGATGGGATTGAAAGCAGCCATGCAGAGAAGGACTTGGGGGTACTGGTGGACAAAAAGCTAGACATGAGCTGGCAATGTGTGCATGTAGTCCAGAAGGCCAACCATATCCTGGGCTGCATCAAAAGAAGCGTGGCCAGCAGGTCGAGGGAGGTGATTTTGCCCATCTGCTCTGTTCTCATGAGACCTCACCTGGAGTACTGTGTGCAGCACAAGAAAGACATGAACATGTTGGATTGGGTCCAGAGCAGGGCCACAGAAATGACCAGAGGGCTGGAACACCTCTCCTATGAAGAAAGGCTGAGAGAGTTGAGATTGTTCTGCCTGGAGAAGAGAAGGCTTTGGGGAGACCTTATTGCGGCATTTCAGTACTTAGAGGGGGCTATAAGGAAGAGGACAGTCTTTTTAGCAGGGCCTGTTGTGATAGGAGAAGGGGTAATGGTTTTAAACTAAAACAGGATAGATTCAGACTAGGTATAAGGAAGATTTTTTTTACAATGAGGGTGGTGAGATACTGGAACAGGTTGCTTAGAGAGGTGGCAGATGCCCCCTCACTGGAAAGATTCAAGGTAATGTTGGACAGGGCTCTGAGTAACCTGATCTAGTTGAAGATGTCCCTGCTCATTGCAGGGACCTTTAAAGGTCATCCAGTCCCTGCAGTGAACAGGAAGGTTGGACTGGATGACCTTTAAAGGTCCCTTCCAACCCCAAACATTCTGTGATTATATGATTCTAAGATATGCTTCTTTCAAATTTTTATGCATTTAGTTTATAGAGATGAGCAATTTATTTAACTCTATTCCTATGCAGCAAAGAATAATGTGAAAAAAACTATGATTGCTTATGAAACTATGTGAAGAGTACCTTAAAAAGTCACATGCCTATGTGCTTCTTAGTAGCATTCACTTTGGAATACTTACCTGCAAGTTAGCAGGAATGGTTTCTTATGATGAGGGAAGCTGTGGGTCTTTCCAATCAGAAATATAACCTTGCAGGAGAAAAGACTCTGTTACTGCTTTAATAACAGAGGTGTGAATAGCAGACCACTTCGGTTAATGATGCTGTGGAATGTGCAATATTTTGTATATTAGCTAGGCCTGATCTATCATATAAGATTTTCTCACTTCACCTGTTGGAAGCAGGATGCACAAAACCAATTGAAAATGGCAAATGTCATCACTGCTGATACACATCTGGTGGCCAGAGCAGACACCAAGGCTGGATGGAGATCTGCGGTCTGTGTCTTGGCATGGCCTCAAGGAGGAATGTGAAGTGGAGCAGGTGTGTCTCCATTCTTCCATTTATCACAGCAGTTACCAGGGCAATGGCCTGCGCTTAGCAGAAGATGCTGAGGAAGTCATCAATGTTTTGTGCAACTGAAAGGCCAACTAACAAAGGCTTGATTACAGCCTATCCCCAACCTTTGCGCAATAGTAGATAAGAACAAGTATAAATGCTAGGTCTATTCTGGACCTGAGGTGTGGACGTGAGAATTTGGCAGCAAGCTGTAGGGAGAGATCAGTGGGTTTGTTCTCCTTGCCTAGTCCTACGCCAAAAGACGTCCCTGCCTTTTGGTAAGAATTGAACGTCAGTTACGCTAAGTGTTGTAATTGTAATTGTATCTGTTATGCTATATAGCTATTCTGCAGCTTAGTGAATTTATCACTGGCAATCCAAAAGAATCTGTATGTTACAAGCAACATCGTGTTATTTGTGCATCTGACTGCTTCCCTTGAATGCAGCCAAACCTACAGCAGACAGGCTGTTCGTGAATCTGGGTTGGACCTATAGTCACATTTAATGAGAATACCCATTAAGAGATAAGTCCAGCCACCCCTAGCCCCTCTAATCTCTGACCATGGGCTAGAATGCAAGGGGATTCATCTCTAACCAAATTTATCTATTCCTGCATGCAACATCACCCCAGTTTGCGATTATCAGTTTCTACTCTCAGGAATTAATCACAATGAAAAGTACCAAGAATCCATAAAATAGATAAATGCTGAACAGTATTAAGCCTGTCCAGTAAAGATAGTGCAGTCAAAATTCTAAGAAAAAGCTAAGAAATAGGGAATGCTATTATCCTTTGATTGCAGATAGAAATGAAACAGAAAAAATAAGTGATTTGATGAAACTCATCTAAGGCATTGGGTTTTAATAAGAATTGAGCACAGATTTCCAAGCTAACAACTTAAACTCAGTCATTTCTTCTCCAATGGGCTGAAAACATTGCTTCCACTTAAAATTAACTACTTTTTTTACTTAGTAAAAGAACTTTTGGTAAAGACATGAAATGTGTTTTGTGAAGCCGTATGAAACGTATCTTAGTGACACATGTAGGCAAAAAGCAAATGATAAAAGAAGCATGCATGGAAAATCAAAATCCCAAATCCTTTCACATAGTAAGTAAACTCAATTAATTACCAGGCAATAATGTTGCACTTTTCTGGTCTTGGTCTAAGTTGACAATAGAAGATTATTCCTCAAATTTTAGTATTTTCACCTCTTTACTCAGTCTCACTGAATATGCATGTGTTCTTCCTGTGATCCAGTGTCTGTTTTTTAGCCAAGAACTATCTCAGGTCACTTCCCATCTCCTTCCATTTTCTTCCTCTGGTCCATAATACAGACTTCTCACCTACCTTGGCTGTCCTTCCTATCTCTGACATTTTGCATGGACATCATCCTCTTTGAAATATACAATCTAAGATTAGATGATTTTGTCCTATTTTGCTGGAAAGTTGCCTTCTGATTTCATTAAGATGAACAGAAATTTACAAATAAGAAAAAGAAATGTATTTATCTATTTTTTAAACAAATGCAATGACATGAGAACTTAAATTACTGGTTCATATGCCCTGGAAAAGGAGAAAGTTTTTTTTAAATTAAGTGTAAAGTTTCTTTCCCCAAATTTGGTATAATTTTCAAACCTTCTGACTTCTGACAGATCTCACTTCATTGCAAGAAATAAGGGATTTGAAACCTGGGACAGATCTTTTAAATGGCTTATTTCTAGATAGTATTTGAAGTACTCCTGGACAATATTGTAATTAGGAGTTACATTTGTCTTTGAATTTGCTATGGCTTCTTGAATAACAACATTTTTCCCTACTTGATGTTAATATAGCATTTATTTTTTAATTAGCTATTTATTTTTAGGAAGAAAACATCAAAAAGTAGTAGCAGGAATATTGAATATTCCTCACAAATTACCTTCTGCTCATTTAGTGCATAATTTCTTCCTTCATCCTCTGAAACATTAGACTTGTTCTATGAAATGATGTAATCTTACCAAAAAGTCTTGAAACATAATGGCTTATGTTCTGACATACTGATTTATTCAAACATATTTGTCTGTCAGAGACCTTACATACTATGTCTCTATTTTAAGAGAACAGTATATGTACACGAAAGGTCTAATCTGAGGTCAGTGAAGCCAAGACAAAGAATCCAACTGACTTCAGAGGACCTTGGATCAAGCTATAGCTCATTACAAACATCTAATATTTTATTGTTGATGCAAATCTTAATTGGACAAATTAAGATATTTATGCTTTACTTTCACTTGCAAGGCATAAGAGACAACTGAATGACATGGTATTTAGGTTTTCAGTGGGAAAAGTGTATCTAGCAACTTAAATTTTAATAACTCTGTCAGGTTAAATTAAAAAGGCAATAAGCTTAAAAGAAGAAGTCTTTCTGCCAAATTGTTAAGGTGTGGCATTTCTCTAAGCTTTACAGAGATAAATAACTTTCATTATCCTCTTTTCCACTGAGACATTGGCTTGTAAGATAGAAAGATAGAAGTTACATCTTCCAGATATTAGAAAGGTGGTTTTGTGAAAATGTCCTTCCATTGGTCTCTCGGTTGTACATGGGAAAGACTTAGCAGTGACTTCAGTGACACCAGGATTTCAAACACTACTATTAGATAATTCTCAGACGTTTTCTTCTAAAACTCTAGCTAATAGCAGACAGGGAATACAGAGAATGTTCAAACATCACTTCCAGTGTAAAGCATTCTTCAATTCTTTGTGTTTGAAGACACATCTGAAGAAACCAGAATGTGTTTATGACTGCTGAGTCTGCATTAAGAACTGTTGAATGTCCATAAATACCTAGGAATATCAAGGCCATTCTTTGCTCAGAGTTTGCTATCTTTATCTGGAAAGCAGGACAAGTACGTCAGTGGAATGACAATGAATATTAAATAAATTTGCACAGGGTACTGAAACTAAGGAGGACAGAGAAAAAGGGTAAAAGGTTTGTAAAGAAATCATAAACAGCAAACAATGAAACTGAGATGGAAATGTGGCCAACCCTTCTCTGCCTGCAGAAATATGAATCTACTAGGTAAAAAAACTGCTTGGCTGATAGCTACATTTTAGAAAGTTGCACAGAAGATTGAGAGTGCAGTATCTGAGAACTTCAGTCACATGTTACAAGCAAAAATTCAGGGTTTTTTTTGCATATACATTGAACTCACATCATAAAACACTGAAGTTATAATCCCATTTTCTAGAGGGTTCTGATGGTGCAAAACTCAGAGAATCATAGAATAATAGAATATTTTTGGCTGGAAGTGACATCTTGTTGAGGTTTAAGGTCAATCCACCAGATCTACAACATATGCTGTCTGTTAAGCCCTCTTTCCCCCCCCAAATAGAGGAAGAGAAAGAGGATAAGGGAGTGTCACAGAGGCACTCACAAACCAGACAGCAGCATCTATCAAAATGGGGGTTTATTGACCCCGCACTCCTAATGACAAAATGCAAGTTCAGATGTCCATTGGGAATATATCTACTGCACAAGTAATTGCTAAACTTTGAGGAAAGACAAACCAAAATGGGCATACACTCACTACTAAAGGGGAAACCTCCACACGAACGCCCAGGCTTATCACTCACCAAAATGGGGGATGAGTGTCAACCCACAGAGATTCGCTCAATCCATGGAATTATCCTTGTACAGCCTGTCCAAGGGGAGGGTCCAACTGCTAGGCCTGCTGCTCTGTGAAGAACCATCTCCACAGTTCTTAGGCAGGACTCCATTTATACCCTAGTCGAGGGTGCTCTATGGTCATTCTGATTGGTTGAAGGGCAAGCCCAGACAAAACAGGCCTTCAGGTCTAGACCCTGAGGTGCCAGGTAATCACCCTGAGGTGCAGTTTGTTGCAAACTGCTCTGGCACACCCTGTTTTGTCTGTCAGGGAGGCTGTATCTGCCACAGGGAGAGAGACTTATGGCCACCTTCCCTCCCAAATGGGAGAGAGAGGGAATGAGAGAGAGACTTCTGGATTAGAAAATAAAACTAAAACAACTTTAATGAAGATATGGGATATATACAAATACATACAAAGCCAGTATTGAACCCAGCCTTCCCCTGATGGCAATTACATCACTGACACCATTGAGGCTGTGGAGCAGGCACTGGCAAAGTCCCAGACCGGGCTCAGCATAAAACAGGAATCAGGTTCAAGAGCTGGGTTCAGGAATCCATGAATCAGGATCAAAGACAGAATGGACCATGTCCTCCTTGGATACCAGTCCTTTATGAGAAGGGCCAAGAAGAAGGAAGGCCAAAGGGAAGGGAAGGGTCCAGAAGGCAAGAAGTCCAGGTTGAGACCCTTGTGATCCCTCAGCTTTTTACTGAATATGATGTATATGAGATGGAATACCTTGTTGGTCAGTTTAGGGTCACCTGTCCTGGACGCTCCTCCCCACAGGTGCAGCCTTTCACTTTCTGGATCCCCCAGTGTGGTACACAAGATTTAGCAGTGACCTTGGTTTGCATACCAATCCTTGGTAGTAACTCTAAACATCAAGTGTTATCACTGCTAGAAGCAGACACTGTCTGCAAAAACATGCTGTTAGCTTCAGAAAGTGCAGTTAGTTAGCAGAGACTTGGATGAAACGTAAAATCACTAGACAGAATTGGTTTGGTTCTAACTCAAACCAGGACACCTCTGAAGAGGAATAAACTAGTCCAATCCTTCTGCTAGGGGCAGGGACAACTTTCACTAGATCAGGTTGCTCCATACAACCTGACTGTGAAGAATGATGGACCATCCACAACTTCTCTGGGCAGCCTGTTCTGGTGTCTCATAACCCTCATCATAAAAAATTTCTTCCTTATGTCCAATCTAAATTTACCCTTCTTCAGTTTAAAATAGTTGCTCCTTGTCCCATCACTACAGACCTTGGTAAAAGCTATTTTTATGACTTTCTTATAACCCCCCTTTATATATTGAAAAGTCATCATACACCAAAGTTTCTTTAATCTGAACTACACTTAAACCTAATGCACAGTCAATTATGGTTGTTTCTCTGGACTACCAAGGGAAAAAATCTCCCACTATATTTCAAGAGTTGTCTATACAGGAAAACAGGATGAGAAAAAACCCAAACAACTCTTTTCCGCTCTCAATTCCAACATGAAGGGAGTGCGATAAGCATATGTGGGAAAAAAGGTGTTATTTGTTAAGGAATGGTGAAATGAAGATCATTTACTCTACAGTGTCACAGAATGAAAGATCAAAGATAGCATGTGCTAGGCTATTGCTACCTACACAGCTCTCTGTAATGTTACTTAACAACAGTAGAGTGCACATTGCTGATTTTCTTTCATTTTCGAGTGCCAGGCTAATAGCTCATTGGAAAGCACTGAGGGAGCAATAGCAGAACTGATAAATGGCTTGGGAGAGTTAGTTTACAATAATAACCAAGCAGTTTGCAGCTTATTTGTTAAACCACCAACTCATAGGTCAAGGGCAGAAGTATTCAATAAAATTAATCATCCCTTTTGGTCTAATTGTGGGAATATCAGTGCATCTTGTGCAAGAGAGAGAATTCAAAGATGCATGTGTACTAGATTATGCGGTAGCATTTTAGTAAAAGGAAGGAAAATATTTAATATGTCTTGGCAGCCAGCCAAGATCAAACCCACCTGGTTATCACAGAAGGCAACCAAGTTGCCTAGGTATGATTTACCCTTAGTAAATACATGGTGACTATTCCTGATTAATTTCCTCTCCTTCACATGCCCGGAAAGGTGTTCTAGGAAGACATTCTCTATGACTTTCCCAGAGATCCTACGGTCCCAGGCTGCACTTAATAGAGATTCAGATGGCAGAAAAAATCATTAATATTAGAGAAATAAGTGTTTCAGGAAGATAGATAAAGGATTTGACACGTATACATTTGTAAGAGAAAAAATTTTTACCATACTTGTAGTTAAGGCTAACAATTGTTTGCCCTACAAATACAATTAATTAACCATCAGTATGTCTCTAATTTCACAAACATGTTTCAAGAAGATATATCAGGTGAAATCACCTGCTGAAATGTTCTGTCACTCAGTAAGAGAGGTTATAAATCCTAGCAAGTGTAATTTTAAGTTTTTTTAGATTTCACCAGGTAATGCCATATCACATCAGAGAGTAAAACATAAATTTGCTTCTTTTCATACAAGCTGAGCAGCAACGGTAATGTGCTATGACGTGATAGAACCCAACACATTCTAAAAATCCGTCAAGTCAGAAAGTCACTGTTCATTTGGACACTCCAACTACATTACATGCATTGACACTTAGATAACCTTACTATATCATTGAAGATTGATGTGGAAAATAAATATGGAAGACTGTGTTTGAACAAGTATACCACACCCCTGCTTGTACCTCTTTGCTTAGGCAGCAGAAAAAATGACTTAATTTTACATATAGCTAAGTTGCAGGCGACCAGGAAATATAGCAGTACTCTTTTTCTCTTTAAGTAATTACTTGAATAAATTCAAGAGGATGAATTAAAGGTTTTAAAAGTTTTTTTTTCTCATGTTTCCTCTTAAAAGTAGCAGTTTTTGAAAGAAAAAGATCTAATATGCTGAATGCACTCACTAAGCTGGTGAAGGATCTGGAGAACATGTCTTATGAGGAGTGGCTGGGGAAACTGGGACTGTTCTATCTATAGGAGAAAAGGCTGAGGGAAGACCTTATTGCTCTCCACAACTACCTGAAAGGAGATTGTGGGTGTTGGTCTCTACTCCCAAGCAACTAGCAATAGAACAGGAGGAAATGGGCTCAAGTCGCACCAGGAGGGTTTTAGAATGGATATTAGGAAAAATTTATTTACTGAAAGAGTGGTCAACCATTGCAACAGGCTGCCCAGGGAAGTGGTAGAGTCACCATCCCTGGAGGTGTTAAAAAAATGTGTAGACATGGCACTTCAGGACAAATAGCAGTGGCAGTCAGCAGTTCTGCCCGGCGGCTCTCTGCTGCGGCTGCTCCCTCCTCCCCTGGCCACTTGGCTTCTCCAGGGGGGCTGCACTGACAGCTCAGTTCAGCTTCCCCCCCCTCCTCCTCACTCCTCTCCGGCAGCAGCGGAGCAGCCTATACTCCTATAGATCATCTTTCCACAATTCCACAGGCCTAATAAGACTGAAAAATTTTCATTCCCATCAAATAAGGCCAGGTAGCATACTCTTTATCTCAGTACTCTTGTGTTTATGGGAAGTGGCTGATTAGCCTTGACTATGCCAGGAAGGGGGCTACTACAGCACCAGCTCTTTCAACCATCCTTCAAGCACAGTAGATCAGAAATAAAAAAAAAAATCCGTAAACCACATATACTACGTTCTAAATGTCACACCTGAATACTCAACTCCATCCTGTAGTCAGTAATACTTAGCAATTTACCAGAATCCTGCAGGTATAATTTTTAGTATGGGCTTTTGCACATTACAGTATCACCTTGAGATCTGAACTCCTTAGCTGCTCTGTTAGAAGTCTAGTTCCCTCAAGACTTTCTTCACATTCCAACACCCACATGAAAGTTGCTTCTGCAGAAGCTTTCTCCTTGAAATATCTTGATTTTGTGTTCAATGAAAGCAAGCTGATTATAGATCTCTCCTGTGTTTCCCTGTACTGTTCCATTCTTCGTAGTGGATAAGACAGGACAAGAATAAAAATATTATGTCCTTTCATGTATTTTTAGAACCATTTCAAAAAGCGCTCATTGAACAGGGATGGGAATAGATCTTGATTCTGAAAAAAAGACAAAAATAATCCTTGTTCTCAAGAAAATGTTACATTTTTAAGCTTCCCTCCAAAAAGGAAAGAAACTCATTACTTTTAAGGACCTAATAGAGAACGCTTGTTAAGTTTTATTAAGGTGTATACTCAGAAGAAAATAAAAAAACCCCAACAAACAAAACAAAGCATACAAGCAAGAAGCACATATACAAACAGAAAAAAAGGTGGATAAAAAGGAGAACAAATGTTAACCCTGTCAAAGACCAAGGCAGAACAAATAATGAACATTTTCCAGAAGGCTGCTGAACATCATCTAAGAATTTGCTGAACTGAAACACCTGCAGCAGTTAGAAGATACTTTGCCTCTCTTTCCAAGAATCTGTTAGATTGACCCTTCCCTTTAACTGGGCTCTGAGAACTTTTGTGTTTCCACAATATTTTTTCAAAAGAACAGTACCTTTCACTGTCCATAGAGACAGTTTGGAAGGCAAAATGGCTTAGACAAACAGAACAGAGTAGAAATACATTAGAAATCCTCTAAAGAAATTTATTTAAGTGGAGAAGTGACAAGCTTAACAAAAGATTAGGAAATATTCAAATTAAAAGGTTAAGAAAGGAAAAAACCCAATAAAAGTCCATGAAGATTTATGATAAATATACTGTTTATAACATTCTGTTTCTTAAGACTTAACGGACATGGCTACTAGAATAATCTCAAAATTTTATTTCAAATTATTCTAACAGACAAAAGATTTTTTTTTGGTCCTGATTTTAGTTAGAAGTAACTCTGTTCAGTCATTTTACTTTTCAGCTGAATCTCTTCTAAGTAACTGCATTTTTTGAAGTTAAGCAGGTATTTTCACAGACAGTGTCTGATCCTAGAAGTGATAATGCTTGTTGTTTATAGTTACTACCAAGGATTGGTATGCAAGAAGGCTGTTGCTTATACTTTCTCCTGTGGAGTCCAAGGTCACTGCTGAATCTTGTGTGCCACAGTGGGAGTGCAGAAAGTAAGACGTCACACCTGTTGGGAGGTGCAGACAGGACAGGTGATCCTAAACTGACCAATGAGGCATTCCATTCCATATATGTCATTTTCTGTTTAAAGCTGAAGGATCACAAGTGTCAAGCCCTCTTCTTCAATGGCCAGTGTCCAAGGACTCCTTTTGTTCTCCCTTTGATCCCAATCTCTGTGTTCCTGAATCCACTTGCAGAATCCAGCTCCTGAATCTAGTTCCTGTCTGCCACCGGGTCCAGTCTGGGGCTGTTGCAGTACCCATCCAGAGCATTAGTGGTGACAGTGACATAATTGCCATGTTGTCATTACAATTTTCATTAAAGCTGTTCTGCTTTTCTTTTCCAACCTGTAAGTTTCTCTTCCCGTATTCTGTTTCTCTTCCCCTTGTGGGAAGGTAGAGGACTTAATAGATAGTGTCTGTCTTTTGTCTAGTGGCTGTCCTAGCCCTAACCCTTTACATTTATAAACATATGTGTGTTGAAAATGAAAAATTATTCACACTTGAGACAGTATTACCTGAGATTTGATTATGATTCTATTGTACAAATTTCAACAAAATCAAAGAACAATTGATTGAAAAGGTGAACAGAATATTAGTTTTAGATGTATTTAAAAATAATAATTAATTCTTTTCCCCCTCACTCAAACTTCAGAAACCCCAAGACAAGTACATTTCTGGCATTTGTGACATGTATGAACTAAATCTAATCTGAAGTTCTGTCTTAATGAGACAAGGGCATTATTAATTAATTGTCAAAAGGTATATTAACTTAGTTAATGATCCCACCTTTGATAGATGTTCTTAAAAACCAAATTCACTGCTTGCTAAGTTAGATTGTAACTCATATTGTGGAAAATTTGTATTTTTTAGATCTACAGCAGGGTATTACTTTTCGAGACAGGAAATATTTTTAGTTAGCCTTTTTTTAACATAAATTACACAAGATAAGCCGTGGAATTGCTACTGGAAACTAATCCCTTCACAGTAAAGTACATATGAAAGATTTAAACAAGACTGAACTTCACTGTACATTGTTTAGGCAATAATTCAGCAAGACTGTGTTCTGGAAATAGGTATCTTCTTTTATGCTACTGTCTATAGTAAAAATGGAGTTAAAATAGCAATGGAAGATTTTCAGAATTAAACGCTATCTGAATTCCAGCTTACCCAACTTTTCTATCACTTGCTGCTTTAACATTCACAAGCAGCTTGGTTTCACCTGGCTAAAAGAAGAAGCAGTCTGAGTGTCAGAATCCCTTCTTACATAGGTAAAACCCCCAGTGCAGGAGCTCGGGTCAATCACACCATGATCAATGTGACCAAGTGAAAGCCGTTTATTTAGTAAAACATCGCTCTTTTATAATCTCTTTGGCATAGCACGCAGTACAAGCTATTCCACTATTGGTTACATTGTGCACATCATTTACCTAGCAACAATTTCTAATTGGTAGCACATATTCTTCAAGCTCTCGTTATCGGCGGATAGCTCCTGCACTGACTTCTTGCCCGGTTGCTGTTCTGTGGAATTTGCTCGTTAGGCCTCTTATCTCCTTCACTCCCTGGGACTCTTCAGCCTCAAGGCTTCCCAGGCCCTTTCAGGGAAACATCATTATCTGCTCAAAGCTAAGGTCCATCTCTGAGTCCTCAGACCAGCTGTGGACTCCCACACCTCAGCTTGTACCTGAAGCATTTTGAAAGATATATTCAGAAACTGATATTTCACCAAAGTCTGTGCCCACAAAAGGGTCTGTAAACTCATTAATGTCTCATGTTTTGGTGCGTAATTCCCAGAAATACTAAACTAAGGCTGCACATGTGACTTTACTGTCCTATGTGGAGACTATAGAGGCCTACACCATAGCCAATAGCACACACAGCCAATGTGAGTGCCCAAGGAGAGAATCATGAATGTATCATGAATCATGAATGCTGATCACATTAGTTTCAGTGTTGCATTCCCTAATATCAATTTGATTTTGGGGGTTTTTTTTGGTAATTTTTTGTTTGTTTTTATTCTCCAAAGGTAATTTGACAAAGGGCCCTAGTTCTAATTCTGTAGAAAAAGTAGAGTTTCTAGTTTTTAATTTAATTTTTATATTTATGTCTTATATGGAAGTAAGTCAGGATTGCAGAAAAATCCAGATTGCAGATATACCATGGCTTTCTGCAAGGTAAAAAGAAAAGAAATAAGAGGTGTGGAGAGGGAATGAGGAAGAGAAGGAATATAAGAACATGTTTCATTTTTGTGGCCCTCCTCAGGACCCACTTGAGCAGGTCCATGTCTTTCTTTTGCTGGGGGCCCCAGAGCTGAACAGAGTACTCCAGGTGAGGTCTCACGAAAGCAGAGTAGAGGGGCAGAATCACCTCCCTCTACCTGCTGGACACTTCTCTTGATGCAGCCCGGGATACAGTTGGCCTTCTGGGCTGCGAGTACACATTGCTGGCTCATATTCAGTTTTTCACCCACTAATATCCCCAAGTCCTTCTCCACAGGGCTGCTCTCAATCTAATATCTTCTTTAATTTATTTATCTTAAATGTTCTCACTCCTATTTTTATATTAGCATTTCTTCATAAGGCGCAATTGCAGAAAGAAAAAGAAAGACTTCCTCTGAGCAACATGACCGTTATAGGTAAGTTATAGTCCTACCTCTGTTCTGTTTTACCACATGTAAACAGGCATTTATCTTGCCAATGATGTGCATGGTAAACTCTTGGTATGAGTTTATAAAATCACCTTGATTTCAGGCATACCTGCCAGGAAAGCTTAAGTTTTAAAACATTCTCTCCTATGTGGTATTAAGTAGTGGGAAACTAAACAAGGAAAAAAGGCTATCATGTTGTAGGGTTTTGTTGCATTTAAAGCAGAAATTTGGCAGGAGATAAACCCCCTTGTGTTCCAGCTTATCGTCAGATATTAGAGAGGCTGGGGGTGGCTAGGTTTAAGTCCTGAATAATGTCCAATCTGACACTATGAGTCCAATATCTCGGATTCACTCAATAGTGTGCTGCATTCCCATCCAGCCACTATCTATGGATTTCCACGATGCCCAGTGAGAAACGGTGTGGCTGATTACGTGAAGAGTGCAACTTATTTAAAGCAACAGAGTACAGGTTCTTTGTGGATTGCTGGTGATGAATACACTGTCTGCAAAGTGTGTATACACAAATGTCAAGATTATAAATTACCAATGCGCTAAGTTAAAAGCAACTCTATAGAGACAGGAGATTAAAATCTTACCCAAAGGTGTCTCTATGGGGGGAAGAAAGGCTCAGCCTGTCAACTGATTCCAGAAGTCAGAGGTCTGCAGCTGGGTCCTTCCTGACTTGTCCACGATGGTGTCTTCCCTGACGTCCCCCCTTTCTTAGGCTACTTTTATATTGTTTTTTACCTTTAAGGTGGAGCTTGAGTGACTCTAGTCATACATACCTTTATTAGGTGTAAAATTTTCTCACTTTGGTTTAAAGATATAAGTTACCTAAAATTCAGAGGGCATGCTCGGTAAGGAGTGGTCTCACCTTGGAGGCGGGTAGCTTTTGGGATATAGGTGTGTTTTGGTACTATAATGACATTATAATGAGCAAAGTTCGCACAAAGGACAGCGGTTCATCAAAAGATGGCAGTCTGTTGGCTCAGAGTAGCAAAAGTACAGCTTATCATCTTTCGAAGTATCACTAAATTCCCATCTCCGCTGTGTCATCACAGAGCCTGGCCATGGGGTCTTCACTCTATTCCATCCTCCTTGTGGTTTCCAAGTTTGCGGGTTATGTTGCTTAGGGAACCATCATGGAAGGGATTCCATGCATACCAGCTGTACACCACCCTGGAGGCCTCCTTGATATTACTTTCCTTAATGTGAATAACGCCCTGTCTTTTACATAAGTTTAATTTTTAAGTTACCCCCAGTGATTATCCTACAGGTTTGTGACAAAACACCTTAATAAATCCTAGAAGATTTATGCCTGTGATGAAGATATTATGACCCTGTGCTGCTTCATTATCTGTTTTCCTTTATGCCAATGGGTAGAACACGTAGGCTGTTCCCTAATTCATTCAATGCAGTGGTGGCTCTAAAAGTGATGGAGGTGGTTGCTGTGCAGGCATAGCATTCTTCCCATCCTGGTGTGTCATGCCACTGTGTTTGGTGCCACCGTGTGCACCGTCCATGCTTAGCCTGGTGGGGAAGGGGGAATTCTATGGTCAGAGGGTGTTGCAGTTTAACCCCAGCTGGCAACTAAGCACCACCCAGCCACTCGCTCACTTCCTACTTGTGGGATGGAGGAGAGAATTGAAAGAGTAAAAGTGAGAAAACTTGCGGTTTGAGATAACAACAGTTTAATAAGTAAAGCAAAAGCCACCCATGTGAGCAAAGCAAAACAAGGAATTCATTCACCACTTCCCATCTGCAGGCAGGTGTTCAGCCACCTCCAGGAAAGCAGGGGTCCATCAAACTTACTGCTTACTTGAGAAGACAAACACCATAACTTTGAACACTGCCGCCTGTTCCTTCCTGCTTCTTCCCCCAGCTTTATATGTTGAGGATGACATCATGCACCATGGAATATCCCTTTGATCAACTGGAGTCAGCTGTTCCAGCCGTGTCCCCTCCCAACTCCTTGTCTACTCCTAACCTTCTTGCTGGTGGGGTGATGTGAGAAGCAGAAAAGGACTTGACTCTGTGTTAGCACTGCTCAGCAATAATGAAAACCTCTCTGTATTATCAACACTATTTTCAGCACAAATCCAAAACATAGCCCCCATACCAGCTATTTCAAAAAAAGAAAACCTCTGCCCTCACCAAAAGTAGCATAGAGGGTTACAGATGACTCGTGGGAATGGACCCCACTGCCTCCATGGCAAGTGTCACCCCTGTACAAATATACAACAAAACCAGGTACAGACTCTATTACTTGTAATAAAATGCATTAGGCCTAGTTTAGATTGCAGAGGGCACTTTAAAAATTGGTTTGAGAGAAAATAAAATCCTATATAACTATTGAGTACTTTCTGTTTTACAAATAGCTAAAAGGGATGTAGTTTCAATTTCTTAATTCATGGAGAATTTCAGCCTGACTGAAATTTATATTCCGTGTATATAAACATTATTAATGACTATAAATGATTGATAACACCTTCTAGCAATCTTCTTTCTGCAGAAACTCCAGAAATCAAAAGAAAAAGGACAAGCATGTTTCTCCTGCGTATCAGTATTCTGAAGGTCAAAAAAATATTTTTGAAACCATTGTCAGATTAGTTAGTAATTTCAGCTCTGCAGATTATACCTAAAGAGTCTGTTATGTGTAGAAAAGACAAATCCGATTAACATATTATGAAAGGGCACTATTTGTCTTTTTAAACTTGTGTATGATTTATCTACTTTGCATTTTTCATTGACCATAGAGTTTCCTTTGGGTTTTTTTCACCTAAAATCTCTAATAATAACATGTTTTTCCAGTTTCACATATTTAGTAGCCAATGTTTTCTGGAAAGAAACATTTCACATCACATAATCCTTAAATATATACCAGGTACAATTCTAGCTGCAGTAAATGTGTTGCTGATACAAAATGAATGTCCATATTAACAAATTCAGTGCTAACATTGGGATCATTTGCACTCATAGTATGCATAATAATAATTATTAACATTCTTCCCATTCTCTGATCTTAGATAATCTTCTTCTCTGAAAGGATTCAGAGGAAGAATTACAAATATCTCATGAATTCATGAGATACCAAAGGTGTTTGCCCATTTGAAACTGATTTCTTTATTTACTTTTTTTGTTTCCCCATAATATATCACTATCTGATTGATCAAAAGTTTTACAGCTTTTGTAACACATTGAGCATTTGAAGTTTTTGAATGAGTTTGAGAAAGTGATAAGAAATTCTAGATGAATTTCTGTTTCTTATGAATTCCACTTGAAATTATTTCCCTATACGTTACAGAAATTTCCAGAAGTTCTCAAAATCTTCTTTGTCACTGTAGAGTGCTTTAAAAAGTTCATTTTTCACATGCTCAAGAAAAAAAACCTTGAGCTGACAAAAACCCTATGTACTGATTTCTCACTGATAATTTTCATTAAACTTTTCCACTAAATGCTGTATTTGGTTATCTTGCAAATAATCCCTCACTCTACAAATATATGAATCATATTGCTAGAACTTACTTTCCTACAACAGACATGGCACACAATATTTTTCAGCCATTTGCCTCCTCTAATTCATATAAACTAGTTACCAATTTGAAGCATTAGTATATAGAATGCATTCATTCATATGTATTCTATGAACCTGAGAACAGTGCACACTCTAATACAAGTTGCAAATGTCTGCACTTTTCACACAACATTGTCCACATTTTCAGGCAGCTGAGACTACACAATAGCAACAATACCACAATTTCTTAAAAAAGATTATAGATACTTTTGGAATTTCTTTTAAACAAATACAACTCCACTTTTTTTGTTTGTTTGTTTTGTTTTGCATGGACCCACTGATTAGAATAATCCACTTACTTTTCAGAATTATCATACCTTTTAAAATTACTATACATTTTTGTGACTGTAAAGAGAAATAATTCTTTTGGAATTGATTGGGGTTTTTGCTCATTTGTTTAAACTGATTTCCTTCTGTGTCTTGAAAGAAGCTGTTAAAGGTTGAATAATGTGAATCAAATCCTTTTGTACAATAGTGATCTCATGGATAGGGACTCAACAAGGATCTCACAGATAATCAGTTTTACAAAGATGAGACTTATCAGAATGACAGGGTGAAAGAGAAACTAAATTATATACAGTTCATCACTGTTCTTTGTCATGAGTATGATTAATGATTTATATTTACTTGTGACTGGAAAAACCGTATCTAGGACCACCAATTTTTGACACTTCTAAGCTTTAAAAATTCTGTCCATCTATTTTAATGTTAACACATTATACAAAATAAGTGGCAGTAAGGTTCCAATTTATGTCCACTGTTAACTTCCAAATTATCCATTGAGCAAAGGTTCATAAACAGAAATATGTTTTACTGGTTTTGCACTTTGATAGTAAAATACTTTTTCATGGAACAAACATCTTTTATGTTGTATAAATTAGACAATAATAATACTCACCAGTGTTTTAAGATATAGACAAGTATAATACAATTATATATATATATACACATACATATTTTTGGTAAGCTGTTGCGTATAGCTGGCATGACAGTATGTTATGAAAAGTGCTGTCACACAGAGAAGAATTCAGACACTCTAGAGAGTATATGAGTTGTCTTTGCACTTCTTTCAGATGGGTGATTTAACTGTTGTTCCCTACCATGACTCACTGTTTGCAGAAGAGTTCACTTCAGGTTACATTGATACAGCATTTAATTTTGTCTCTGACTATCACATAAAGAAAAACTTAAATTAGAGTAGAAGCTTGATACTGATGTTCAAAAGGTAAGAAGTGTTTGTATTTTTTTTT
>VZZY01011568.1:3059-74789 GCA_013400335.1 Eurystomus gularis
TTGTTATTTTCAAGCCTTCCAGGAACGCTGGTTTTCCGTTTTTATTTCTTTTGTTTGTTTGTTTTTGTTTTGTTTTCTTTTTTCTCCTTTTGGGCTACCACAAAATATCCGATCAGGGCTGATTGTGTCAGAGCCGTGCCTAATTAAGGGGAAATCGGTTCACAGGGTTCACAGATTCCTTGCACAGGACGGTATTTTCTCTTTTCTTAGAAAAGCTGCTCTTTCTTCTAGAGAAATTGCTTTTTCCTATACAAACATGTTACTTTTTCTCACAGAAAGCACCCAAGGAATTTTGCGAGCAGCAGAGCGGGCTGAGGGGTTGCCTGGATGTACACCCCACTTATTTTTTGTGAAGTCTCACACTGAGGGAAGCACCCTTGGTTTAAGGTGGAGAAACCTGAGTCTCAAACGAGCGACTGCCGGATTCACACCAAGCCACACAGAATGCTCTCCGCCGGGAGCTGGGGGCAGCCCTGGGGGTCTCTGCCCTTCTCGCTGGGGAGCAGCTCAGCAGCACCAGGCACTCTCTGCCGGGAGAGGCTCAGCCAGCCCCCGGGTTTCAGGCAGAAGTACCTTATCTACTGACAGACACTAGTGGGTGGGATGTCCCCAGGTCCTGAGCTTCTTCAGGGAGCCAGCAAGAGCTGCAGCAGCTCGGATAGAAATCAGGCCACTGTGACTGGGACTGCTGAGTCAGAAGTCCTGGTGATGTGCAGCCAGGCTCCAAACTGCATGGCCAGCGATCCTTCTCCAGCCACAATGAGACATCTCTGCCCAGCAGCCATCCTCAGCTTTTAGGGGTCATCCACTCATGAAACCTTCTCATCAGGACACAACTGCAGCCAGGACATGGGAGAAAGTCACTGGGAAGCTCTGAAGAGAAGTGTCTGAACGACATCATTAGGAAACCCACTATCAACGCAAGAGCCATGACTTTCATAGAATCATAGCACATTTTAGGTTGGAAGGGACCTTTAAAGGTCATCTAGCCCTGCCCCTATCTCTGGTGGCTTAAAAATCAGAAAGACACAAAACCAGGAGTAAACCAAGCAGCAACACCACTAACAGTGACGCCCCAGCCACGGAGCCCCCGCAGCCATCACAGCCTGGGACCTGGGAGACAGCCGGTGGCCGCAGCGATGGAGGACAGTCAAACAGACCTTCCCCGAGTCAGAAGTGACAGTCTGGTCAGCTGAGCCCCAGGGCCACCTGTGTCCTCCCCGCTGCCCAGATTTATAGAGTGTAACATTTTAATAAAAAACACACACACCTCTCCACTTTGGTGCATTAAGAGATTTCTAGCAAAACATGGTAATGTTGCTATAAATTTCCCTCCCAGCACCCTCACAAGTAATAACTCAAGCCCCAGCATTTTGTATTTAATGTTTATTTTGATGGCTGCATTCCAGAAAGAAAAGGGAAAAAGAGGCAAAACCTACTCAACCACTCTCCCCATTGCTATTAGCCTGATGTTTTCAATAAAATTTAGTGCAAACTGGGAAACAAACACTTGGAAAAGGAAAGGAGGAAAACAAGCACACTTGGGCAAAATTCTCCTAGACATCTGCCAAGGCCTGGGTTCAAATCCTGGCTTAAATTACAGATGTCCTGCCATGGGCTCTCATTACGTCCTCCTCCCTTGGCATGCTCCAGCAGCACCCCAGGGAGCTGTACCTGTGCTAAGCAAGGCCCAGTGGTGGGATGCGCCGAAGGACTGGAGGTCCGAGGTTGAAACGTCCAAGTCTGGAAGTTAAAGGCTGAGGCTTCGTGGCCAAATAACTCAGGACAGAATACTAGGAGTGCTGCCAGCCATGTCTGAAGTACATGGCAGAGCTATTTAAAGCTCTCAGAGCACCTGCTCCTCTGGGAAGCCACCAGCTCTTCACGTGCACCAGCACTAAGCCCACACTTGCCACTGCATCAGGAGGAAACCACGCGGACAGATGGTGGTGCACCCAGAGAAGCCACGCTCCAAGAGATGACTCCCAGCTCCATTGAGAGCAGCTTGAACCCTCCTACAACGGTGAATATTTACCCAGATGCAATTTAAACTTCTGATGGCTTACTCAGAAGTAGCAACCTTGGAATCTGACCCGAATCAGATGCGGTTAACAAAAATGTGCTGAGAGCAGCAGCCCTGAGTCACTAGGTTGCTAACTCATGAGAGACGTGTCCCAGGCTTGCGGTGACCACGTGCATGTGAACTCTGCATGGGCTAAGCCCACGGATCTGCACATCCAGAGCACGTGAAACCCATCTTGGTGGCTCAGACCAGAAGAAGCCAATGGGCTTAAGACTTCCAGAATTTCTTCTCTTCTCAGTTCATTCCACACACACTTAGGACAAGCTCCGCTTGGTCCCTGAAGGCTCGACCAGCTCAACCTGTGCTCCCCTTTCTTTCCATGGGGTTTCTCTGGTCTCTGAATACTTGTTATTCTTCTCCCCACTTTTCAGCACAGAAATCACAAAGATTCACAGCCCTGGGTCAAGGGCACTGAATCGTCACCCGTCTGTTGTGCCATTGTGGCACAGGTATGATTTCAACCCCTTCTTGTGGTCAGGCCAACCTTGCTCTTGAATTCATGTCTCACACTGATGTTTCTATGGACAAAATGGCTCTGAGATTCAGCCTTAAAGGCGAAAAACCTACCAAATCACAGAGGACCACCACTCATGCCCATGGTGTCTTCCTGTGGGCCTCTGTTTTCTTCAGTCATATGAAATAAGCATCAAGACTTGGTCCTGAGCACACTGACTGGAGCAAAGGTGTCACCATCCATAGGGATCAGTAAGGCTCTCTGGTCTCTATTTTGGACCTAAGGTGATTGTTTCCATTTGAATGAAACCCAGTCACACACATGTCACATGAGGTATGCGTAAGGTGTGTGGGGACTCATGTCTGCTCTTCTGGAAGCAACAGGCTCACAGCAATGTTGAGCTGCCCACAAGCAAGCTTGCTGCTCACAGGAAGGGGAACAGCTCTTAGCTCTTTGCCAAAACCATGTTTGCAGTCTGTGACCCCCCCATGGGTCTGGAATATGAACCCGTCATTTCTAGAGGGGTCAAGACACATCTTTTTACCTCTCCTGCATTTCCTCATCTTCCTTTCCAGTGGAATTATCTCCACCAGGCTTCACACATTGAATACCCAGGCTGGTTTTCTACCTCCTAGAAATGGGTTTGGCTCTGGTGACACCATGGCGATTCACACAAGGCAGTCGACTCCTTGGTATTTGTCTCAAATCCAAAAAGAAGAAAGCTAATAATGGTTAAAGAGGGTAATGCTGTTCAGAAGGATGGCTGCATGGGTTTGGGTTGAGTGTGTTCCAACAGCCGGACTCAGCGAGACTCCCAGCCAGTCTGGACAAGAGAGACAGTCCAGGGATGTGTCCATCGGATTCCTTTTTTTAATACAATACATGGCACTGTGAAACATTGGAAGAGGTATGGTAGGTCCTCCTCAAGGCTTCAAGCAGCATGAAGGAAATGCATTCACTAAAAGCATTAAATTGTCTCAGTGGACTGATAGTCAGTTCCAAGAAACCCAGCATTTTATTCTGCTTTTTTTTTTTTTTACTAGATAATATTCTTTTTATAAGGAGAATGGGAATAACAGTCCACTCTAGATGACCAGCGTGATTGACTTCAACTGAATCAACACTCTTCCAGCTCACATTTGAGGCAGCTCTCGGGTGATATTTCCGGGAGGGCAATGGAGTTGTGTGATGCGATTTAAGCAAAACAGAGAGCTGAAATACCATTTCTTTTTTTAGATTTCTGGAGGGACAAGAAGAGATTTGTTTTAAAAGCCTTCCACCGCCTTAAATCCATAGATTTATTTTACCTTGGGACAAGCAGCAAGGATGAGATCACTGAACTACACGGATGAACAGAGACCCCACAGATACCACAGAAACCAGAGTCTGGTTACTCCCATGGTCGAGGGTGAAATGAAACTCTACCCGCTGCCTGGTGTCCTGCTCCCCCTGCCCAGGGACACCATTTCTGTGCTACCCTGGGTGCAACCACTGAATGCAATGGTACTGCTGTTCAGGTCCACTGAGGATACACCTCGTGTGCTGTCTTCTCACAGGACCAGAGGCCAATTCAAGGTCTTTGTACTGATTTCTAAAACTCTTGAGATGGTGAGAGCCTGGCCCAGGTTGCCCAGAGAGGTGCTCGATGCCCCATCTCTGGAACCATTGCAGGTGAGGTTGGCCGGGGCTCTGAGCAACCTGTTCTAGTTGCAGATATGCCTGCTCCCTGAAGGGGGGTTGGACAAGATGACCTTTGAAGGTTCCTTCCAACCCAAACCAGCCTATGATTCTATGATTCTATTCTATGTAGCAGAAAGTCAGAATACAAAGGACCACATACAGCAGTGGGGCCTCCCTGCAGCACGGGATAAAACCAGTGACCAGAGATACCAGAGCTGAAGGGTGCAAGAACTTGCAACAGTTCCGTCGAGCACTCCAAAACCTCATTTCTCCAGCACATCTTCCCAGAGAAAGCACACGTGCACATACGTGCAGCTAGCACAGGCATGTGGACTTCAAAGTTTGTTTTTCTACCTGCTAAAAAGAGAAATATATAAATATTTTTGGAGCTGTCCAGGAAACATTACGTCCAGGTCTCTGAGGGAAGTTGAGTTTTGGGAACTGTCTCTTTCTCTTAGTCATACGAGACTCCAGTGTTTCCAGCTTTTGGATGGATGTGTTTCCAAAGGGAAATTTTCTCCTCAGCCTCCTGGGACTGCGTTATGTTGGCTCATGCAACCTAGATAGTGGCTTGTCCTGATTTCTGTGTGCCTGGGCCCAATCTGCTCTGTGCTAAAGTCAATAAAAGTTCTGCTTTTTGTTCAGCTCCTTGGCAGCAGGATTAGGCTTTCTGTTTGTGTTACTTTTTTATCTTCAATTTAGTTTTTCTGCCAAGGCCTTTAACCATTTATGTCAACTGGTGATAGAGAAGGCGAGAGGAGAGAGGGAGAGGCGATAGGTTTTTTTACATTAAATACTATATATTGAGCATTGAAGAATCTTAGCTGCTGTGCACAAAACTTTGAGTTCTTTAGGCAGACGCCTGCCTTCCCAGGTTAGAATAACTTGGCAAAGTTACTCCCTACTTCTCCTTGGCACAGCTGCTCTTACAGATAGATGAACATCTCAAGCCCTTCGAGCACTATGGAAATCATTGAAGAGCCAAGGAATATGCCCAGGAGTCATTCTTCAAAAACTGGGTAAAGAATAGTCTGAAGTTACAGTTAACTTTCTCTCCCTTTTCTCTTTCTGTGCCTCGTATGGGCCATAAACCAACATCCTCTATTCTCCAGAAGCAGCAGGAGCACTGCCTAGTAGCATAAACACGCAGATACTAAAATTTGAGCTCATTCAACCATAATTGACCAAAAAGAAAATGAAGCGAAAACAGAAAAAAGCTTAGTACACAGCTAAGAAACAAATAATGTCTTTCCCGAAGCCAGAAGGACACCTTTCCCTCTCTCTGATGAGAAATCCTCGGGAGATTCACCTTTCAAGCTGGCTTAAAGCTTTGTGAGTTGTTTAGCATGTAAACCCAAGGGCTATTTGGGATGGGGAGCGTATCCTTGGTGCAGGGAGTGTTTGCAAACAGATAGTGACACTGTCCCCTCTGTGCTGCTCTGTGAGCATCCTGCCGGTGCCGTGCTGGAAGGCAGCGGCTGGAAAAGCAGCTGGGCAGTGGCTGTTGTGGGAGCACAGTTTCTCCATGGTGTGGGTGAGGATCAACATGGCCAAGGGCTCTGGCAGTCACTGTGAGGACACTGTGCCTTGGCCGGGGCAGCTGGGTCACCTCATTCCCCGCACGGCAGAGAGAGGATGATGAAGTGCCTGATGGTCATCTCTGGCTCCCAGTCCTACCTCCCTCCTGAGGGAGAAAACCTCCCAGCCAGTACTGGGCTGGAGCTTTAATGCAGCCCAAATCCCCAGACCTTTGACAGACAGATGCTCTTATAAAAAAAAAAAAAAAAAATTGAAGGTCAAATCCAATTTTCTCTAACAAAGTCATAGACTTAGAGGCACAGGAATTTCTTGTGGGTTTAGATCATTCCTGCGAAAGTATCCTTGCTATGTCCCTTCTCCAGCACGTACGGTTAGGCAGGACTGCTCCCAGTTGCCCAGAATGGGCTCTCAGTTACACTGAGGTAAATCTAGGGCAAATCCACAAGGCTCCAAGAACAAACAATACGAAGTCTGGGACTGAAAGAGACGGTTCAGGGAGCTATAGACGGAGGAGTTTGATATCGGTCGTGGATTAAATAGTGCAACAGTTATGGTAAACATCATGGACTTTTAAAAGGCTTTTGCCAATACGTGGCTTCACAGGAATGGGGCTTGTGAGAGGAACTGCTTGTCTTTTCCAAACAGGAACGTGGCCTGCTCGGGAAAGTCAACTGACACGAAACCTGCCTACTTGCATTTCTGGACCATGCCTGTCTTAATACTGCCAGATTAAAAACTCGTAGCAGGCAGAATTAAGATGGGACTTTTTAAAGCGAAAGCAAATTTGTACATGGATTTTGATGGAAATGTGACCAGTGTGACACCAGGAGTGACGCTCCTTATTTCTGGGAGCAGAGGTTGTACAATGCTTGGTAAGGCTGCTACTCAAACATCGCACCCAGCTCTGCTCGCCTCTGGCTGTGCAAGTGCTGGAGGAAGTGGAAGAGATTTTTGCCGAGGCAACTGGCTAAATCTCATAATGGGAGGCTGTGTAGATCATGATCCAGTTGTCGTGTTGGAGAGAAAAGGTTGGGAGATCCCTGGCTGCCTGCAATTGCAAAGAGAAATGTCTGCGTATGTGGGGCTTTTCCATCCTGCAAGAGAAAATGCATCGTAAGATGCGATGGCTGGATGCTGGAATCAAACATGTTCATCCTTGGAGCAAGGGAGCCTTTCATGGCCACCAAAGACACCTCTCTGTCCCAGGGCAGAGGGCCTTCCTGGAGCTCGGAGGCTTTAAGCTTAGAAAGCTTTTGGAAAAACATTATTTTAACCCAGCTTCTGGGAAAAACACATTGCCTGGGTAATGCAGGAAGCAAAGGAGATGATCACAGCCGTCACTCCTGGTCTGGGAGCACAGGAATAGATGAGCAGAGGCTCAGCTTCGCTTCTGCCATGGCATGTGGTGTTACGCGAGCTCCTCGGCCATTTAAGCATTTTGGGGTCTTTATTTTATAGGCAGGGATAATGTCTAAATACACATTATTTTTTTAACACCACCACCCCCTCTTGTGCTTTGTAGAGTCCCAAGCTACAGTTGCGGAGCTGTGGTCAGGATAAAAGCCGGCAGACCAACCATAAATCAGCCAGAACCGAGTTCCTTAACCTTTCATATTAACCTCTTGCATTGACTTGAGTTAGGTGCTACACTCTGCTGCTATAAATCATCCTGCAGTGAATTTATGAGCTTCAGCACAATAAAGGGGTTTTTCTTTATCCCCCCTCCCCACCCCTCACCCCTTTCTCTTAGTGCTTTTCAGAAATTATGCAGGAAAGGCCTAATGACTGGGATCTGTGAATATTGCTAACTCTCCTTTCCTACCAAAGGGATCTGGCAGGAAGATGTGGGGGTTGGGAGAGGAGGGGGAGAGACTCTTAATTTCACCGGCTGGTGACACAACCAGGAAAGCCTGTTCTAAAAAAACCCAAGAAACCATTAACTGCTCCTTGGAATGGGGAAAAAAAAAAATTAAAAGCTAGTAATGAAACCCATTTGGGAGTTAAAATAGAAATCCATTCCCTTGGATACAGTCATCACCGTGCTTCCCCCCTTCCCAGGGCAATCGGTGCATGAGGACAGTGGGTTGCTCTGCCCACCCCTGCAACCTCTCCAGGGCTAGAGATGTTTTGCTGGGCCTAGCTTCTCTGTGCTCTGGGATCACGTATACAGGATCGAGCCTGCGACAGCATGAGGAGACCCCTTAGAAAATCACCCTCTGAGTTTGTCCAGTGCTGGAATGAAAGCCAGTGGGGTCCCATCCCTTGCTGCTCCCATTGGTGGCACCTGGGGAGAGGACCTGAGGCTGGCACCCCTGAAGGGGGGCACGCAGATGGGGATCTCTGCATTTCCGCGGTGCTACCTGGAGGGAGGAGGGAGTTTTGCAAGGATACCAAACGCCAGGGATGTATCTCGGTGCAAGCAGGCCTGCCAAATCCTTCCCTCCTGCCATTACCCTGTAATGCTGCGCTTTGCTGTTTGCTGCCCTCCAACCCAGAGCTGGCTGCATTTCTGTGCTGTTTGGAGGTTTGGAATTATTTTGAGATATTTACACAGTGATAAAGTATGTGGCTTGCATCTGTGTCCTGGCATCTTTCAGCTTGTCTCACCACGGTATTTCCGTGGTGCTGGTGGCTGCAGCATCCCAGCCGAGAGCTGAGGTCAGTGCCACTACCATCGAACTTGCTCCTGCCTCCACCTCTAACACTGAGGCAATTCATGCCGATGAACATCGTGTCTTGGGGATGCCCAAGACCTGCTTGGCCTTGCAAACCCATGGGCTCTCTGAGCCCATGCCTGAAGGCAACATATTGTGTCCCTTCTCCCATGCAGGAGGGGCTGGGAGGGCTGCAGGCAGAGCCTCATTTCCAAACCAGCACCCCGGGGACCCCATCATCAGGTGCTGGAGATCTTGGTACCTTGGCTACCTCTGACATGGAGCAAAGCACTGGCATCAGCATGGCTCCTCACCTTCCGGAAGTACCTGCTTTTCTGTGGCCCTGTCAAGAATGAGCAGCTTTCTGTCCTACCTGTGGGACATTCCATTCTAGTGGCTCTGTCAAAGATAAAATGGCCACTTCAGTTACATATAAGCACAGAGCTCTCTTTTTCCCGAGGGAGGTGATTTTATCCCATTATTTCCATTTATTAGTACAGCTGGTGCTCCCTAAACTCAGCGTGACTTTGCCGAGGTGCAGGGATTCTGCTCGGGCGGTGGCAATGAAGGGGAGCAGTGGCTGCTCCCCAGAGCTGGGGATGGTTTTGGGGATCAGCGTGGAGCTCCGTACGGAGAGATGAAATACTGAGGGCTCTGTTCCCTGGCCTGGGAGAGCAGCCCAGTCGTCCCACGGCTAACCCAGCAAGCCTTAGGGAGCAAAGCAAACACCCTGCAAGGAGAAAATTAAACAGAGGAGATTTGCTGGTTACCTGCAAGGCAGGGGTGAGCATCTGTGTATTTTTGTGCTTTATTTTGGTTTTTTTTTTACAATGTACAGAAAAACTGGAGAGGGTTTGGCTGAAAGTTTTTCTTGTGCTGTCTGTTATATGGTATATTTCCCCCGTTATATGGTGGCCATAGTTCATATGGAGTCTCCTTGGAGTGCTTACTCTTGCACCTAAAAAGATGGGGCGATCTGCACGCTGGGGCCATCAGCCCCCCCGGCCACAGTCCTAAAGGGAAGTGGGTGCCCATCGAGCCCATGGGGTGTTGCTGGTGGGACCAGGGCAGGCTGCTCTTCCTGGGTCCCTGCAGACCCCAGTGTGGGGGGCATCCCAGCCTCCCTGCCCATGGGGAAATGGCACCCAAAAATCCAAGGGAAAACAACAAAAAAGCTGGACCCTGCTGGCTGGATCATTCATGGAGATATTTCTAGTTCTCCGTTTGTTTACCTTTTAGAAAAGTTAATTGGCTCCTTTTGATCTTACGGCGAAAACCACAAAGGAAATTTTGTGAGAGTAGGAGAGAGGCCTGTGAGTTCCTCCGCTCGCTCTAGATATTAATTAAAACAATTCTGTTTGAGTCTTAATTTAAAGAAAACATTATTTTCCCCCCCTCGCTTATTATTAAGAGCCCGCTACGTCCCTAGGCTAAAGCACTCGTTCCACAAATAACCCTCCCAACAGCTGCCAACTTGGTGCAGTTTATAACCTGCCTTTAGAATATATATATATATCTATCTGTGTATACAGAAAGAGTGGTGTTTATAGCAGTGTCGTCTTTAAAAACGTCCAAATAGGCCATTTGAGATTATGAGAAAGCTTAATGGGCTAAGGGAAAATCATAGCAAGCTTACAGAATGTTACTTTATTTTTTAAAACAGGACTTTCCCCAGCGTGCTGAAATTAAACCAATTTTAAACTCCAAGTTCAAAGCAGTTAAGCTGAAGATGTGACAAGAAATTATTTCTTTTCTGAGGCTGATTCAATTAGCAGAGCTATATTAGGAGAGCAAGTCATGCAATCTATTTATGGACACATGTATCTCTACATAATAATAGACAATAAAAATAAAATAAAGAGAATCACAAGGCAAAAATAGCTGATGCTTTTTCTCAAGTCTCTTCTAGTAATTTATCGGGGGCAGCAGCTCTCTGCTGCTTGCATTTTTTTGGTTTCAAACAAAGGGGATCCCTCCTCCTTTTTTATGAATTCTCTGGCTATTTTTATGAAGATGGTCAAGGGCAAAACCAAGTCACCGGCAGGCCCCNCCCCCCCCCCCCCCCCCCCCCCCATACACACATTTAAAATGATATTGTAAGGCAGCGAAATGGGTTTAGAGAAAATATGGCTTGTGCCAAATGATGACACAAAATAAACAAACAAACAAATAAAATCTGACCCCGTGCTCGGAGGAAAATAAAAACAAAATGTGCTTAAACCAGGTAAAAAGCTGAAGGGACAAACCCGGGGGAAGTTTGTGTGCTGAAGGCACAAGCCCTGATGGGAAAAGCGTTCGGCTCGAAGTCAGGGGATTAATGGAGTGGAAATTCCTAATGGATCTTCTTGTTGTAAAACTTTTCTATACCTGCTGCCCACTGAGCTTTCTGTGCAGATACATGCGTGGGGACAGAGCCGTGTATTTGCAGCTCTTTGTCTATACATTCACTACCCTAAGAACACAAACCGCTGTCAGAGGAGAAATCATTCTCTGAAGAGAAAAAATAGATGTCCACGTAGCAAAGCCATCAAAACGGCGTGATTACGGGAGGCGAATAAAGCAGGGAGGCATTGTGGGCACAGAGCGAACGCGCCGCGCGTAATTGCAACATCATGGTCAAGACGTTGTGTTTTCCTTTGAAAAAGCTACGTAATTATCAGCCAAAATGTGATGGGGAAGCACAGCAGAAACGCGCGACCTGCTCAAGAGATTTTTTGAGCTTTCCTGTTCTGTTTTTCAGCAGTAGTTTTTGGATCAACAAATGGGATGTATCAGCTGTGTGAAAATAAATTGCAATATTTCCCCCCCTTGTTTTAACACACACGTTTAAGAAATACGATGCTGTCAAAATATAGTTTTAAATAATTAAAGCAATAAAAGTGGAACTAAGTCTGATTTTTTTTTTTTTTTGTAGCAGAAACAGACTCTGGAAGATGTTACAATTTTTATAAACATTTTTATGCTGTGTTTGGCTTTTCCAGTTGCCTTTTCCCAACCATGAATATTTCTCTTTTTCAGTCAGTACAAAGATACTTGCAAACTATTATCTCAAGCAAAACAAAGACAATGGAATATTTTTGACTGGCAAAAAGGGAAGGTATTGTTCCATTTTTTAAAGTGAAGAAATCAGAATAAGAATGCATAAATGTGAACGGTTTATAAGAAACAAAACCTACTTGACTCTTGCTCTGCTTAAAGGAAAGGCAAATAAAATCAGTTGGAGCTCTTTAGATTTATCCCCTGCAGAATAATCCTAAACAGCTATCTAAATAGGATACTATTCTAAATTAATTTCTCCCATTTTCCCCGGAAGAGACAAGTCTGTAGAATTATTGAGAATTTGTTTTTTTTTAGTAACAGCAGAAGGAAAATAAAAATTTCTGCAGGTTGGCGACTGAAATGAGATAATTGTTAAGAGGGAGGGAGAGAGGGAAGGAGCAAGTGTTGAAAAGCACAATCAGACAGCAAAACGCAAAGCTTCTCTCTTGCCAAATCCAGCTCAGCGTTAAAGCAAAGAAGTTACTCAGCAAAGAAAGAAAAGTTCGGACCCTACCTTTGTCAGCTGGAAAGTAATGGGGAACGTCTTCCCAAAGTGGGGCTGACCTGCACTGCCTACGCCGTATGCCTTACCTTAAAATCTAGCTATTTCTAACCAAAACAGCTTGGAGCAATTCACATAAAACAGACCCAAATGTTGCCCATTCCATGGAAAAGATCAGGTTTCTGTCTCAGCTCAGCCTGTGATATCAGACTTGGACTCTTTTTTTTTTTTTTTCCCCTTAAATATGTATTCTTATGTTTCCAATCCTCTGACACACTTTTTTCATCTCAGTAATGTTCTCTTTTTTTTGGGAAGGGTGTGTGGGAAGGATTTCCAACTTGTCAGGGCTCTGTCTTTTCAGTACAATTAAGCTTTCACTTGATCATTTTGAAGGCCGGAATGATTTGCTGTGGTCACAAGCTCTTTATTATTAATATTGTTGCAGATACATAAAGTTTACTGTGAGCTGTAAATATGTCAGGTTTTGCCATGGGGTTTACTAATAAAGAACTCCTAGAGGGGGATTATTGATGGGAAAGATAATCTTTTCAATAAGGGGTCCTGCTTTTTTTGTCTCCCCAGGCGAGCACTACATTTTTTTTTTTTTTTAAATGGGTTTGTGACCGTAAGGAATTGATTGATTGTCAAGTGACACTTCCAAGTTATTTCTGTAGGTGTCACCTTGGGTTAGCACAGTGGTATTGAACACAGCAAATACTTTTGTTTCTTTTGAATTCTGGCCACATAATTCTGCTAATTACTTCTTTTTTTAAACAACAATGGCAAAAAAGGCAAATATGTTTGAATTTCTCTTCTGCCAGCGTTTTTCTTTCTTCTTTTGAAACATCCTATTATTAAATATGTATACATTTGGTCAAGTCACAATAAGTGTCCGATCAATCATTCTTAACTCACTTTGGTATTTGCTGTAATAACAATAAACAATTCGGTGCTCATCTGGTGTTAATGTGGCTGTCATACGGCTGCCCAGAAAGCTTCTATGCACATTGACTATTAATTAAATGCATCATTATGTATTGTGAAAAGAAGAGGAGGAGAGAAGAGGAGAGGAGAGGAGAGGAGAGGAGAGGAGAGGAGAGGAGACGATTTCGATTGGAAGGGAACTACAGTGACCACCTAGTCCAACTGCCTGACCACTTCAGGNGAGAGGAGGAGGACACCTGTGGAACCCTGTCTGATCAGAAGTGCTTTCCTAGTTGGCTTACACAGCATTGGGAAGGAGGGGAAATGAACGGTGAAATAAAGCTCTATTGCTTCAGCAGTTGCTCCAAATCCAAAGCTTAAATTTTACAATCATCTAAATGAAATCTAGCCAGCACAGGAAGCTCTAGATTCTACAAGACCTTCTTGCTCCCTACAACTGAGGTAGGAGTTGGTCTCTTCTCCCAGAGAACAAGTGATAGGACAAGAGGAAATGGCCTCAAGTTGTACCAGGGGAGGTTTAGGTTGGACATGAGGAACAATTTCTTCATGGCAAGGGTTGTGAAGGACTGGCCCAGGCTGCCCAGGGCAGTGGTGGAGTCCCCATCGCTGGAGGGGTTTCAAAGCTGTGGAGATGTGGTGCTGAGGGACATGGTTTAGTGGTGCCCTGGCAGTGCTGGGTTAACGGTTGGACTTGATGATCTTAAATATTTCTTCCAACTAAAACAATTCTATGATTGTATGATTCTAGGGAGCGTGGGATGGCAGGCACCTGCAGGACTCTTAGCACCCCAAAATGAACCCAAGCACCAGACAGGAGACCACCTGAGGCATTTCTGCTTATTGAAAGAATTCCATGTGTAGCTCTGTATGCGTTCATCATCCCTGAAATTATGCCCAAACATGCAGAGAGCTCTTGCTCTTGCCTGTGGCTCCTTACCTTAACGCTGCCCGTGGTTGGGAGATGCAGAGGAGGGGATGTAGCTCCAGCTCAGGGGGCTTTAGCTGCAGGCAAGTGGCCATTTGCTACCCCAAGACACCCCCATGGGAGCAGAGGTGGTGGAGCAGCTGGGTCAGACTTGCTGGAGCTCGCACGGGATAAATCGTCAGGGGCAGGGAGGAGGGCACAGCTGAGCTTGCCATGATGGAGAGAGGAGTGGGGGGATTGAGCTTGGCAGGCAAAAACCCCCAAACCTCAGCTGTCATCGGGATAAAATAATGAATGGCTGAGACGCAGGCTTGGTGAAGCAAGTGTGTTCAGGAAAACCTGTAACGTCACGCTTGCTTTTAAGCCCCACTGGTGTCCAATCAGTGCTGTCCTGAGGAACGGTTGATTTAAGCACATACTCAGGAGTTTTCTGGACTTGTGGCCCAGGATGGAGGCAGCCAGCCAGAGCAGTTGCAAGCCATGGGCATGGGCTTCCTCCACATGGTCCCAAGCTGCAGAGGAGCAGAGCTGATCCTGCTCAGAGTCAGCTCCAAGTTTTGATGTATAATTGTGAGCAATTGCCATCCAGGCTCAGGAAAGCTGAACGGGGGCCTTGTTTACTTTACCCTTCTTATTTTTTCCCCTGAAGGCAAGCAGCCAGGGTTGGGTTTCAGCCTGGTGGCTGCTTGGGTCGATGACACAGAGGAACAAGGGCTGGTTTGCGCCGTCCTGCTCAGCCCTTGATAGTGTCTGGGTACTACAGCCCGGCTTGTCGTGTTAATGAAGTTCCTTAACATAAACACTGCTTTTCTAACCCACTCCTCAGGGCCATGGAAAAATCCCTCAGCTTCAGCTCAGGAAAAAGCCAGGGCAAACACAGACACATAGTGGGTATAATCCACTGGAGAAAAAAAATACCCAATTATTTTGGTCTAGGTAGCTGTTTAAACATAATCTTTATCTTGCCCCTTTCTCTTCCTAGATGCCTGTCCCCTTGTCACAAGCAGCAATGAATAAAACTGATGCAACAGGTTGGCTTCTTTGCATGATCCCCTTACTCTGCTGGGGTTGCTGGTGGCTTTGATGCTCTCCTGAGCACCTCTTGGAGGTATCAGGTCGTATGTGCCTAACACCAGAAGGGCATCCTGCTCTTCTGAGGAGTCTCTGCTGCCAGACAGAAACAGTTTGACAGGCAGAGGTTGTCTGCTGCTGTCTCGGATAGAATGGCATGCATTGTTTTTCGCGGAGTGAATCTGGACTGTCTCTCCAAATGGTAAATTATAGAGAAAAGGGCGTTCTGTGAGGACCAGAATTGTTTCAGCTGAATAAGCTGGATGGAAAAACTCACAAAAATATCAAAACAGGATTGGTTTTTAAACTTTTTCTTTTTAATGCAGTGGTATGAATCACTTTAGAAGTGTAAAACTGCAATGCAGGGTAACAAAAAAGACACAAGTTGAAAAATGAAAGTGGGAGAAAAATAAATTAAACAGCTCCCCATCGCTTTGAGTTGGAGGAAGCATGTGGAGCTGGAACAAAACAAAAGACAGGCAGCTTTTCCGTTCTTCCCTCAAAACTTAAAAAATTCTAGCTTGATGCCAAGCCATCAATTTTAACTTAGCCCAAATTTCACTTTGGCATCTGAACTAGAAAAAAACCCAACCCAGACTTGTGCAGTGCTAGCACTGAGCTGAATGGTCTGCCCGGACCTTCTCAGACCTGGGATTCACCTCTCTAAACAAAACTCTGCCTGAGGTTTTATCATATCGAAATAATTCCTCATGCTGGTGAATAACAGCACTTCTCTGGTCCAATCTGGACAGATTGGCATCTGCCAAAGTAGAAAATATATCTTCTGCACACTGGCCACAGTGGGGCAAGGCTGAAGGTCCTTGTTCCACCAGTGGAAACAGGGCATGGAGGTGTAACTGGAGTGCCCTGGTATGATGGAAAGCACTAATCTTTCCCAATAGAGAAGACAAACTTTCATCTGTGAAAGTCACATTATTTCCTTGATCTTGGAGACATCCAGGTGACCTTCCAACCCATATTATTCTGTGATTCCTAGAGACGCGGGAGAAGAAGAGAGACATTCTTCAGTGCCATTCTTCAGACTTCAGTGCTGTTGGACAGTCTCTTACTGTCTCACTGACTGCTCTAGCTGTAGTCCATCTGCTAAAATTAGGAACAGCCCAGGGCAAAGCAAGGTTTGTTTTCTGGGGATGAAGAGCAGAATAAAAAATGGCGGGGTCTGGGGGACATGAAGGGGTGACCGCTCTCCTTGGGGATATGCTGGCTTCTCTTCATCAACCGGACCAGGAGTGTGCAGGGACCTCCCAAGCTTTTTTTTTCAGGTGAGGCGACTCCCTGATGATGTGACTGAAGGACAAGGATGTAAAGACATATCTGAGCAAGTAAGAATGAAGTCTTAAATATTAATGGACTGCTCAGCAGAGGGTAAATTCATCTGTCTGTCTGGTATTATGACCTGCAGAGGCTGCAGTTTGTGTCCTGGAAGTTTATGTGTCATTTCCAACTTGAACAAACTACCTCTTTTGAGGCTATCTCTGGTGTGGCAGTGATAGGGCTCTGGTTTTCATGACTGATGGGTTTCACGCCGCTTGGGAAGGAGAGTTGTGAAATCTATCTTCTCGCCAGAATCTGCATGAAATTGGTGCATTTTCCCCTTGAGAAGGCCCCTGAAACTGATAGCCTTCTCCTGAAGGGGCCACAAAATCCTCAAGCTTGCTGTGAAGCATCAGTCCTTCCTCTCTGAGTGAGCGATTAGAGAGAGCATGCAGCATGGCCCCGTGTGCTGTGCAGCTTGAGAAGAACCTGATCAAGTGCCTGAAGACACCAGCTGAAATTAAACCCCAAAGATAAGGGAAAAACAACCATCGTCAGGGTCTTGCTTTAACCTCTGATGCTCCAACAGGCTCAGTGACAGCTTAGGTGGTTCCTTTTCCTGACATACAGTAAAGGGACACCAAGGAAATGCTTTTTCCTGATAATTAATAACGATCTTCTGTGGCCAAGACATTAGACTCTATGCTTTGGAACCTGGGGCAATTTCTTTAGCCAAAGACCTCAAGATTATATCTGACATGTCATTTATTGCACCTTCTCAAATTAGGGGCTCTGAGCAACCTGCTCTAGTTGCAGTTGTCCCTGCTCACTGCAGGGGGGTTGCACTAGATGAGCTTTAAAGGTCCCTTCCAACCCACATCAGTCTGTGATTCTGTGATTCTATGATTCTATGACTCTGTGATTCTATGAATTCTGTAATTCTGAATTACCTGTCATTTTTGGAGTTAGAAGAAGAGGGTGCCAGGACTTCAGGCAGAGAAGAAGATCAGGCAGATTGCTATTGAAGGAAGTTAAAGGACAAGCTCAATGGATCTACGATCGATCACCTCCTGTTCCAATTCCCTCCACTGAAGAAGGAATTGAAGGGAAGCAGCCAGCTGAGGGGACATTGTAATTAATGTAACACAGAAGGTGAATGAGAGCAGGAGGGAAGGCTGGGAGATGAGGTCCAGAGAAGAGAAGGGAAAGGTTTAACTGCACTTCAGGTACAGTTTTCATTTCTGTGCCTTTTGTCCCCATGAACACGTCTTAATAAATTCAAGGGACATTAGTTATCCTGCTTGCACTGTTCCAAAGAGCTGAATTCCTCCTGCAGTGAAAGTCTCTGAGATGACACTCAGTGCCCTTGGAGGCAACGATAAGCATCGGAGTGAACTAGGGCTCCAGCCTTTGGTTTTTCCCCAGGTTCAGAGGTGCTTCTACTTGTTTGCCTGGTCTCTGATTGCGGAAATCCTTGTTCTGGATCTGATGAGCTAGCTGCATGAACAAACTGGGTGGTGGCCACTGCCTACTGCTTCATAAGAAACTGGGAAAAAATATTTTATGGACAATTTTTTAGACAAACTTTCTAAAGAGATTTATTTTTTCTCCAGACCTCAGGCAATTGGAATTTGGCCTGTCTTGAAGCATGCTGTCCTTTATTGCTAATTACCTTAGTGCCATCTGGATATTCTTATTAGGACTATTAAATCTCCCCTTTAGAAGGGGGTAGGTAATACCAGGCATTGGAGTGGGTGGGAAGGATCCCACCAGCTCATATTTATCTGCAGAGAAGACCTAATAAGAAGTTAAAGTAAGAGCCATAATAATTTTAAATAAGAGCTGATTAATACATCTACAGGGTACTTGAAGCTCAGTCCTTGTATGGTTCCAAACGGGGGGCATTGCTTAATGTTGGCATTTCATAAATTCCCTCCCTTTGAGCTGGAGAAGCCATCTCTTTACCCTTTGGTGGGAGAACACAGATGTACTTTTTACAGCCTTGATTGACTAAAGAAAGCCACAAAATCAGATTGCGGCACAAGGGATCACAAGCCAAGCACACTGGAACATTTTGTTCTCAGAACATCACATTGATTTCCACGGTCATGTTTTCTGCCCTGCAGTGGTGGCTGTGACGCCTTCCCGCTCATGGGCAGAAGCCAGCACTTGAAAATCTGTAACCTTGACTGTTCTTCTCAATACTGACCATGGATACCTCTGACCTGCAGCAGAACTTCTTGTTTCAGTGGTGGGTTCTGTACCCATGGCACTGCCAGGGGTCACCAGCCTGGCTCTGCAGCTCCTGGTGTGATGGAGCTCCCTCCCTGCAAGTACCTAGGACATAAATGGATTGACTACCAGATGGAGGTACGCAATGTCTACACAGACACATGCACAGGTAGGTAGCCTGGAACAGCCAAATACAAGCCAGCTGAGGCTAAGGAAAGTGGTGCTGAAACTGCCCAATTCAGCGAATGGAAGCTCTTTGCACCAGCATCCAACCAACACATTGCTGACATGAGATGACCTTCTCCTCTGTAGGTCTTTGGAGAAGATGCCAGGGAAAAAGGCAGAAGCTGCTGGTCTTTGACACAGTCATGTTTTTTTTTTCCACCCACACTTCTGGGCCTCACTCCCACGCTGATGTCTCTGCAGACCTTAGCCCAGCACCTTCGAGCAGACCTTCTATCATCTGTTGGATTTTCAGCTGTTTGAGCTTCCTTAAGATGTGGGTGATTGCTTTTCAGATAAGACACATGGCGTAGGATGGGTGTATTATTAACGTGTCATTTTACCTCTGATCATTTCATTAAAAAGGTTTTATAGCTCCATTACAAGCTTTTAGGTCATGGGTTGAAACAGAAGGAAAATCTGCCCTGGCTTGTGGAAGATAATGTGTTTACGGGGTGAGGGAAAAGGCAGGTGCACAATGGGGAGGCAGCAGCCAGGTGAAGGGGAACATCTGGAATTGGTGCAACTCGGGCTTGTAGGCTGCCTACAAAAATAACCGCGTTGGTCTTGTCGGAGATTTTATATGTTTAGAGGTGTTTGTTACCATTTTGCTTTTAGAAGAAACGTCATTGCTCTGTGTCTGGAGGTGGGACCAGTAACATCATTTTCAGTCCCAACAGCCTCCACTAATCAACTTCTGTCCTGAACAGTGGAATGTTTTGCATAATTTGAATTGCACTTGTGTTTTTCTGAGTCATGAGATGAGACTTAAGGATGGCACTGGCCTGGTGCTGGCATTCGCCCTGTTTCATGTGGCATTGGCCATGTTGCTTAAGACACCCAAACGTACATGGTTTTGCAACCCACCATCAAGACATATTGTGACTCTTGAGATGGCAGGGGGCAAGGCACAGTAGGAAGGAAAGAAGAGGAAAACAAGACAGGTAGTGGGATGCTGTTTGTACGTCTTCTGCTGTGGAATTAATCCTCCAGTATTGATCAAAACCTACCACCTGATCTTTTCATGCTTTATTTTTTTTCTTTATAATTTAAAACCTAACCAGCCCCTCCACTCCGTCAGTTGAAATCTTGGGTGGAGACGAATCACTTGCCTCTTTATTTGGGCAGTGCCATAAACGTTCTGTCTCACAGTAGGTGATCGGCCATAAAAGAGGAACTGTTAGAAGACAGACAGCTGTGGGCTGTGTTTCAGGCAGTCCTCAAGCTCCTCGGAGCTGTTTAACACACTTTGGCATGAACTGTGAATTGACATGTTTGTTCTGCCACTTCACAGCCAGCTCCTCCCAAACTTCCCTTCCTAACCCAATGGTTTAGGAAACCGGACGACAGTCAATGCTCCTATATTCAGCAGAAAAAAGCATAGGGGATTATTTTCTCTCCTTACAAGATACCTGTCTCCTCCTTTCTGCCCTCTGCCTGTCTCTGTCTACAGAGCAGCAGTTCTAACTTGTTCTTGTGGGGTTTTTTTGCATTTAATCCACTGAATTTGAGGTTTCATGAAGAAATTTCACAGGCAGATTCCTTCCTGCTAGCACACCATTATGGATAGTGCGATACTGCTTGTCTTCCTTCCTTCCTTTCTTCCTTGCTCCCTTCTTCCCTCCTTCCCTCCCTTTCTTCCTTTTTTCCATCCTTCCTCCCACCCTTCCTCATGCATCTGCAGGAAGAGCTGGACCACAGCCTCCCCACCAGTCCCTCCTCCTCCTCCTCCTCCTGCCTTCCTAGGGCAGAACCTTTGTTCCCCTTCGGCAGTGGAGAAGAGGGGTAGAAAAGAAGCTTACCGCATAGCTTAACTATGTTGATTTTTCTGTTAACTACTCCAACATGTTCAAAGCTTTGACTTCGTGTAAGCAGATTCATCCAGAGGAAAAGAGATGTTAGGGAAAAAACAATTGTGAAAGATAAAGGAATCACTTGAAAGTGATCTGGCCACGCTGTGCCGTGGCTGTCTCTAAGCAGAGGAGAGTCTTTCCGGGTCTGGAGAAAGTTAGCAAAGTGTAGCCCTGCATTGTGGGAGGCGGATGCGAGAACCACATATGTTAATATCTGCTCTTGACAGAGTGTTGACCTGAATGGCAAAATTCACATGTGCATCCGAATCATCACTAAGACACAGTGCTCTGAGAGACCCCAGTTTGATTTAAGAGTGCCTCTGATGAAAGAACTCACGTTTAAACTTCAGCTGCAAACCCAGAAGCTCTGTTCAATATATCTGGGGCTATGTTTTAGTGGCCATACGCAAGTTCATCAAAAGCCTCCCAGAGGCTCATGAGCCTTTTTGTTGAAGCTGGCTGGGTGAAACCTGGAGAATTGGAAAAATGTGCACAACCTGATCTTTGAACATTGTGGTCCAGCCAAATCACTTCACCAGGTGAAATGGTGAATCCCAGAAAGTTGCACGGCTTGGTTACATACACGGTGAAGATGCCATCTCTGCCCCGGGGAGCTTCTGGTCTGGGATGATGGGGGGGCCCCTCTGCTGTCTGCATTTCAGAGTACTTACTCATGGGTAAATACGAATGATAACACTAATTTACCACCCGGGGGTTGGGAAGACAGATCTGATAGTGCTTGTGGGGGGTGGCCCTCTATCTTACAGAAAGCATGATGTCAAATCAGGGAAACAAGCTAATCCCTTCAACACCTCCCACAGAGTCTCTATTTACAGGAACTCTAGAGAGACTGAGGGGCTCAGGAGGAACAATTAATACTGGTGGGGCTACGATGTAGTATGGATCAGCCTGTCAAATTGTGGTGGTGTCTGTAGAAATGCTGAGGGGAGTAAGGGAAACTGCGAAGGAAGAAAGCACAACAATAAGAGGGAATTCTGTGCATCCCAGGGTTGATGGGACAAATGCTTTAGGAGGGTGTCATGGGGACATTACACTGTGAGATGCAAAAATTGACTGTTTCTTGGTGCAGCAGGATCCACATGTTTAGTTGTGGGGAGTTCTGAGTCAGCTCTTATGCTGCATAAGGTGGAGACACTGGTTCGAGCAGGAGCATCAGGAGAAGAGTAGCCAGAGGTGAGGAGGATGATGCAGAGGAGCTGGCATTGACCCCGCAGTCTGAGGTGAACTCCAGTGGGGGTGCTGACCTGCAGGGTACCCCAGCACTTTGGTCAATCCTTGAATGTCGCAAACATGACATTGACGTTTAGGAAAGCTTCCAAGCAGATTTAATAAAGTTCCATAAAAATCAATGGAAATTAATCTACATAAGAATAAGAATGATTTAAGGAGTCACACGGCTTTTGTAGAAGGAAAGCAAGTCCTGCACGTTTAATGGAGTCCTTCAAAGAGTTGGTAAGCACAGGGAGGAAAACAATCTAGGGGACATAAACCACTCACATTTCCCAAAGCTAACTACTGAAAACAAGCTGTCTTGGGGCAACAGGGAAGCTCTTCTCAGAGATTAATTGCAAATTAAAGGAAACAGGGAAAAAAAATAATCACATGACTACATGACTACAAATCACTAGTTATAAACTAGGAAATTAAATATTGCAGAAGTAATAAGTATGGAAAAAAACAGTCCTGAGCAGTCAGACCTGAAGGCGGGCTTTAACTGGTTTATGGCCCCACCAGACAGTCAGATATAGCAGCCACCTGAAAACAACAGTGGCAGACAGGAAAAAAAAGGGGCTATTCACTTATTGAAGGAGCTGCACTGTGTGTTTATTGTAGGGGTGATGTCGACCCAAGCACCAGCCGCTTGTGCCTAACCCCCCACTTCTTCCCTTCCTGCAGCAGAAGCAGCCAGCCCTGCTCTCCAAAGCATACCCCACCCCAGCTCCACCCAGCTCCACCAGCAGAAAAGCCAGATTTAGCTTCAAATCCATGGGGCTGGAACATGCACTTTGATCCATATGAAAATGGACAAAGGGAGGTCACAGATGATTCAAACGGAGGAATCCCTGGAGAAACTGTATGGCCAGGAGCTCACAAGCCACTCCAGGCAGTGACAACACCTCCTGCATACTTGGACCCTGCCAGGTGAAGGTGTAGCTCATGTAACCACAGGTCACGTTAACAAAAGGGCTCAGCATCCAAGACCTACATCATTGGGTTTGTGAAAAGACATGCATTGTAAGGGGAATGCTGTGAGCTCTCTGAGGTGTTTGGAAATCAGGACACTTCTGGAAGGGCTGTAATTGCACCTCTGAACAGCTGAGCTGCTGCTGCTACTTCCTGAAAAATGGAGACTACTGTGTCCAACTTGCCTACCTGAAGTGAAGCAGAGCAGTGGGAAGAGGCACACCTCTCCCAAAACTTGTCTAGGCAACATGAGACAGGCATTTTTCTCATGATGTCATTGTCCTGGAAACTTTTGAAAGCACATTGCAAAGGAGGAAGCCTTGTGGGTCTGAACTCCCCATGAGCCTCTCCAAATGGGCCAAGCTTTGATGAAACCAACTCATTATCAAAAGCGGGGAAAAACATGTTGGACATTGTTTACCACTGAGATCACCCTGGTGGTTCTTCCAGCTGCCTGAGGATATTGGTGAAGACAGAAGGAGGGAGAGATGGAAACAGAGAAAATGTCTGTTTTGAAGTTTCCATTCTCAAGGTGACATGTTTTCTTTCAACTTTAAAAAAAACCTCTTGAGGATACATCATGGTGTCTGCATCTCAGGTTCTGGGCAAGCTCCACAGTCTGAAATTACTTCTGGGGAACTTTGTTTACCTTTGAATCTTTTTTATGACTTTGCTTTCCCTGTTTGTCTTGGCTTTGGAATGGGTAACACTGACTATAAAAAAATGGGGAAGATGATTCCCATACAATTAGGGGCAACTCCGAGTTTCAGCTTTCTTGACTCTGTGGTTCAGGCCCAGGAGCCTGAGCTCTGCACTGCTAGCAGTTGCCACATTCTCATGTGAAACTCTCTCTCTCTTTCTGTACAATTATTTCTCACCTCTAGATTTTGGGAGCCCTGAGCTGCTTCCTTTCAGAACTGTGTGGAGCTTATTTTACTTCATTTTGTATTAGCTATTACTCAAAGATCAGTAGCAGAGCAGCAAGGTTTGGAGATCTTTTGTGCTAAGCTCTGCATAGAATCATGGGAAGAACTCGTGGTCTAAGTGGTGGCATCCAATGTGCTGGGTTTATGCTGATGAGGAAACACCATCACTAGGAAGAGAAGATTTTTCAACATGCTGATCCATGAGTGGACAAAAGAATACAAAGAGGGATATGAAGAAAACTCAAGAGTGACTTTATGCCCCATAAAGCTGTCTGAATTATTTTGCTTTGGTTTCTTAAGACAAAAAAGGGTCAAGCACAATATCTTCATAGCTTTTTTGCTTTGCAGCAACTATAGCGTGTATTTATAGGGCAGAATATGGCTTGATAGACAATATGGTTCTTATATGCATCAGTACAACCCGAAGGTGATTTTCCCTTCACTTTCCCTTTCTCTTTTTCTTTCCCTTTTCCTTTCTCCCTCTTCTCCTCCACCCCCTCCCTGCATTTTTACAAAAGGAGTTAACTTAATTTCAAGGGCCTGTGTGGCTTTCCTTAGGATCTCAGTCTTTTGAAATGTCACAAGAACATCCAGCAGAAACCAAGATGTGCAGGAAAGGGGTTGACTCAGCTCATCCCCTGCACCCTGGCGTCTCGCTGCAGCTTGATTGCTTTCAGGTTGGGAAGTGGGGAGAGATATTTTGGGGAAGACAAGAAGAAAGGAAAGGAAGGACAGGGAACGAACCAGTTTTCTCCACTCTTCATTCTCTTTCTGACTCAGCATGGTTCATATTTTGTGCTGTGAAGAGTGTATCAGCACTTTGCTGACCGGTGAGAAAGAGTATTCTGGATGACGGCTCTCCAGGTAACAGGGGTGCAGGATGCAGGAGTAGAAATATGGTTATGCGGCTCAGGGCATACTACAAGCATATAATGCCATTTTTCCTGCTTTCCCCTGTCACCCAGTGGAAGGCACATCCCCACTCTGGCTGGAGAAATGGGGGTCCCATTGGTGTTATGATGACAGTCTCTGTGAAATGGCATCCTTGTTGCCAGGTACTAAGAAAGAACCACAATCAGAAGACAATGCCTTGCACCTTGGACCTAGTTTTAATGTATCATCTCGATTCATAGCCCTAGAGCCATCTCACCCCAATTACCAGGAGCAATAGAGGGGCAGTGGTCCCTCATAAGGAGAAATTAGAAAGACAGACCTTCAGGAGTACACTCCCAAGAAGAGGTGACATCTTAGAGGCAACTTGTGCCTCCACTGAAGTCAGTGAGAAGATTTGATGAGCCCAAGCTTTCACACATGTGACCAAAGAAGATCCATCTCCAACTAGGCAGGTGTGCTGGGCATGGGTTACAGAAATAAAGGGTTTGTTTGCTTTTATTCCCAAAGCTGATGGTCACTAGCATGAGTTTATCACTCTTGTGAATGGTAACAGGACCCAGGAGCACGTGTTCACACACAGAGCGGCAGAAGCTGGCTCTGCAAAACAAGTGCTGAACATGGAAATAGCGTGGCCATGTTAGCCTGCGGGCAATACTGTGAAGACACTGCTCTGCTTCTTCAGAAGCTATGCTCCATCCTGGCCCCATGCCGTGTTGTGTATGTGTGCACACTGCTAGGGAACGGGGCAGGTTGGGGGTCTCTGCGCTCCATTGCGCACGAAAGCCGCAGCCTTGGATGCCTCTTCTCTCAACTGGCTGAATTTCAGAGAGAAATTTGCACCCCTAATGAAAACTTGCTTCACTGAACACTGGGTCTGGCCTCAGAAGGATACTCAAGCTGCCTTGTTTTCGTGTTCCAGGGTTACAGATCCAGTCATTTTGACTGTGGAAAAAGTCATCTGAGATGGTATGTTGTTCCTTCCAAACTGTGTTAGTCATGGGGAGCGGGTGGCTTGCTACCCAGAGATCCCAGGGCCTGTTAAGGCAGAGAAAGAACAAAGTAGTCCTTCTCTGCAGAACATACAAAGAAACATTTAGTCAACGTTTGCCTCTAATGGAGCAAAGGCACTAAAAAAGAGAGAGGTGAGGGGAGGGCATAAAATACAGGGAACAGACCAAATGAGAAGACAGGAAGGGGAAAGGAGATTCCTAAAACCAACCTCCATTTTCTGTCCAGAGCTTTTAGGCTTAAGGAGTCTCTGACAGGGCATTCTCATCTTCACCAGTGGTCATGGTCCCTCAGCTATTCAGGCCTCCAAATAACAACTGGGTTGGCCTTTACAATTACAGCTCATTGGGATCACAACTCAACCTGTGATGAGTTGTCACATGCCTTTTCTTTGCAGTGTCCTGATGGGCCACCACCTTATAAATCCTCAGGTTGAGTGAAAAATAAGTGCTTCAGGAAACAGGATTTGGGAATTTGAGATAGAGGGTGAGATACAGTTAGCTGCAGAAGAGTCTTTCTTTTAGCAGAGGCTGGAGAAGCCCATGCTGACAATGAGATGTTGCGGTATAGAGACCTACACCCTGCAGTGTGGGTATGTGGGTCTGTGGAGGGAGATGCAGGAGAGAGGATCTAGCCAGCAGAAGAGGATGGATGGACAATAACAATGCTAAGAAGGCTGCTATCTGGTATGACAGAGCTTAAGCAGAAGCATCACATGGCATTTATCATTCATTTGTCCCTCCTCATTCCTGCAAACCACGGTAGGGCAAATAACTTCTGCACTGGCTGCAGGCATCTCCGGGCCACCACAAAGGGGACCCTGGCCAGTGCCGTGACACCAGCCAGGTTCATGCCTGTGAGGCCAGCAGTCCATTCAGCCAACAGCTGTGGACCAGGGACTTTGGGATGCACCAGTGGTTTTGATTATGTTTGAACTTCCTCTGCTACAATTGACAATTGCCATCGTCTGGAAATGTTTCTTCCTAGCAGTTGCACTAGGAAAAAAAAAAAAAAAAAGATAAATAAACTGGTTTTGTGGTATGTTTTAGTTGCTGCTGGCATCTTAGGGGTCCTGAAGCAGGGGGCACAGGACACAATAGGGAGGAGAACAGACCAGCTTTCAGGGCCCGGCTGACCTTTCAGACCTCCAGAGCCTTCACAAAATCCTTGCCAGTTACAAAACCAGCTGTGGAATCAGGAACTCCTTTTGACGTCACCACTGAAAACTCCTAATTAGATAATTTCCCAAACCATGCGGGTCTGAAGTGCCTCAACTTCACCTTTAGCCCTGGATCATCTCACCCAATTTAGTGGTGAAAGGTTCAGCTCTGTGTCAGGTCAAAGGCGTCCTTGAGAAGACACCTATTGTTTCAGAATGGATTTTGCCATCTGATGCTATTTCAGGATCCATCATGCTTCCAGCACTTCGGTGTTTAGCCTCATCTGTTTTCAGGAGAACGGCAGCAGTCCTGAACCATCACCTTCACCATCCAAGCAGCCTTCACCACCGTGAGTACCATCCAGCTCCCCAAAAGGCATTTGGAGATGCTGCACTGAGGAAGCTGATAACAGCAAATAACAAAGGGAGGAAGCCCATCTCTTGGCACAAAGTCCAGCACTGTGCTTTGGAAGCAGGACCTGTAGAGCAGTGAACATCCAGACATGCTGAGCTCATCAACAGCAGCATGATAAGCCTCTCACCCACCTCTGGAACAGGTGGAAAATGCAGCTTCACCTCCCAAGACACGGATGTTTGTGGCATCTAGGAAAGAAGGGTACCAATATCAATGAAAGCACCAGGATTGTGAAATGCATATAAGAGCATCAAAAGAAATGAGGGTTTTCCCTCCATCCCACTCTATTTTTAATATTTCCATTTTTATCACTTGGTAGGTTAAGTCCAACTTTATCAATTCAATTTTAATCCATTACTTCACTCTAATTTAACATTAATTCTATGGAATAACTGATTTTGCTTTCTCCCCATTTCCACTATATTGCTTTGGTTGCAGAAGTAGTATAAGAGGTGCAGCGTACGCCTGTTGCTATGCTAAATTCATCACTAAATTCATTTAAACTCCATCCCAGTGAGCCACGAGATAAAGAGGAACGGTGAAAAAAGATCCCACTGTGATCACAAAGCCAGACCTGGGTCTTCATGGGGCACAGGAGTGAAAAGGGAGTTGTGCGATGGCACCATCAGCGTGTTTATTTGGGGATTTTCTCCTCAGTGAAAATGAGAAGGGCCTGCCAGACCTCTGTGCTTCAGGTTAAGCATATTTCTGATGTTCATCCTTGTCTGCATTCCACTCTTTTTTTTTTCTTTCTCTGTACGCCCTAAAATATCATTTGAAGTTTATTGCAGCCACTCTAAGAAGGGTCACATGGTAGGCTTGGCCTGATGTCTGATTTCTCCCTCTTCCCTCAAACCACCGTGTTTTGTGGTTGACCTGCCTCCTGTGAACCTTTGCTTCACGTTGCCTGGCTGGGCTCTTGCAGAGAGGGGATTTGCCTCTTCTACCACGACACTCATGCCCCTTGTCCAGGAACAGCTAAAGGGCATGCCATATTCCTCTAAAATAACAGCTCTCTGCTCTACAGTTTTCCACTGGATACTAATCGCATAAAATCTGAGCCATCATGGATGTTTTAGCAGTTTTTGGAATTTTAGCTATGGGATCAGAAATGTGGCTTTTAAAGCTCCATGGGGTCCCTGGGTCACGCAGGCAGATGCCCTCATCTCAAAGAAACTCTCAAAGTCACTGGGTGGAGAGACACCTGGAGTTGTTCCCCATGGCACGGTACATCAAACCAGACTTGCTCTGCCACTTGGGTCTCTGCAAACACGCTGAAGGGCAGGAAAGTCCCAAGCTCCAACAGATGCACTGTGGACCTGCTTGGGCCTGCTGGCTGGATGCAGGACCCCAGACTCACCTCAGCATGGGCAAACCTGAGGTTTTTTTGCCCAGGACTGACTCATGGGTTTGAGTTGGAAGGGACCTTTAAAGGTCATCTAGTGCAACCCCCCTGCAGGGAGCAGGGACATCTGCAACTAGAGCAGGTTGCTCAAAGCCCCAGCCAACCTCACCTGGAATGGTTTTAGGGACAGCACATCGACCACCTGTCTGGGAAACCTGTCCCACTGCTTCATGGTGAAAAATTTCTTCCTAATGTCTAATCTAAATCCCCCCTCTTTTGGTTTGAACCTGTGTGAGGAGCAGTTGTGAAGAAACCTCCATGAGATGGGTGCAAAGGCTGTTGGCACACCATCCACAGAGCATCTGCTCATCTGGAGTCAGAGGAGGCTGCGCTGCAGCCCTGCCCCGGGACTGCTCCAGGCAGGCAATTTTCTATAAAGCTTGAGCAAGCATGCGGCTTTTTGAAGCACTTAGAAAAGCTGTCTGTGAAAGAGCGAACCTTGAGCTTTAATTACAGCGGTGCTATTCCCTCGTTATAGCTAGCGGGGTGTGCGTGGGCAGAAAACGCTTCAACTGCCTCTGTCTACCTGAAAGTTAAAATAGAGAAATACAGGAATAATCGGATGCAGACATAACCACGCAGAAGTGCAAAGAACGGCGTTTGTGTGTGTATGTACACACACACATACAGCTTCTGATTTGCATTACTACCACTTTTCTTTCTTCTCCTGAAAAGACAGGCTTCTCTTCCAGACCCCAACTGTAAATTTCCCAAGGCATTGACTTAATCTCCCCTCGATCTGTCCTCATCACTGGGATCACTGGGATGGAGGCCTGGAAGCAAAGCACCCCTGGCCCTCGCAGCCAAAGCAAAACAATGGCTCCTTTCCCCAGCCTGCTAATAGGTTCAAGAAGTTATGTGAAAACAAACTAAGTGGTGGCCTGGTCACAGAGCTGAGAGCTCCAGCTCCCGCGCCGTGCTGTGCCACTGGGGCTGGCAACTTGTGGGACTTGATGGCTAATGGCAGCACACCAAAGCTCATCTAGTGCAACCCCCTGGCAGTGAGCAGGGACATCGGCAACTAGAGCAGGTTGCTCAGAGCCCTGACTGAGGGATTGGGATGGGGCACTGAGCACTTCTCTGGGCAACCTGGGCCAGAGTCTCACCATCCTCAGCATCTAGTTTAAATTCTCCTTTTTGTTTAAAACCATCCTGCCCAACAGGCGCTGCTAAAAGGATTGTCCCCATCTTTCTGATGGGCCCGTTGAAGTACTGCAAGGCCACAGGAAGGTCTCCCTGGAGCCTTTTCTTCTCCAGGATGAATAAGCCCAGCTCTCCCAGCCTGGCCTCCCAGCTGAGGTGCTCACAGCCTTCTGTGATCATTTCCAGAAGTGCAGAAACACATCCTTGAGGAAGGCTGGTGTTGTCTGGTGACATAACGAGCTTTCCGGAACAATTCTTTGCTTTATTTTTCCATAAAGTTTGCCTGATTTCCAGCGCTCTGAGGTTATTTAATCATAAGGGCTCGAATGAGTCTCTTGTAGATGGCAAATCAGAAGAGCAGTATTACTGCACTGGATAGTTTTTGGAGCATGAAGATGTTTTCTTATAATTGTGTAAGCCATGACAACACAGTTGAGTTACGAGTTACTTCAGTTGGTGTTCCCATCAGCGCTATGTGCCTTGGTTTGCTCTGTGTGTGGCTTGGAGGAGAGCTTGTATGTGTGTGAAGAAAATCATTCCAAGCAGACTTTGTGTGGCACTTCCAGACCCTAAAGATCACAAAGCTCACAAGAGGAACTAGTTGTGTTCTGCTGTGTCACCCACATGAGCAATGCACCCAAGGAATTGGGAGGGACAGACTCAGCACCTCTAACTTGAGCATATCTATAGGGTTACAAATGCAGCTCCCAGGGCAAGCTTTGTCAAGGACACGGCACTGCTGATGGCAGTGGGAATTTTGATCTTTTTAGCAGAATGCTCAGGTTCTGTGTCTGTGTGGAAACCAAAGGCATCTCAAAAATAACCCCTTACTTTGGAGTGCTGAGCATGCTTTAAAAAAGTGTGTCCTAAAGCAGTTGGTCCATGCTCAAATGAGGGTGGGTGTCAAGAGGATGGGGCCACTGTTGGTGGTACGCAGCAACAGGACAAGGGACAACGGGTGCAACCTGGAACTCAAGAGGTTCCATCTGAACAGGAGGAAAAAACCTCTTTGCTGTGAGGGTGGCAGAGCCTGGCCCAGGCTGCCCAGAGAAGTTGTGGAGTCTCCTTCTCTGGAGAGATTCCAAACCCACCTGGACGTGATCCTGGGCAGCCTGCTCTGGGTGACCCTGCTGGAGCAGGGGGCTTGGATTAGGTGATCTCTAGAGATCCTTTCCAAGTGACTCTGTGTGGTTCTGTGACCCATGGGACTGGCACTGTCACGGCCCCCGCCACCACATGGGACTCCCACCCTTGCCTCATCCTCCCCAAGCATCCCCACACTCATCCAGGAGCACTAGTGCACAGCTCCACTCCTGCTTGCCTGAGAGTGGCTTTGCCCCAGCAAGCGCTGATTCGTGAGACCCAGTTTAGGTTAAAAAGAAGCCATTTGCGCCTGAAAGAACGACTTCCACATTTTTTCACTTCCCTGCCGCGCTGCTGTTTTTTCATCTTGTCCCTCATTCAGTGTCTCCCTGCCACAGCGTGGGCAGCCCTTTACTCCCCAGTTCCCAGCTATGCCGTGTGCTTTATAGTTTTTCTCAGCTACTGCGTGAGGACTTCCAGATGAATTCTCATTGTGAATGCTGCCTTCAGAAGCACCTGCGAGATTAATTAATCTTTCCATTAACCTCAGTAGGTGGGTCAATGCCGCTGCTCCTGTTGTGCAGCACTGAGTAGCAAGTAGTCAGGGGTATGAGCAGCTTGCCCAAAGCCATGGAAGAAGTCGCAAATCTCATTTACCAGGCCCGAGGTCCCACTATCTCATTTGGTCTGGAAGATACGGTTTTCTCCAAACTCGTTTTCCTTCAGTGTCTCAACTGAAGTGCCTCCAGACCGGCCTGAGGGGTGTCTGAAAGAGGGAGACAGATTTTCCTGGGGGTCTTTATACTCTAGTCTCATTTCTTTTTGGTACTTGCCCATCACGCAACCTCAGCTTGTGGGGGACAATAGCTGTTTTGTTTTTCATTAAAGGACTTAAATTAAGGGAGAAAGAAAAATTCAGACTCTTCCTTGAGAAGCTTATAATTTAATAGGTGAAATGTCAGGGAAAATCAATGCAAGTCTGTTTCCTTTCTGCTTCATTATGCACTCCATTAAACAGCTTTTATGTTGTGTTTATAGGTTGGTTGTGTGTTTCTTCTCTTTTTTAATTTTTTTTTTTATTTTTATAAAAGAAACATTTTTACGTTTATGATGTAAAGCAAGCTGGGCTGAGAACCAGCACTACAAGAAACGCGCTTGGCTCGAGTGAAGAATCTGCAAGACCGCAAGCATCAAGATGTCCTGAGCAAGAGGCTCTATTGTGGGACACCACGGAGGGGAGGTGGGTGGGAAGATCAGACACGTTCCAGGCAGTTTGCTGATTGCAGACCTTCAGAGGTATAAAATGTCCCTCGATTACTACGTCCTCCCACCCTACGGTGTTAAGAGAGGTCCCATCGCCCAACCTGGAAAGAGAAAACCACAAGTGACTCGTTAACATTTCTGTCTCACCCCTACGGTGAGGAGCAAGAGAATGCCTTTTCCAGTTCGTAAACACCGCCTGGTTGACTGGAGGGATGTTCTCGCCCGGATGTGGCAAATTTTATAGCCGTGTGAATAAGAAACAGAGCACGCAAAGGAAAGTATTACGGTTTAGGGGATGATAAAACTTAATGCCACCCTGCTCCATTCCCTTCCTGCCCAGTGCTTTCTCAAAATGCCTATTGGGAAACTTTGGCATTGGTGAGGCTTAGGAGGCAAAGAGGACAGTAAAACAAAGTTTGGAGACTGGTAGAGTTGTCACCCAGGATAATGCCTCTATTTTCCTTGAGCAACGGAAGATAATAGCTCATGGCCAGATCATGAGGTGGAGAAAGGTTTTCTTTTTTTTTTCCCTTTAATTTACCACAGGATTGCTCATCAAAGTTATTTTGTTGCTGGATGTCTCATTTTTTCCAAATGTACTGTGGGGATAAATCTTGCCCAGCTTGGACCAAGGCTGTGAAGGTTCATTTACCATTATTTCTAAAACGCTTTGCATCACCAAGGACAAAGCCCTGCAGAAGTGTCCAGGGGGAGGACTGACACTGATAATGGCTGCTAAGCCACGTCCCATGCTACGGGGACAGCCCCTGTGTTTCCACTGGTTTTCCCTTCATTTTCATACATTGCCAAGAGTAGTGGCAAAGCCGCTGAAGCTTCCACCATAGGAAGACAAGCAAAGGGAAAAAGCATTGTTCAGGCAGCTTTAGTTTGGGGAACTGGATAGTCAAAACCCCCCAACAAACAGATTTCTAAGCAGAAGAAAAGACACTGGAAATTAGTGGGTGCCATGGTAGTTCCTCCAAGGAAAGTGCTTCAGAGGATTCAGCAGCAGGACCAAAGGTCTCTGCTCAAGATGTCAAAGTACAGGGAACTTCTTCCATGAATCAGGTTACTCTCCCAACTGGAGATCACAGCAGGAAGCTGCTGTGGTCTGAAGGTCCTGGTGACCTATGATAGGGAGTGAAAAATAAGGACAGCATTGCTGGAGTGACCAAGCAGACCAAGTTAGTGAGAGATAGGAGGGTAGAAAATGGTGATTGATAGTAGTGATGACGATGACTTTATGAGAAAAATTTCAATGAGCTGTAGCCACACCATGAAGCCATCCCTGTGGTTGAGGGCTCCTGCGGGCATTGCTCAGGACTGGTGGAGTGTGGAAACCATCCTTCCTACTGGATAAGGTCCAAAAGCCCAAAAGCTCGGTTACATGATCTGACAGACAAGGTCCAGCCCAAATCTAAACAGCTTCTCTAATGCCTGAAAAGGCTTCGCTCATACACCCCAGAAATATGGAAACACTGGAAGGAAAGTTAATTGAATTTTCCCTCCTCCTTCCTTCGTCCTCAAACCCCACTGCATTAAAAAAAAAAAAATCCTGTTTTAAAAATAACTATTGGAGCTGGAAATTAAGTTCACATGAAGTGAGTTAGGGATGAGAGTAAACTCCTGATTAAATTTACTTGGGAAAAAAAAAGAAAGAAAATGCAGCCGAAGATGGGAGGCCAGGCTTGTGTCAGGAGGTCTGGGGAGACCTTGGGCAGTGCTGAGTGTTTGGGCAGTCAAGCATCATGCCATTGTGTCACCCATAGCTCTTCCTGGACACCACCGTGAGCCCTTATCTTCTCCTGCAGCATCTGAGCCTACATGGAGGCCTGGCTTTCTGTGGGAAATGGGTTTCTCCCCTGGCACAGGCTGTCTGCATCGCTGGCGTGAGAACCGGCTTCCTGCCTTTTGATAACCAACACTGGCTAAGGCAGAATTTCTGCCTCGTGTGCATTTCTTGGTGCTTTGTTGCCGTGATTGAAGCAATATTCTTTCCACTGCTTCTCCTGAGAGACTTTCCAGCCCTTGATACATCTGACTGTTGAAGTGTTGCCTTCAGCATCCTCTAATTATAGCTTGAAGTGAAGCTATTTTTTTTCCACCCTGGCTTCTGTTGGTCTGCCGCCGGGATGAAGTTTTCTGGAGTAATGAGTTTCAGAAGGGCAATGACTAGATAGAGGAGTGTGGCAGAGCCAGCTTCTGCTCTGAACAGACACTTTCCAGTTTGGGATTTTTTTGTGTGTTCCCTTCAACGTGTCAGCAGTGCCTCTACTACATAGTCTCATGGGCATCCTACTCTTCTCCTGGGTTATGAACGATTATGAGGACTGGGGTTCTGTGTCTATGTGTGTCCTGGACCACAGCCACATCTTTCTGACACTCCTGAAGCACCTGTGCTTTCTGGTTGCCTATTCCTCCCCCATCCACACCTTGTCCAGCCGTAATCCCAGCTTCTACTCAGATCTCCTGGGACAATCTCCTTGAAGTGCTGTTGGTGAGAACTAGGCAGGAAACAAAATTTTAATCTGAGAGCATTTCCTGAAACCAAAATGTTTCAGGGATTTAAAAATGCACTTTGCTGTTGCCCAGCCAGATGGAAAGCAGGCCACACAAATATTTTTCCCAAGCCCCTTGGCTATCTTTTCCCTTTTGCTCTCCCCCTCAGAAGCAGTGAAAACCAACCAAACATTTTCAGCAAGACAGGTGGAGAAGCACCTGCCTACTGCGGATTTAAATCCTTGATTAACTGTGGGGCTGCATCTCCATCTCCTTCACTCTTCCAGTTCATAGAATCAAAGAATGGTTTGACTTGGAAGGAACCTCAAAGATTATCCAGTTCCATGTCCTTGCCACAGGCAGGCCTCCCACTGGTCTCCCACTACGCCAGGTTGCTCAAAGCCCCATCCAACCTGGCCTTGAATACCTCCAGGGATGGAGAATCCACAACCCCTCTGCGTAACCTGTGCCAGTGTCTCACCACCCTCATGGTGAAGAATTCCCTTCTAATTTCCAATCTAAATCTACCCTCTTTCAGTTTGATCTACCCTCTTCCAGTTTGAAGAGGTATTTCCTTGATATCTAACACCTTTGGTAGGAAGGATTGCCAGCGGGCTGGAAGCAGCAGCAGTAGATGTGTCCCAGGTGTACAAAGAGGGGTTATAGGACTGTCTTCCCTCGAACTTCTCTCTGTCTCCTCCCAGCCACCACCAGAAATGACAGAAATGGCTTCTATATCAAGCCACTTCCGACGAAAACCTATTTTGCACCCCAGATTTCCAGCCGACCCTCCCATGGTCACATCTGATGGTACCTCGCCAACCCTAGTGTCAGCTTCTCATTCTCTCTGTGACCAAACAAAAAGATCTTATTTGAGTAACAATCCGAATGGCTTAAAAAAAGAACAAAAATCTAATTTTAAAGGGATTATGGTGAACCTCTTGTAAACCGTGCTCAATAAGAAGAGGACTTACACCAGGGCCTGTAATGGGTTTGAGTGACTGTGTTGGGGAAACAGGTAATTTCCTGGTGGTTAGCAGCTAATTTTTCTAACAATCGAAAGGCAAGGATCGCACATATAGGTTTCTAATGGACACTCCTGACAAGGGCAAGAGGCCTGATGAATACCAGGTGGCCACACTCCACTTTCCTGTTCTGGAAGAGTCCATTTAGCTCGGCAGGCAACAGGATCTCTGACCACTTGAACCTGTCTGGTAGTGTATAGGCCATTCGCAGCCATATACAGCTTATATATCCCCCCTCCTGGGAAATAAAAACCATTGATAAATGGCGTCATTGCGATATCTCCATTAGAAACTGCACCATCAAAACTATTAGGTCCTGGAACTCATTCCCTAAAGCATCCTGGAGTCACCAGAGACACCACTGTCTGTTAACTCTGTCATTGCTGGCCTACGACCTTGCTTTGCTGTGGTGGCCCTCCTTGGAAGCAATGAATCAGGGACACACGCTCCATGGGACCTCCTAGGAGAGGTGGCCTGTAGGACGAAAAAGGGAAATAAATACGTTAGTATGGCTTTTTGTCAAACTCTGTAATCATTCCATGTGCTGATGGTCCTGTTTTACAGGAGAAATGTTGTCTATGAGTCCTATGCTCTGCTATCTCTTATGGCACAGTTGACTATAATTAGTGTTACTTGTAATGAGATAAGTTGGGCTTTTCTCTGACAAAATCTTGTTGTTTCTTGTAAAGACACTTTTTTTTCCTATGCCTTTGAAAAGTCCCACTTGTGCAAGTTTTCCTAACACGTTATCAGAATTCTGGTTGAAAAAAAGGTTTGTAGATTCAACACAGCATTTTTCCCTTGAAACATGGAGTACAGACCCATTCTGGACCTTCTGCTTACTCGCCTTAGCAGTAGTGTCTAGCTTGGAAAGGACTTTGATCCTGATGTTCAGAGTTCATCCGAGGCTGTAGAGGTCTGCTCTTTCATGTTTTTGGTTTGCAACCATCTTTCACTCTTACTAGCCACCACTCTAGAAGTCAAATTTGGCTTGCTTAGTGGCCATCTGGCTTTGAGTCCTGGACATGGATCTAGGAGGCTTCTCTTGAAAGGCCTGTAAAATGTGTCCCTCTCCTGCTGCCAAATTGTACAGTTTTCTTCGCTTTTCCTTAAGGCTCTCCATGAAGCTTGTAAATACACCATGACACGTAGCTTCTGAAAATCCTCCTGAGATTTCTGCAGAGTGGTGGCACTGGCTGGAGTTCTTTGGGCTAGAAATCTAAAGAGAAATGAATTTCTGATGCAAATTCTCTGTACAAAGCAGCTAACAAAGGCACAAGATACGGTGCAGATTTGTTATACTATATGACATCATAAATTCGATGGGGACTCGTGCTGGGATTGAAATCCATAGTGGTTAAGAGCTTGGCTTCCTAGGGACGGTGACATTTCCAGGCAAGTGGTGTTGCCCTAAACAGGCATCTTAGAGCTTGTCCCAAATCCCTGAGTTACAAGAAGCAGCAACTGAGTAAAAGAGGAGTTTCCCTTTTTAAAGATATGAAAAGGCAAACATCTGGGGAGGGTGTGGGAAGACGAGGGGAGACAGGGAAACTGAAGAAGAGAGAGAAGATCAGTGAGCTCCACCGCAGATGTATGGCAGTAATCATTGTAGAGCCCGTGCTGACTAGGACTTTGCTCCTCTGCCATATCTCTCTGGAGAATTAATTCCTCATGTTACAGAGCTGCCTCTTCGTCCTTCCTGCTCTTTCTGATATTGTACAGAGCATAGTCTAGTGGTTAACACTTACGCCTGGGAGCTGGGCTTCTTGGACTCTCTTTGCAGCTCTGTGACTGATATATTTTGTGGCTGTGGGAGAGTTGCTTTATCTTTCTGCACCTTGGGTCCCTCATCTTCAGAGGGTAACAGTACCAACTAGCCTGCCATGAAGATTATGAGGCTTAACCCAAGTGTCTTTGAAAAGCTATGTCTGACGTCTTGGGTGAAGAGCAAATTGGTATTAATGTGTATTGCCCCTCGTGAGGTAATGCAATTATTAAGAAAAGATGTTTTTAGGCTTTCAGAAGGGTTGTGGAAGTCCCAAGAAAAATTATCTAAAGAAGGGTCACTACCAAAGGCTGAGTTAGCCTTTTTTTTTCCCAGTTTACCAGATCTTACAAAGGGAGGAACATCTGGACAACGGATTCCAAACAGAGGCAGCGCCCAAGCCAAATAATTCCAAGCAGCATCCCTGAGAATGTGGTGGGCCTTTCCTATCTTACACAGTGTGAACTCCACTGAGAGCACAGGTTTTGTGCTTTTCTGCAGGAAGACACAAATTCAATCCTAGAACGGCCATCAAAACCTTCATGTGCTGCAAGGATACATGTCCTAGTCCTCATATGCCACTGATGCTGGAAGCCTCTGTTTCTCAAAGCTGGAAGCTAGGAAACAGAGCTGGACTTTGAGAGTGTCTAATAACAAAATTTTCTCCATATGCAAGTGATGAAAGAGGCCAAGTACAGCTGCTTCGCACAAGCCCTGCAATAACAGCCACAGATCCTCTAAACTGTCAGCAATAAAATTATAGTTGCTTTGAGCAACACCTCGGAGAATGGAATGAAATGATTTTTTAGGGAAATAAAACCTATTTTGCAATATGTATTTATTGTACACACTACCTTCTGCTAAGTGGTGTGGATTAATACCAGTATTGGAGCGCTCTACATCATACACTGCTTTCCGCTGGAGGATCTCTGTGAGCTTTGGTGAGCTCACCTCCACAGCCCCTGCTCCTGCCCTCGATTTGCCAACAGGACGTCACACTCCTGGCTTGGCCAGAGGGTTTCTCATCTTTCCCTAATGCAGGTCCGTCCAGGAGCACACCACAAGCTGCACAGATCAGCTGTGACCATGCTGATTTACCAAAGGTGACGAAGGAAATGTTTTTTCCCCCTCTTGTAGGGATGTGCCCAAACCTGCAGCCTCAGTGTGCCCAGACCCTGAGGTTGCTGCCTCAGTGGGTAGAGACTGCAAGTCTGGGCATGTTGGTACCACTGCTCTTTTTCCTGAGGTGTAGAACCTTAACACAGGGAAAACAATAATGAAAAGATCATGGAATTGTTTTGGTTGGAAGAGACCTTTAAGATAAATCATAATTTAAGATAAATTATGGACATATTTCTGATAATTAGGGCCCCATACTCCATGGGAAACATATTAAGTCCTAATTTTGTACAGGGTGTTCAGATGAAGAAACCCTAAATAGAGTTTTCTCTTTAATATTTTAACTGGTCTGGTGGGTACAGCTAAAACCTGTGTCTATTGTACACATTTGCTTGAAGAAATCTTTCAGATATCCTTCCGGGTGAAGAAAAAAGTATGATCAGGTTGTAGACAGCACACAGCTGGTTAAAAAGCCCCAAGACATTGAGTCAACAACATGATGCAGTTGCACAACAACAAAAAACCCGACACCCCCACCACACAAATTTTGCAATGTAGCAAAATGAATGTTTTGTGCAAGGTAATTACCCCCTTGTACTCTGCTTTTGTGGCCAGAGTACTAGGGAAGTCTTTGTAAGGCTCGTAGACACAAGGTCTCACCTTACTTTGGACCTTCCTAAATGTTGGGCTATATTAACTTAGCTGTAAATCAGGCTCCTGCGTCTGTTTGAACTGGGGCTCCTTCACAGAAGTCTGGCACTGTTGTGCTGGTTCAGCCATCATCATTTTATGCTGCCATCAGTTGCCTGATCACATAAGCCAACGTTGAGCTCAGCAACACCCCCTCAGAAGTCTTCTTTCAAACAGTCCTGCCATAAGTTCCTGTAGGCCCAGCCACTCTGCTGCCCACTGTGGTGCCAGCATCTCCTGCTGGACACAACAGACAGAGATGGATCCTCAGTGGCCCTTCACATGGAAGGACACCACCAAGAGAGCTCAGCAAGATGCAACCAGCCCCAACAGAAGCCACACACAAGAAGAAGCTCCTCCAACTACTGGGCTTCCATTTAAAATAACCCTGGCCTTGCCCACCACCCCAACCACAACCACCTGGGTGAGGGCAGAGCCACAGAGACACAGGTGGGCCAGGTTCTGCCTTTGGAACATGAAGCCAGTGGGGAAACCAAAACATTCTGCTAGGTTGTGAGTCATTCACAGCTCAACTCCAACTTGAGGCCTACAGCTCAGGCCCCAGCACTTAAGGCACTTTCTTTACACAGCGTTAACTGAGAGATGCTGATGTGCTCCAAGTGGATGAGCTGCTTATATACGGCTTTTGATTTACACCTCCTTGGAAGACTCTCTAGTTTTAGGTATTGCACTTAAGGAAAGGTGCCTTGAGCAACCTGGTCTAGTGGGAGATGTCCCTGCCATGGCAGGAGGATTGGAATGAAACTATTCTGTGATTCTACAAAAGATGTAGTGAAGAAGCCCAGAATAATAAGAGTTAGAAAACACAACCGCTAGGAAAGAGTAAAGGAACTCCACACGTGTCCTCCAGAAGAAAGAGGAAAATGAGGATGATGTCAAAGTCCTCTGATATGTAAAGCTTCTTCTGGAAGGGACAACTACCTTTTATACTTCTGGGCAGAGGTAGAAAGAATGTGTTCAGCAAATACCCTGTTCAAAATTGAGTGAAGCTATCTTAGCACTCCCAGTTAAGCACTGGGAGAGGCTGGGGCACTGGAGATCTTCTTCTTGAAGTGTTACAAGAAACAGTTAGATGGCAGTTGGTCAGGAATGGGTCGGTTGAATCCTGGCTTAGATGTGAGGCTTGTGCTAGAAGAACTCCTTGCTTTCAGCCCTGCATTTCCATGTGCTGCTTGACCCTTTAGTCTGAGGAGCCAGAGAGCCCTGGAGGCTGAGCTGGCAGGAGAAATGAGGCCCTCCAGGCTATACGGCCTGCACTGATCAAATGCACGGAACAAACTGTTCCCACTCCAGCGTATTTCGCCTCCTCTCCCTGTCCCTTTTCCAATATTCTTTTCTAAGCAGCACAGTGAACAATCAGTGTGGGTCCATTTCCTAGGGCTGGACTCCTGGAGGGGCTTTCAAAGTCAGTCTGATGTACCAGCCCATGTTGAAAATGTCCAAATGCACCCACACAGCAACACACAGAGCTGGGAAATGGTTTCTTAGTAACTTTGGCTAATCTTTGCTGCTATAGGGTCCTTCTTTCACTTGTTTATACTTTCACAGCTTGGGCTTAAATTTTACGTACAGGGTGTTTGCCTCAAACGAATTATTTACGGAAATTTCAGCCAAAATGATACCATATTTCTGAGAAGAAGCCTGGAAAAATACACTGTTTGCCTTGTTGTCACCCCCCCACCCCCACCCCACCCTCCCTGCCTTTTATTTTAAAAACCTTTTCTTCGGAAAGCCCTAGAAACCCCTGTGCTTTGGAAGCGCAATCGGACACTTGGCAGAAGAGGTGGCTTTTGTGTTGGGGACAGGCCTTGTCTGTCCCTGTGAAAAACTACCCACATTTGGCCAAGTTTTAAGACTTAGAAAAACCACGTGGAGAGGATCTGTTACTTCTGTGGACTTAACTCCTGGCACAGCGGCATGCAGCAGAAAGTCGCCATCTTGATGGCAAACCCTATAGATGGCCACAGTATGACCACATTGGCATGCCCATGCTACCACCCAACTTACTTTAACCTAGAGGAACTCTGGTATCCCCTGTGCTAAGTGAATATCACCAAGGTTTTCAAGCAGATCTCTCAAAAGTCAGGAAATAATCCAGATTAGCTCTTCATGTGCAATATTAATTCCACCTTTTTGTGCAAAACATGCACTAGATGCTTGAATCCTCTTTCTCACAGGTCTTCTGCTGTGCTCCACCAAACAAAGGAGGCTACCAGCCTTTGGGGTCCTGCTGCATTTGTTGCAGGCCGTGGCACGTGGGAGACGGGTGAAGGATGAGCAATGGGAGAGTTTGGGCTGTACCTGACTGGTCTGAGCAGTGCTGTGAGGAGATGCTCAGCCATGCGGCCTAGAGCAGACCTTCCACAGAAGGCTCCTAATTGTAGGTTCTCTTTTTATGGGGACCCAACCTGGAACCCTGGGGCCTCAGCTGGGACAGAGGTTGGCAGGAGCTCCGCTCTAAAATATCTGCAGTGCTGGCTAAGTTTTCCTCAGCAAGAGGGAAAATCAAGACCTAGGTATCTCTATGATGGGATCCAAAATTAATGCCTGCCACAGATCTTGTAGACACATTGTTGACCATATGGCTATTTCTATACTGTCAAAGGCCCTGAGGCCATCTTCCAGACTAGATTTAATTTTGTAAGCTTTCAAGCATGGTCAAGGGGTCAGGCAGTGTACATGCTGAAGCTAGGTGTAGCCTGATGGACCATGCAGGCACTGCTTGAAGCAGCCATGGAGTCGCAGAGGACACCGTGGCTTTAGCTGCTCCATAAACTGCATCCATGATTGTATAGATGGGGCTTATGCTTCCAGTTCAACATTTGCAGAATGGAGAAAATACCAGCTTGCCTCCTGGGGCCATAGCAAAAATAGTTGAATTAATCTTTATGAGGCACTTTGATACTATTGTCATGAGTGCTATAGAAAAGCCCATGAGAAAACAAAACGATGTTGTTTTCAGAGCAGGGTTTCAATAGCGCGCAGCCAGTAAGGCTTGAGGTCACAAGCTGAACAATGAAGAAGAAACACAATCTTGAATAGCTGTTCCTGTAGTGAACAGTCCCCATCCTGAGCAGCCGTCCCACGGGAAACAGCTGTGTCCTCACGCTACGAAGGGCTGTGTCATGGGTGATGAAAACACACGAGGGAGCCCTCCTAAAGGTGCACAGGTAACTGAAGCGGAGCACATACCGTGGCTTCACAACCTTGATTTCTCAGGTTTCGCACACACGCAGCCCCCCCGGCCCCAGACATGCATATAGACATTCCTCACGCATCAAAGGTCAACAGCAATGTGGTTACTAGGCAAATTTTCCCCATTAGAACCTTACCAAAGGCAGATGTTTAGGGGCCTACAGGATTTACAGATTTGCTCTCCAAAGAGCGTATTAGGGAAGATGACTGTTCTCCTGTTGGGTCATATGCTGTGTTTTTGAAAGCCTCAATGCCCACCCCAGATTAAAGCAGCATGTTGCTGGAGTGCTGGGCCTCCAATGAAGATGCCTTTCAACAACGCAAAACCACTAATGAGAAAACATAGACAGAAGGAGAGTCAGCCCCCAATGGCCGCGTTTCTCAGCTTTGAGTGGCTTCCAGGGCCAAAGGTAGCACTTGACCTGGCAGAAGAACAGGTCAGAGGAAGGTGAAGTCTTTGCTCTCAGTGGCTCTGATGTTTGTCTGTAGCGGGACACAAAAGGAGAGAAGGAAAGAGAGCAAGAGAGGGAGAGATCCTGCTTGGCCACATACCATACATGCAGATAGCGTATTGCATTTTTCCAGACTGGGGAGACCTCCTCTTCCAAGTGTTCCAGTAATTAACCTCACTTTCTTGGCTGGTGTTAATTTGTTCCAAGTATTTGGGCTTTAGATCTAACCATGGGAATCTCATTCCCTGCAGAAAGTCTTGCCAACTATTACTAGATATTTTACCACACACATGCAGGCCAAAAAAAGCAAGGCTAATTACACCGCTCTCTTGCGAAGTGTATTTGTTGTAAGTTCAACGTCTCTTAACAAAGGAGAGGAGGGGGAGCAGGCAAGGCAGCATCTTTTTGTGCCTGCCCATGAGAGGAGCAGGCAGGGAGGCACGGGGAGCTGCCCTTTGCTGGGTGGTACCCACAGCATCAGTCCTCTGTGAGGCTTGGAGCCCAGGTGCGACACTCCACCACATGAAACCAGAGAGGAATGGTGCTACCATGGGCTTGAGCTGTGAATAAATGAGCTCAATTATTCGGTACCAATGGGAGTTCTCTAAGTAAAAAATTAAATAGGAGGAATGATTCAAACCAGATGTTGATTTCCCAATACTTTCCCTTTTTTCTCCCCCTTTTTGTGCTGTATGTGCTACCTGTTAAGGGAAGAGGGTGTACAGGAGGAAAAGGCGTGGGTGTGAGATTGTGTGTAGGGGCTCGCTCTGACAGCATGACAAGCAACAAAGTCAGACGTGACAACACCAGCAGCAGAGGAAATACGTTATGAAAATCCCCATGAATTTTCTAGTCCAAGCGCCTGCAGTTTTTGGACCCATTCCACACTGAAGAGGTTTCAAAAGAGCCAGCAAGGTAAGGAGGGCTGGATGAGGCAGCCACTGAGCCAGAGTGTTGACATTTGGGATCTTTTATCAGGTTAAGTCCTTAATTTTACTGAAAGATTTTTTTTTTTGCTGCTTGTTATTAATTTTCTAGCTTTTGAAATTAACAATAAAATGTAGTAATACCTAGTGCTAACATAAACCCTTTTATCCCTAGACCTCAAAGCAGTTCATAGTGGTGAGTCAGTATTATTATTATCCTCAGTTTAAGCCCATCTGCAAATAAGTTTCTCCAGGGTCTATCTCCAAATCTGATTTTGCAATCCTTTGCTTAGTGAGTTTGAATTTATTTATTTTTTAAGTGGGTAACTGTAAGTTGCTCAGACAAGTCTCTTTGCAACTTCTCCGGGACTGAGGTCGTTGAGTCTCAACCCCAAAACTAAAGCAGACATCTTGAGTGTTGTTTGGGAAGGCTGGAAAGCAGTGAGAGAGTAGCAGGCAGCTCTCACCTTTTTCCTACAAGAAATCCAAGCTTTCTGACTAATAGGTCAGTGGAAGGGGTAAAATACTTGTTTCATGAGTGGGGAATTTGGTCCTGCTCCAAATCTGAGCAACCCTCTCCAGGTAAAGCTCTCTGTGAAAGAAAATTCTGCAGGAAAATATATTTGGGATTCATTGAAATACATACTATTGTTTTGGGACTTCTGATTTTTTAACTGTTTTCTAACACAAATTACAGCACGAGTAGAAAAAAAATCTCAGCCAAACTTTGTTTCAAAAAGGAAGGTAGTATTTTTCTCTTGCAAAATGTTAAAATATCTTGTGTTTTTCACTGGCATTGTTGAAATTCCTTCCCTTCCCCCAGGTTTCTTCTTCATACAACAACAGCAGTATCGGCTTTATCCTGATGGAAGGGCATGTCCTCGCTGCGTGCAATTCCATCAGCCTTCTCTGCCCAGCGTCCATTGCCAGTTTGCTCCTCTGTGATTTATATTAAAAGAAAGGCTGAGGTTACTCCCCTGCGATCCTCATTCTCTTCACATTGAATTGCTCCCCAGAAGAAGGTCAGGCACAAGACTACTGTAAATTAGCACAGCTCCATTGAAAACACAGTGTTACACTAGCTGAGGGTTTGGCTCAAGAGTTGCCATTAAAGAAGTGTATTTTTGCCTCTGTAAAGGCTGGGACTGGCCCAGTCAATCTGGTGAAGCAAGGCCTAAGGAGGCGTCAGAAGGATTTTTATTTTCTTCTTGGCCATCTTGTAACATAAAGTGTGTTCTGAGCTTTCCAGCTTATTTGGAGCCAATGGTGAATCGATGATGAGCCAACGGTGGTGGAGGTGGTGGGCCAGTGGTCACACCGACCTCCATGTGAGAGTCTAGTGAATGCACCAGGTCTCAGCTCAAGAGCAACCCCTGGTACAGCCATCCCAGCTCTCATACCTTGACCAGCCTCGGTGCTGTTGAGGAGCAGACACATTTGAGCAGGCGCTTCTGCCTTCCCTCATTGTTCACCTACTTGCTGGTAATAATTGATGGGTTTAAGCACTGAAGTCTACTGATCAGTGGGAACCAGTTGTGTCTACTGCTTCCACATATCTCACTGAAGAGTCAGAGGTCCTCACCCACATGTGTTTTGCCTGAGGAGTTTCCAGTCTTTCTGCAGATGCCTGGCCACACAAACAGTTGATTCAGTGTTGTCCCACTGGAAAGACAGAAGATACTTCTAGGAAAGGCTAGGAGGAAAGCGGTAAAGCTCTTGGATCACATATGTTGCCTGAAGAACTTCATCAACGGGACATTCATGGCATGCTGTTCCCTGGTCCCTCTTCCTCGCCTCTTCCTTCCATCCCAAAATTATCATCCCTTCACTAGTGCCAGGTAACTGCTTGTCTGGATAAGCAGTTAGAGGCAGAAATGTTAAACTAAGAGGTAGAAATGTTAAACATTTTCCCCCAGATCACAAGTGGGCTGCAAATGCCAGCCCAAACAAGCCACCTCCTACAGCAGGGTGCTGGACAACTTCCTGTAATGCATTCACATCAGGTATCATATTTTGAGCAATTCTGCTGTCTCTGAAAATATCTAGCCTCTTTTGAACCTTGCCATGTGTGGACAGCCAACAGGGACACATGTTGATTGCCAAGATGTCCCTTTTTGACCAAAACATTGCAAGGGAATGTCTTCCTTAAAGCAAGTGCCTCCAACCACCAGTGCCTGGGAAAGGCAAAACCCTGGTGAGATGCTCAGGTGAGCAGCTTCTCACTGTTGCCATGTGTGGTGGTTAGGCCCTGCATGACATCAGCATGGTATGGAATAGTCCTGCTGTGGCTCCCTCCCAGCTCTTGTTGAAAATTAACCCTGTCCTGGCCAAATCAGGACACCATGTCCCACTCTTACAAAGGAGATCATACTGGGGAGACACAGAACTCCTGCTCATAGACAGCAGAGGAATGGTTGGAACAAGACAACCCTGGGACGACTACACAAGTTTTTTTGGCTTCCCCCATCAAATGGTGAGTGAAAGCCTCTGGAGCCTTGTACAGCTGAGCTGAGATGAGAGGAATTTTTCAACACCCAAAGTTGGATCAAACCCTCCTTCCTGCCTCTAGTTCATAAAGCTTTTTAACTTTTGAAGGGGAGAAAAAGTGATCCCAGATGTACAGCCCTAATTACATACTTAGATGAAATTGGATTAAGGTGGCTGCTGCCTGTCCTTTTCCTCTGAAGATGGCTGAGACTGGTGAGGGTCGCTGATGTTGGGGCACAGACAAGGGGGATTGGATCCAGCACTGCACTCCATGAAAGCTCCAGCAGAAGCTCAGGACCTGAATTCTACTTGTTAAAGTCATTATCTTGACCTCGGAGTAGATTTATACCATTTTTCTAAAATCTTTCCTTCTCCCCCATGAAGCCACATGTGGCCATGGAGGGAGGGTCTGCTACAGACTGACCTTCGTGGTGACACAGACATCTTCCTAAAAAATAATTTTAAAACCGTAATTACCCAATAACAGCAAGCAGGGGCAAAATATGCATCAGGACTTTTAATGTGCTTAACACATGTTGGGTTATTTTCATTTCCACTAAATCAGTCCAATGTATATCTCTATCCCGCCTCATGCCCATGTGTAACACATTTCAGCCGGCATACGTGAAGCTCATGGGAACCATGTTTTCTTGCTGTAAGCTGGATGGTGAGTCACCATTGAGCTGCTCGGTGCAAGCCCGCAGCTTCCCGGGGGGCTGCGAGGTGGCTGGCAGCAGGAGGACATCAAGATCCAGCCACATGTATCTGATATGGGTCTGAGGAGCATGCAGCATTGGGGTGCCTCTATCCGCTCGCAGCCAGATGGTATTAGCAGGATACAAATCAGACAGCTCCGTGTTCCCTGTCTGAGTGGGATTTTCTCAGAATGAATATTTATGGTGTTTTCATATTGCAGATAAACCCCTCGAGTCTCATAATGTTGTTTGAATCAAAATGAGGCTGGTGGCCGCGGCACAGCGCACCACCACAAAAACCAAACCTTGCCAAGCTGACCCAGTCCGTAGAGGATTAACGCTAAAGTGGTGCAGAGGTTTGAGTGATCCTGTGGTCATGCCTAGCCCAGCGTGTCAATGGGCCCCTCTGGAAACACCCCCTGGGGCCCATAGCTTCAGGTAAATGACCTCAATGCTACGGTTGTCAGTTCCTTGGGCACAGAAATGACTCCTCCTCTCACCTTCTAGCCACTTGTCCTGATATGTATTTATATATTATATCCTGGAGAAAGGTGAGACTTTGCCTCAGAGGAGCTGTTAGTAGAAACAGGTACATTGTGATGGCTTCTTATCACTCGAGTGTCTGTTTTGGTGCTGTTTGAAGCACACCAACATGCTGTGTTGGAGAAAATTGTGGATAGAGACAATTGTAAATAGAGATTAGGACAGAGGGGTGAACAGCTTTACTGAAACACAAACTAAAAGTTCACAGAAACAGGGCTTGAGGTGGGTTTTTTTTGAGTGGGGGGAGATCTGGTAAGGCATCCTGCACAAGTGCCTGTGACTTGTAACCTGGAGACAGCTTTGAGTGAGAAGAATCCAAGTGTCTTTGGAGGTTGCAGTGCACTCATCTCCTGTACAGCTGTGGCTTCAAATAAACTCGTGGCAGGGACAAGGATTCTCTGCTGGACAAACATTCTGCATTACTGTAACAATCCAGCAAGCAGAACAGGGGACAAAAGATAGTCCTGCGAGAGCGAAGGCATGCAGCTGGTGGCAGTCGGATAGTGGTAGAAACTCAAGAAGTTCTGAGTTTCTAGAACTAAAGAAAATAGGGCTGGAAGGGGCCTTTGGAGATTGTTTAGGAAGCAAACTCTTAAAGGTCAGCTTAATTTGTTGGCAATGTGAACCACTGTGGCTCATGAACTTTTTTCTGGAAGTTTCACTGCACTAAAAGCCACCAGTGTAGCCCAGTCTCCTGCCAGACTCCAACCCTGGCTTGGCCAGTAATTTCCTTCTAACCTTCCCAAGAAACTGCTGCAGTTGCCCTTTGTAAAGCCCCCCTGGCTTGATCTGCCTGTGCACCAAGGGGCAAAGCCCTGCTCTAACACGACACAACATAACCTTGACTCAGACTGCTGAGGAAGAGCTGGGAGAAAGTCTGCAGAGAGATAAGAAAAGCGGAATCACTGTCAAGACAGGTTCATACACAACTCAAGAATTTGATAGGGAAAGCATCACTGTGAAACACGGAATCATAGAATCACTTGGGTTGGAAGAGACCTTAAGATCATTGAGTGCAACTGTTAACCCAGCACTGCCAAGTTCACCAACAAACGTATAAAACCCTAAATAAGAAAAAAACAAAAACCAGCAAACAAAAACCCAGGGAGGCTTATAAGGAACTGTAGGGTCCTTGTGTGGAGAAGTTAGCATTGCTGGTGCCAGTGGAGCCAGTGGAAGATGCCAAGTGAGCAATGCAGAGGAGGGAGCTCCCAGGAGCTGAGCAGCTCCTGGCCAGGACTCTGGGTGCCCTATCAGGGTGATGAGCACACTGATGCTTAGCCTAACGGCTTATTGAATCCCAGCTACCTTCTCTGTGAGCCAATAAATTATTGTGTAGCACCTCTATGCTGTGTATGTTCTGCTGTGCCCTAAAAGCTGACCCCAAGGAGGACCTGTCACCAGGTACCTCCATTTGGTAGGTGTAGAGGAAGCGACCGGGGCAAGACAGGTCTGGTGGGCTGAGCTGGCGGTGGTGGTTGAGGTTCAGCATCAGCCCCAGCACCCAGAGCATGGGCTCTGGGAAGCAGGGAGCATGGTGCCAACCCTCTGCTTTCCATATGGCTCCCAGCCCCTGTGCGCGGAGCTCAGGACAACTGTGAACACCCAGTGGATTTGTCAGAACTTCCCCACCTCAGAGGGGTGCATTGTGAAAATTAATCAGTTTGTGTTTGACTTTTTGACTTGGCACTCCCTCAATAACTGCTTCACACACAAACCCACAATAAACTAATTAGGCCTGTTTCTCTGACAGGCTGTTAAAGAAGAAAGAGGAGAAGGATGTGTCTAAGCTGCTTGAAAGACAATATTGGACATATATGCCAAGTAGCAAAAGGCATCAGTAGCTCTTTAAATTCCTTCACTCTGAGGCTCTGATGAACAGAAATAGCAAATGAATGGCTTCCAGAAATGATGAGAAATAGTTCTCGTTGCCATTAGGCTTGTGTTTCTCTTCAGGGGGTAGGGAGAGCTGGAAGAGCAGGGAGAGCTATGAAAGAATTATTTTCAAAGAAATGAAGTATGTTAAACATATTTTGAAATAACGTACTCAATTTTCAAAATAAGGTAATAGAGGCCATGCTCCACAGCTTGGTTTATGTTTATAAATATACATACATGTATATTGTGCAGAACACAAAATAATTCCATCTGGGGAGTTGGGTATTGTCTTGCACAAAAGGCTTCCACTCCAGTCATTAATAGTATATTTTATTAAAGGAAAATTGGCTTCAAAAGTCGTTTGGAATTGTGGGAATAAAATTGGGATGAAAGTAATTATCCCCCTGCCCTGTCTCTTCCCTTGTGTTCATTTTTCTGTTCCAGACACAGACGGCAACAGCAGCTCCTCTGTCTTCTGTTCCCTCCATGTTTGATCTTCTGCCTGCGCTTTCTTCTGCTGGGTCCTGGAGCCCATAGGAATGAGGGTATTGTGTCCATATTGCATGTGATGACATGTGTTTGAACCAGCACCAGGGCAGCCTGGTGCGAAGGGCTCAAAATCCAGCGGGGCTGAGCGGCAGGCCAGGTCCCTGCTGCTGAATAGCTCAGCCGCTGCTTTAAACCCTTCAGGGGCAAAAGACGTGGGAAGAAGAACTTGAACCTGCTGCGGCACCTGCTTTTTTCATTCTGCCTAGAGGCATGAGGGATGAAACTGGGTGAGCATGTCAGCCCGGGCAGGGGCTGCAGCACGTTGGTATAAAATAGGATAAAGAAGCATCCCTCAAATATGGGGAGGTAACCTGGGAATGCCACATCAAGGCTGAGTACCGGAGAATGGTGGGTCACCCCAAGTGCCTTTGCAAAGAAGTGGGAAGCAGGTGGCAAGGAAGATCCTCCTGGGCTGCACCTGGGCAAGGTCTTTTGCGTTGAGCTTTTGTAGCTCCTCTTGGCTGCTGCAGCCCAGGAGAGGACCGATGGAAGGGGACTGAAAAGCCATTTCCTTTAGAATTCAAGAAGAAAGTGAGTGTAGTTCCTGAGTGGTAAAATGTCTCAGTGGTCGAATAATTAACTTGGAAAGGCTACAGAATGTTTTGTCTTTAACATAGCTAGCCCCTCTTTGCTTTTAATCAATACAGTGACTTCTGGAGTGAAGGATCTTTCAAAAATGTCTACTTCATAGATTACTGTTCCTCGCTGAGAGGGCTGGTCATGAATTCTTGACGATGGTGGCTTTCATTTCACCCAAAAAACCATTGTGTGTCATAATTGAGGCAATAATTAATGTTTACTGGGGATGTTGGATACTGGTTTGAAACAATAAAACTGTAAAAATGTCACGTGGAAAAGACTATTTGGCTCAGGAAAAAGTGGGGAGGGGAAAAAGGGAGAGACAGAAAGAGGAAGAGTTCAGCAGGGAGACAGTGACTCTTACACAAGGCTCAAACCGAGAGGGAAGTGGGAAAAAATCACTTTTCCTCTTGTTAAAATAAAGTAATCCATTCAGCTGATATTAGGTCAGGACAAAAGGTCAGAGATCTTCTCGCTGCTAAACACTGTGGTTGGAGCACAGTATCAGAGCCGGGAGGAATATACAGCCAGTATTCCAAGAAAAAAATCATCCCCTCACAAAATCAAGTAACAAACAAATAAATCAAGCGTGTGTTAAGTTCAGTGTCAGTGTGCATGTCACTGCCTCTGCACGACAGAGTGTTTTTATTCAAAGCACAGTAGTACCCAGAAAATCTACTCAGATCAAGACCCAGCTTCTCTCGCTGCTGTGCAGAGGCACAGTCTGAAGTAGCCTTTACTTCAAACCAATGCTCCAGCCGTGGCTTAAGAAGAGAGGCTCCATTATCCCCCTTTTACAGGTGGATAAAGCGAGGCAGAAAGGCACTGTGGCCCTGCTTACAGAAGAAATCAATAAACATTTAGGAATCAAATACCTCGATACCTTGCAGAGCTGCCCTTGCATGATTTGCCTGGGGTTAAACAGGAAGCCTACGGTGAAGCTGAGAATTGAATCCAGATTCCCGGGATGCTCAGCCAGAGCCTTTTCCAAAACCCAGCTTTATATGTGGATGTGTTAAGCCACTGGAAACTCTAAGTGAACTCTCATTATGTCAATTAATTTTTGCTTAATTAAACAAATCTTCCACAAACAGATGTGAGATGTTAGCTCCCTTTCTGTGTAGGAAAGAAGGCAGACAGCTACATGCATAGGCTGGTAACTACCACAGAGCTGGTGGGCAGACAGGGTCTGGAAATCCCCGTGGTTAAAATCTATCCCATGGTGAAGCCATTGCAAGGGTCTATTGTAAGCTCTTCATGTTGTGGAAGTGAACAAGGGTCTGTTTTAAAGGGTGGTGGAAGAGACAAAGAACTTGAGTTTGCTGTCTGGCCTCCCCTTGATGTCCCTCTCCTTTAGCTGCTGTCTATTTGGACGCCACTTGTCACAAATGATGGGAGTTACAGAGATGCAAGCTGTGTTAAAGACCTACTGAAAGTATTTATAGGTTATACCTAAGTAAAAAAAATGGATGACAACTGTAATCTCCGGTCTGAGCATCTGTACTCTACTTTAAGATTGAGACAAAGATCTAAAACTGCACAGATTTTATGAGCTGGAGCAAATTCCTCTATCCAGTGTCCTCGGAACTGATTCAGAGAGTAAATCAGCCGACAGGAAGCATGAAGCCCTATGCCATGATGGTAAGACCTGGTACCTGAAGAAGCAAGTCCACGCTTGTTTTAGAAACTGCTAACTTGCTGCAATTTCATACTGGATTCTGGAGTATTTGTTTGCCTTAAAATAGATATTAAAGACTAATATCTTTGTTAACAAATAACTATAAAGGCAAGAAATTGAGAGAGGCTTTTTCCAGCATCACCGTATGGCTGATTCCACCCCCCTCCTTTCCTTTCTGACCTTTCTCATACTATGCTAAATGAACCCTCCCATTTCTTGGTTTGGAAATACCTTCCCATGTGTCACTTTTTTAAAACTCTGAAATAATAACGAAGAGCTGCTGCCCTCAGTATAACTCCAGTGTAACTCCTCTTCCCAACTGATTGCAAAGGAAAATATTCTGCACAGATCTCCTTAAATGAACCGTCAATAAAGCATGCTCTGGGCAGCCAGAATTCAGAGAATTCACCCAGTGTGCTGACTGGGGAGTAGAAAAACAACCCTGGGAGCCATCCCCCTAAAACAAGAGGAGACAAACCTCATCCCATCAGAGCAGCTCTGAATACTGAAGGTTCCCCTCCATGCCTGGCTGAGGAATCCAACCCCTCACCTCACTAACTTCGCCCTCAGAAAGGTTATCTCGCCATCAGAAATGTTGTGTTGCGTGACTTGGATCCATTGTTTATAGAATCGTCTAACTGACTTCATATGTATCTGGTCCAGGGAAACTGATGTTATTAAAACACAACACTGAGACATTGAGCTCCAATAGCAGTTCAACATGAACAAATAAAGCAAGAGTTTTCCCCAAAGTAAAGCAAAGTAAGGATCCCGGCCTTCGTGTGAACTGCAGGGATGAAAGGAGGATGTGATACCATCAACTGAACGTTGACCTTTTCACTGTTGTTTCTTTTTCCAGCTCCAAGCCCCAGTCCTGGGTCTCTCCCTCTCTCTTTTATCCCCTCAATCCAACTCCAGCAAACCCCTGGAGCAGGTAAGCTATGAGCTGAAAAGGTTTTTTTCTCATGTTTTGACTCTATTTATTGCTTTTGCAGCCTGGTCAGAGAAGTGCCAGGATTGTTAGTTGTGACCTTTAACTCCCAGTATCAGCTCTGCTTGCAGAAAGTTCAACAGCGATGGTTGAAACGGGCACATGAACTGAAAGGTAAAAACATACACTGCTTGGCTGTATTTGTGAAGTGTTGATAACATCTGACTATGGGGTTTTTTCCCATATACTTTGCTCAATATTCCTGTTAGAATTTCTGAAATAAAATCTCTGCTATGCCTGATCAATCTGGAACTGGAATTCCACTTTCATGGAAGTCTCTGATAGCCCTGCCTTTGCTTAAAGAGACCTCTAATATTCGGCATTGCAAATATCAGAGAAAAGCCACAGTAAATCCTTAAAATCTTATTCTAGAGAAATGCTGCCCATGGCGCTGCACTGGGAAGTGCAGATGGAGAAAGTCTGATGTTCCACAGAGAGGTGTCACAACTATTGAGTGAGAGCTTTTGAACAACTGAAGAATTTGGCTTGATAAGAATAATTAAGTGACATATATCCAGGAGCTTTCATCCAGAGATCACAGAGCTCTTAGAAACGAAGGGCGAGGAAAATGCTTTGAGTATTTCAGACTTCAGTGGAAAGCAGCCAGTTTTGGGGTGTAATATTTTTTTCTAACAGTGCACAGCAGGAGTAAATAACAGCCTAAGCTTTGCCTGCACTGCAGAAGAAATTTCCACAGCAGTGATATGATGAAATCTGGCTGGGCTGATGTATTTAGTAGTGTTAATACCATTGTTCTCATGGAAGAAGGCCACCATATCTGTAAGGAGCACAGGTTTTGCCCATGAGTCAAGACATCATCGTGAGGCTGTCTGTGGAGGAGGGTAGCAAGAAGCTGGGGCTACCAAAAAGAATGGCAACGCAGCGCTTGATTTGTGGCCACTGAACTTTGGCACTTGGGACTGCTCTCTATCCCTGTGCCACTTTAAAACAAACCAAGCCGAAACTCTGTCAAGACTGAAGATAAAATGCAAACTTTCCATGTCAGAGTTCCCTGGACTGAAGGATGGAAGGAAGAACCATCCTTCTGCATCTCCAAGCCTGTGCTAGAGGATGAGTTAGATGGAGGGCATGGGGAGGGCAAGGATAACCCCCACTGTTTGGTGTAATCTTGTGGCCAAGAGACAAGAAGAGTTGGATAGGTGAAGACACTCATTTTCTCTTAGGAACAGAAGCTACTCTGAAAACTCAGCTTGCTTCTGTGCTCAAAACCAGATGGATTGTAATGGTAATAAATGAATTAAATCTTTATCATCTGGCCGCAAAGCCAAGAGGAGAAGGAAAACTAAGCTCAAAGGGTTAGAAAAGGACTCCACATTCCCCACAGAGGAAACAGATGTAAATCTGGCAAGCTGTCATTTGGAGATCCAAAAGCTATGGGTTGAAATGAGGTCTGGGTTATTTAGCCAAGTTTATTGTCAAGCTCAATGGTAATCCTCATTTTAGCGTACAAAAGATTGCAGTCCCGAAATGTTCAGAGGTCTTTTTGCACCATCAAGGGGTTGTTAGAGCCCATAGAGAGACTACTCTGTGCATTTTTGTTGTGATACAACTTTTCAAAGTTCTTTGCTGCTGGTGATGCACTTGTCAAGATTTGATGTCAAGATTTGATGTCAAGATTTGGTATTGGTGGAGCTGCAAATGGCTTGATGCTATTCCAGCATTACTTGAGAAGGCCCACTGTCCCATGGAGAGAAAGAGAAAAGCCCATGATTTTAGTAAATGAGAAGGCATGCTGAGGAATGTGTAGCATGTGGAAGAGATAGTCCTTTCCTGGGACTGAAATTGTTCTGACGATGCTGGAGATTTCCAAGGGGAGTGTGTGTGAGTTTCTTTAGAAAACGCTTCCTGAAATCCTCCCTGGGAAGGCAGCTGTTAGCTAGGGCTGCCCAATGGGGACTGTGCCCTGAATGGTCCTTGTTTGTCTTCACAAGTCCATCTCATGTCCCTCGAGCCAAACGGGGCTGTCACTCAAACCCAACACATCTCAAACACTATTTGCCTTTGGCTCCATTGCCCCCATCATGGCCCTGGAGGCAAGTGGGGCAGGAGGGCTGAGTAGAAGACAGGAGAACAAAAGACCCATTGCTGCCGTGCCTTCTTCTCATGGGGCAGACAGTCCTCTTGTGGCACCAGCTCCTGGGGCTCGTGTGCCTCACAGATGTCTGCTGCCATCAGCATTCGGCCCAGAGCTCTCCAGTGATGATATGTATTAAATACCCTCTCCAGGCTATTCCATCTGGGCAAAGCAGCAGGTGGTGAAGCAAAACCAACATTTATGATGTTTAAGTTGTGTAACAGACTTTTCAGGGCTCTCCTCCTCACTTCCCCTTGCCCTGCACATCTCTTCAAAATTGCTTTTGTCAGTCAAACCTTGTTTTTCTTAATATTCATGCTCTTCCCTCTCTGACCTGGTTATCTTGGCACTCAAGGCACACTTGCTTGCCAAGGTAACTAAGTTTAATCCATGGATGAATGCACTATTCCCATGTGTCGAGCTTCAGAGAAAAAAAAAGAGATGTGAGTGAATTTCACTGAATATGCATTTTAAAATAGATATGCTTGAAAATGCTATTTCATTAAAAACAATGATCCTAGAATCGTAGAATGTTTGGGGTTGGAAGGGACCTTTAAAGGTCACCTAGTCCAACCTCTTGATGATCTTTAGGAACGGTTTGTGAGAGGAAAGGTGGGTTTATACCAACAGATGAAGATGCTACCAAAATATCTGAGGATCTGCTACTATAGCGATGTGATCTTCTCCATAAGGAGAGCCTTGTGGAGACGTTGGCACACTGCTGGCCCAGTAGATAATCCTACATCAATGCTGTCATCCTTCCCAGCTTGACCTGACTTCTTTCCCACAAGTTGAGTCATAATCATAGAATTATTCTGGTTAGAAAAGGCCTTTAAGATCATCAAGTCCAACCATTAACCCAGCACTGCCAGTTCACCGCTAAACCATGTCCTTCAGCACCACATCTCCATGGCTTTGAAACCCCTCCAGGGATGAGGACTCCACCACCACCCTGGGCAGCCTGGGAACGTCATAATGCAATAAGTGGATTTGGAATTTCTCCAGAGTAGGAGACTCCACAACCTCTCTGGAAAGCATAAACAAGGTCTTCTTGCTTGGCCTTGTCAAAATAAATGAAGTTAAAATAAAATACAGAAGTCAAGGAAAAAAATTTGCACCTTTGAGGAAATGAACATGTTTCTATGCATGAAATATTAAATGCTGTACAGTTGGACAGGCCATTGAGAAGGGAGCGGTCATCAAGCCAGTGTTTTAGAAAAGAAACCCAACCCAAAAGTGATGTGTAAGTGGAAAAGAAATCAATTTAACAGAAGGCATTCCTGCTTCCAGACTCTGTGTTAATAAAGCAGCTATTAGGTGGAGACACTCTGGTGATGCCTGAGTTGATGTAGTTGTTGGTTGGGTTGGTTTTTTTCTTCATTCTTGAAAGACCTTAATCAGTGTTACTTGAAATGATTATGTGGGTTCTAAAATAGCAAGAAGCAGTAAATTTTAATGGCACGTCTGAATGCTGTTCCATTTCATTTCTATATGGAGTGATATTAAACCTCTAATAAATAACCTGTATCTAAACCAGTCTCCCTCTCCCCCTTTTTATACAAACACACACACACCAGCTCCAACAAAGATCTTTGATGTTTTTGCCACAGGCTGGAGGAGAGGTGGCAGAAGGAAAGGCTGAGGTGGGGTATGGATCAGATGAGGACAACATTCTAGAGGGAAGAAGCATGTTCCCTCATTTTTCTCTTCCCTGTCTTTATTTCTTTTTCCATAGGGAAATATTATTCAGGGAATATTGGAAGAAAATCACACCTCTGCCACAAGCCAGTACAAATCTCATTTTATGCTAATCCCTGCTTACATTTTAGCAATGAAAAGCCAAGATAAGTGGTGCATGAGTTATTGTCAGCTTGGGGTGTGGGATCCAGACAGAAAACACTGGGGCATAAATAAATAAGGGATTTCAGTTCAGGCAGACATGCAAGCTGAGAGGTTTCTATCCCCCGTTGGGCCCAGGCGTATCTAGAGAACGTTTCTTTAATAACTGGCACAGAGACAATGTGCACAAAGGCACAAAAGGCATCATCATGACACAGTCCCCTGTGACATCTTTCAGATCTTTGCCACAGCTCCCACCTCTAACTAACGTCTCAAGGACAATCCTCCCTTGAAGCTCCTTCCTTGTGACATTTTCTTTTTCAAATGCTGGCAAACCATCTTGCTCCCCGTGTGCCCCAACCAGGGAGTCCCCTGGATAAGAGGGGATTGTCCCTTACTGGCACGGGCTGTAGAAGGAGTAGCACAGCAGTGCCTACCCCAGCCTCAAGTATTCCTCCTTCTGCTTCACTTCGCCACATTATGGCCTCCACCATCCCCATCAGAGCCTTCACTGGACTGTCCCCAGTAGTTCCTTGTCTCTCTTGAACTGGGGAACCCAGAATTGGATCAAGTACTCCATATGTGGCCTCACCAGGGCAGAGCAGAGGGGGAGGAAAACCTCCTTCAACCTGCTGGCCACACTCTTCTGAATGCACCCCAGTGAGCACTGGCAGTCTGTCTGCAGAAGATCTGGGTCAGGATTAAAACCATCTAAACACAGCAAAAAGAGGTTGTAGAGACTCACCCTTTCAAATATCATAATCAATCAAAAAAGCACAGGAAAGAAGATGGGAAAAAGGAATTGGAGGAGAATTCTGGAGGACAGAAGCAAGGACACTGACTGCTTGGCCTGCTTAAGTGGGTGGCTATTTGAAAGCTGAGGGTTGTAAGTGGGAAATCCTGGATAAACATGAGGGTGTGTTTATACCTTCCTTCCAGACGGCTGATGCAGGTGCTCACCAGACACGGGTTACCTGGGTGGCCTGTGCTGCTGGGGGGGATGCAGATCACCATGGGGAGCATTGCCAGGACATCATCTGCAAGGTGCGTATTTGTAACACACTGCCCAGTCCATCGGGGCAAACTGCAAGAGCTCGTTTGAACCTCGATAGCTCACTGGAGGAAATAATTCACCTTTTTAATTTATTTTTTTTTTTCCCCAAACAGTGATACTATTCCCCCATACCCACAGCCTGATTCCTCACCTGGCCCCTCCACATCTGTAAGGCACTTGTTATTAATAGCATAAATCATGGTTTGTAATAAACAGCAAAGAAGCTCTGAGAAGTGGGAGGCCAATTCCTCCACCGATGTGGAAACTCCAAAGCTCTGGGTCCTTCTCCTGCCCTGGAGGCAGTTGCCTCCAGCTCCAGCCATGCAGGGACTTTGTGGCAGCATCGCCCAGCTCCTTGCCAGGCCTGGCTGTCACTGGGGAATGAAGCTGTCACTGAAGGAAAAGCCTTTGACTGCTCTTGTGGCACCCTGGGGGTGCTCCATGCTTACCAGCCTCCCATCGCACTACGGTGGGCTGGGCCTTTTTTTAGCTCTGCGTGTGTTCAGCACAGAGAAAAATGTTTCCACTTACTTTTCCCCCTCCCCTCTTTGGAATATGAGGCACACACTTGTCATGCTTAAAGGAGTGGATTTATGGTTGACTCTGTCTCTTATCTCCCCACAGAGCTCACTGGAGCTGCTCTCCAGATGGGACAGTATTACAAGCTTCATCATATAAAGCCCAGCTCAGCCTACAGCCCAGATGTTCTTTGTTCCCAGAAATATTCCTTCCCAACAGTAACTACAAGGGAGCTGGTGCTGGTATGCAGCCTCCGCTCCTTCTGTTTGCATCGCTTGTTTATGGGCTCCACACCCCAGACAGCACTGTCACCTCTCCAAAAGCCACCGCTGGAGCCTGATGCTGGGACTCTGGGCAATGGGCAGCACCATGCTGGGGGGCGTGTGGGAGATGGCAGAAAGGATCCAGCAAGTCTAGCACAGACTCGGCTACCTGTGCCTGATGAGGAGAGTGCCTTCCCCTTTCAAGCAGCAGATACAGGTTTCCCTTGACCCGAGGCCAATCTAAGGGTGCAAAACAAAGTTCACTTCACCCAGTTTTCAGAGGCAAAGATGTAGGATCTTGCCAATGGGAGGTTTTGAGGAGGAAAACCACAGCTCTCAAGCAAGTCCACTGATGGCAGCAGCATGAAAGCAACGCTGGTGGCAGGACAGCAATAAACACCCATGCATTTGCCACTGGTAAAAACATCCATGCTGTCTCTGAGTGAAGCCTCCTGCACATAGAAGCCTGTTTCCTCGCTGGTGACCTTGTCTGGAGCTGGGGAGCTCTCTGCAGCGGGTGTGGAGCAGTGGTACTATTGCCCGGGCGGGTGAACAGACGGGTGGTAGCTGCAGGATGGCCTGGCTTGGCTGCCTCCTCCAGCCCTGCTCAGCCACGGCCCTGCACAGCGGCTGGTGGCACAGTGGGACCAGGCTGCCCAGAGCCTGGCCTGGTGCTGGTGGCCATGGGGAGCTCGCCTCGCCTCCTCACACCAAGCCCAGAGCGGGCAGGCACCTCCTGCTAAAGGCTTCGTATTTATGCAGCTTTCCCCGTGCCCTGAACTTTGCCTGTGTCTCTGGCAAAAGGGCAGCTACCCCAGGTCAGAGCACTGCCTCAAGCCAGCGCCGGGAATCGGCTTTCAATTTCGGCAGCGACTTTCCTTCCCTTTTTTCTCTTATCCCTCCAGCCATCACAGAATAATTCCCATCCCTATTAGCTTACCACCCTCCCCCTTCCTTTCCCTTCCCCTTTGAAATCCTCCCGCCTGTCCCCGGGAAGGGGCAGGGGGAGGCGGGGGGCGGCGGGAGAATTCCTCCAGATATTACACAAAAGCCTCATGTATCCCCAGTGTCAGCCCCAGAGGGCGGCTGGGTAATCTAATTAAGGCAAAGGGGCTTTTGTTTTACTTGCTTTCTTTTTTGATTTTTCTCAAGTTTAAGACAAGAAGACAAGAAGAAAAGAAAGAGGGAGAGAAATGTTAGCCCTCAGAGGAGGCGCGGCGATACAAGAATTCCCGTCTCTGCTCAGCCTCTTGCTGAGGAAAGACCACGGGCCTATCACCCGGGGCGCACAGGGCTCCCCAGCCTTGGACGGCTCCCCTCCCGCGGCGGTGATTTAAGGGACTGGCATATTCCCAGAATTAGCGTGTATTCTTCTGCAGACAAATGCATTCATGCCGTTCCCTCTGTCTACCCCACCCCACTCTTAGTGCTCCTCGCTACCCATCCCCTTGCAACCCTGTCTCACCCTCTCCCACTGCCCCTTCCCATCTCTTTCCTTCTCCCATTCCCACTGCCTGTCCCTTCTCTCCCTCCTTTCCTCCTCTTTTTCTGCGCTCGCTTCTTCCCGTCTCCCCTCAGCCTCTGCCTTCTTTCTCCCCCCTGCTCTTGATGGCGAGGGGAGCTTCATTATTTTTGCCAATAAATAACATCTTCATTCCTCAGCCTGATGTTTATTCGTCACAGATTTATCACACATCTGATGGAGGGCATCCATGGCAGGGTAGGCTCAACTGTGGAAGAAAGTGATGCCTCCTTTCAAGCATCGCAATGGGCAAAGCATCTGCCCACTCGCATGCCAGAGGTGGCAGGTCCCTTCTCTTTGTTTCTCATCTGGGGAAGAAGAAGTGGTAGCATCAGCGTAGCTGGAGGCTGTGCCAGATTCAGCCTCTTCTCATCACGGGTGCTGGAGGGTGAGAAGTGAGGATTACAGGGGAATGAAGCCCCATGCAAGCCAAGATTATTGCCGGTACCAATTTAACGTTTGCCTCCTGGGCCATGGTGCTCCCAGAGCTGAAGCCTGGGCCCTGTGCCCCACCAGGAAACCCTCCTGCAGATGAAGTGCAGGCCCTGCTTCTCTCATCTCAAGGAAGAGAAGGGCTGAAAGTCTCACGGGGCACATTCCTGAAGGACTCTCCTCTCTGGAGCTGGGACGGCCACAGGGTCTTCCATAAGGATCTCTTTTCTTTATCACAGAATCCCAGCATTGTAGGGTTTGGAAGGGATCTTTGGAGATCATCTTGTCCAACCTCCCTGCTCCAGCAGGGTCACCTAGAGTAGATTGCCCAGAGCCACATCCAGGTGGATTTTGAAAGTATCCAGAGAAGAAGACTCCACAACCTCTCTGGGCAGCCTGGGCCAGGCTCTGCTACCCTCACAGCAAAGAAGTTGCTCCTCCTGGGTTCCAGTTTGGGCCCATTGCCCCTTTTCCTGTCACCAAGCACCACTGACAAGAGTCTGGCCCCATCCTCTTGTCCTCCACCTTTTAGCTATTGATCAGATCCCCTCTGAGTCTTTTCTTCTCCAGCTCAACAGCCCCAGGGCTCTCAGCCTTTCCTCATCACCAAGATGCTCTAGCCCCCTCAGCACCTCTGTAGCCCCAAACCGAATCCTGTTTGGGTTATGAGTTGAACAGGCCGGTTTATCCTCAGGATCCCCCTGCAATGCCACCCAAGCTTAATGCTCTCACACATTCACTTCAGCCTAGGCACAGGGATCAGCCCAGGCTCTGAGGGACACATTCTGTGCCACTGAGGCCACCACCCCTTGAGGGCACACTTTTCCCCACTGAGGTGACAAAGACTTTTTTGGCACTATCCCTGCATGAGCAGAGGTCCTGTTCACTCATCCCAAGAGCTGCAGAAGTTCCCTCTGCAAGAGTGACAACAAAAGCCCTTGGGTTGGGTTTGGCTGGCCACATGTCCCTCTCGGCAGCTTGGTAGCCCTCATGGCTCCTCGATTCCATGCCATGGCGCTGCAGCCTTCTCTCAGGACCCCAGCCTCACTTTCCCTCTTCTTCCTCACAGCTAAACCTTCACCGTCCTCAAAGCTTGGGGTGTGGTGGTGTTTATTTATCTTTTGGTTCATAATCTCTCTGAACTGTTCACCCTCCTGCCCCTCTTCTTCCCAAGGGGCTGCACGAGCACCCCGGGAGGGGGTCCCCTTGGGTGCCCCACCTGCAGAGGTTAACACAACATGGCAGGGCTGTGCTTCATCCCCCATCATATCACAGCTCCCTCGGGTCTGATGTCTCCTCTGGCCTCCACGAGCTCCATGTTTGTGGCAGCCTCCCCTTATTGAAGGGTATGTATAGACCAATTAGTTGTTATACAATAGCTCTGGATGGACGGGCAATGGGACCAAGGGCATTTGCTCAAATTAATAGAGTCTGGAATTGATTTAACTCTAGGCAAAAAAAAAAAACCACAACCTAATTCAAGCTTTAATATCTCTCTGGTATCTCCTCAGACAAAACAGGACAGGTTTTTTAGTGCCTGTATTGAATGAAGCCATATATATCAATAGACACTGGTAAAAGCCCCCATTCTTAAACAGAAAACTGTGACTCTGAAATGACAAAAATGGATTATTTCCCTTCTGTTTAGCCCATCCATACATGAAAGCACTTTCAGAAAAAAAAATGACCTCAGCGTAGCAAGCCCTTTTCCACAAATAAAGAGTTTATTAATATAAGGAGAAGGCCCAGGAGCAAGAAGTCTCGTTTTGGGGAATTGCTAAAGAGAGTATGAGCACTTCTGTGGCCACCAAAATTCATAGCCCAAGGAGGTCAGGGGTGGCCACACATCCTTGGAAGGACAGAGCCAGGAAAAACCTGTCACAGGTGCAGAGGAGGAGAAATCTATGTGCTGGGAGAAGGAGCAGAGGGCCACATGAAGCCATCAGCTGAGCCCAGGGCACAACCAGGCCAGGACAGCGCCCGGCTGGGGAAGATCCCCAGAGCTCCTCTGGCATTAGATCACATCTCTCTGAAGCCTTTCAGTACTTAGCAGCCCTCCAGTACTTAAAGGGGGCCTGAAAGAAAGATGGGAACAGACTTTTGAGCAGGGCCTGTTGGGGCAGGACAAGGGGTGATGGTTTTAAACTATAAGAGGAAGATTTAGACTCGAGAGAAGGAAGAAATTTTTGACGCTGAGGGTGGTGAGAGCCTGGCCTAGGTTGCCCAGAGAGGTGGTCAATGGCCCATCCCTGGAGCCTTTGCAGGTGAGGTTGGCCGGGGCTCTGAGCAACCTGCTCTAGTTGCAGATGGCCCTGCTCACTGCAGGGGCATTGGACTAGATGAGCTTTAAAGGTCCCTTCCCACCCAAACCATTTTATGATTCAATGATCCTATGAAGCCACCTGTCTCCCCCCAAATATGTGCTGCAGACTTGCTCCTTTAATCTATTAATGAGCTCTTCATACGGATCTTGACACAATTAGGAAATACAGACAAGAGAAGCTGGAATGTCTTAAGTGGCTAATTTCTTATAAAAGAAACCAGGGCTGGAAGATGGCAGAGACACGTTTCCTACAGTACATGATGTTCATATAAAATGTGTTCTTGGCTCCTCTCACATGTTGTTCATCCTGTCTATGAACCATGAGGCAGAGAAACAGCACATAAAACTGTCCACACAAGCTGGCAGCTCTGGAGGCCTGACATCCTGCTAGCTTGGCTCTTGAGGCCACCATTCTGCGTGCTTGTAACCCTTGCTCTTCACTGCTTGTGAGCTACCAAGGCTGCCTAGCCAATGGTTAAAGCTGAGATCTAGGAGCCAGAGCTCCTCCATAATGCCATCGATGGGCTGTACTGAAAAATGGAACCATTTAACTTGTGTATTCATGGTGGGTTGTTTCTTTAATTAGTGGAACCAGTTACAAAAGCTATAACTGCTTTGCAAGTAATTTTGCAAATGGAAGCACTGATTTTCCCCGTTATGATTCATGTCGGACTGCTCACTTGTTGGGACAGTTCAGATTAGGATGAGATACACAATGAAACATGAAAATCTCCAGCATTTCACGGATTTTAATGGTGTATTAGGAACACTGAAAAATTAGTACCAGAAGTCGCTTCGTTTTTTGGCTAGTAATTACCCTCTTGTTGCAAAGGGAAGGTCTCCAGCCAGGGAACAGCAGATCTTCCCCTGGCCTTGATCTGTGATAGTGCATATTAAAGCTTCCTGTAGGTAGAAAGTTATTGCTCACTAGGTGGAGAGATATATAGGCTGCTGAGCAGCTCTTACTGCATCAGTCAGTGAACATGACATAATCCAAGAAGGGGCAAAAAGCTAATTATGGCAATTTAACATATCATAAATGTTTAAAGAGCTTCTGGAGGGAAGTGTGAGAAGCTCTGCAGGCCATCGACAGATCCATTGTTATGGAAGCCCTTGGCAGGGCTGTAAATTGACAACATTAAAAAAGAAAAGCTTTTTTTTTAAAAAAAAGATAATTGAACAAAAAAAGAATTAGATTATTCAAGTATGTGACCCAAGGAAGCAAATGATTGGAGGGAGGTTTGTCTTTGCAATTCCCTTAGACCAGCCTGCCTGGGGAAGCAGTTCATTAGCAGAGTAAGGTTAACCTACCTTCCTTCACCTCTCTCCTCCCAAACCCACTTTGCCTCTTTAAAGGGGAGAAGTAACATCGGGCTTTTGCTGTCCCTGAGCCCCAGCCAAACCCCAGCGAGGAGCTGCGGGGATATAGCTCTCACATGGCCCTTTTTCATCTCAGCTGCTTGGTACTTCTGTACCCCCTGCTTACTGCGGCTGGGTTGGACTAGGTGACCTTTAAAGGTCCCTTCCAACCCAGACCATTCCGTGATTCTATGATTCTGGCACAATGCAGAACAAAGAGCACATCCTTTCTGGGTTCCCTCTCTATCTTGGGACTGCAGCCTGTAGGCACATGCCCAAAAGCACACATCCAGCTTTGTATGAGGTGAAGCCATAGGAAATACATCAGGCCAAATAAAGGCACACTGTTTGATTTGCTGCCTCTATTCAAGCAGTTCCACAAGCTGCTCCTTCAATGCTGGAGTCAGTCAGTCATTTATTTAGGTTTTTTTTTAGATTTTGTCGAATGTTGCTATGACAGAAAACGCGGAGAAGTGGGATCTTCTGAAAAAACAGATTGTGGGGAGTGCTAGTATAGGATCCACAGGGTTGACATCCACATGTAAAATGGGATGGGGATCAGGAAGGGGTTTGGGGCAATAAACTGGATTGTACGTTGGTGTCATATCTGAGACTGCAACTTAGAATCACAGAATCGTGGCCTGCTAAAAGGCCCATGTCCTTCTTTCTTACAAGCCCCTTTTAAGCACTGAAAGGCTGCAAGAAGGTCTCTAGATAGCAGAGCAGTAGGTCTGGGTATACNAAGGTCCCTTCCAACCCAGACCATTCCGTGATTCTATGATTCTGGCACAATGCAGAACAAAGAGCACGTCCTTTCTGGGTTCCCTCTCTATCTTGGGACTGCAGCCTGTAGGCACATGCCCAAAAGCACACATCCAGCTTTGTATGAGGTGAAGCCATAGGAAATACATCAGGCCAAATAAAGGCACACTGTTTGATTTGCTGCCTCTATTCAAGCAGTTGCACAAGCTGCTCCTTCAATGCTGGAGTCAGTCAGTCATTTATCTCTGAGCGTTCCTATTAGTCACGAGGGTATGTTTGGTGTGGGGCAGGTGAGGGGCCAGCTTCCCCAGTCTCACACCACAGCCCTCAGACTGGGCTGGAGGATTAGGAGGGTGGGGAGATGGGTTTGGGGAGAGCACTGTCTGTGGGAAAGCAGTGAGCTGGCAGCCAGAGCTAGCCCATGCGCTGCAAAATGTCATCCTAGCTCTTCTCCCTCCCTCCTTCCACATACCAGTTTTCAGAGCACTTCACAAGGGGCTGGGACCAAGCCAAAGGAGCCAAAGCAGAAAGGAAACGGGGCACCCAGCACCTGCTCCCTCTACTAAGGGCTCCCTTGTCCATTGTCTCTGAAGAAGAGCTGCACCTGCATGAGCCAAGCATGACACTGGGCCGTGTTCAAGGGTCAGATGAAGTCAGATGCTTAAATTTTATAAGGCACCATTTTTATCTGCATACAAAGCAATGTGCAGAGAAACTTCTCTGAGGGGTAGCTGGGGCCTAAGAAGAACATGCAGCAAAGGTACAAGGTGCAGTCTCTTCACTGGCTGCCCTCTATTAAAGGCCATGGGTATTTAGGTTTTTTTTAGATTTTGTCAAATGTTGCTATGACAGAAAATGCGGAGGAGTGGGATCTTCTGAAAAAATAGATTGTGGGGAGTGCTAGTATAGGATCCACAGGGTTGACATCCACATGTAAAATGGGATGGGGATCAGGAAGGGGTTTGGGGCAATAAACTGGATTGTACATTGGTGTCATATCTGAGACTGCAACTTAGAATCACAGAATCGTGGCCTGCTAAAAGGCCCATGTCCTTCTTTCTTACAAGCCCCTTTTAAGCACTGAAAGGCTGCAAGAAGGTCTCTAGATAGCAGAGCAGTAGGTCTGGGTATACAAGGGGTCTCCTGAGGTTTTCCTGAGGCAGGGAAACACCAGGGAGTGGAGGGACCCACCAGGAACTGGTAGCTCATGAGGGGGAGGAGGATGAAGCCTGGGCACCTCCAAGACCTTAGAAGAAGCCCCTCAGGAGCTACTGGTCACTGCACATAGAGCAAGGCCCGTCAGGCAGGCACCAGGGTCAAGCCAGCCTAGACCCAGCATCAAAACTACTTCTACAAAATAAAATAGACAGATAATTGTCATAGGTGAGTCCATTCTGAAGGCTGCAGGCCTGATATGCTGACTGGACCCACTCCTTAGGGCAGTCCATGGCCTCCCCAGGTTAAACATGTCTCAAAAAGTCTTCCTGCCTTAGAAGGGCCCTTGGGTTACCACCCATTATTGGCTTTTCAAGTAGGCAGTGACCAAGTCACAACACAACATGTGAGGGCAATTAAGAGGGACTTCAGGGCCCTGGGAGGATTGGCCACAGCTGAGGAGCACAGGTGGTGTTCTCTTCTGCCTCCCTAGCTGTGGGCTATGACAAGGGGAGAAGCAGGAAGAGGAAGCAGATCAGTGCCTGGCTCTGAGACTGGTGTGACCAGCAAGGCTTTGGGTTTTATGATCATGGGTGGGTTTACATGATGCCAGGGCTGCAGGTGACAGTTGGGGTTCACCTGTCTCAAAGTGGGGAAGAGGGTCTTTGTGCCCGGCTGGTTGAAAGGGCTTTAAACTAGATTTGGAGGGGCAAAGAGATCAAACCAGACTTGCTAGAGACAAGAATATTGACGGGTTAGAAACCATGGTAGCACCTGGGAATGGTCAGGTGGGAACTAGGCCCCCTCTCCTCCAAAAGGTGACCGGATCAGGAGCCCAGCTGAAGAGCACCTACACCAATGCAGGCAGCATGAGCAGCAAACAGGAGGAGCTGGAAGCCATCGTGCAACAGGAAAACTCTGGGGCTGTAGAAGGATCATGAACCAGCAGGAGAGCACCTGAAGTGCAAGATAACGGAGTTCCAGCAGTAAGTCAGCTTCCCAGGCTTTCCCACATTGCATTTACCCTCTCGGGTTTCGTGTGCTTTCCTTGGGCTCGCTTTGGTAAACCTTTGGCTTCAGCGTGTTATTAGGGAAACAAGACCTTGGTATTAAGTGATGATTATGCAATTTATTCTGACAGTGGAAAACGTGAAAAGGGGAAATTGACGTTTGTGATTTTAGCTATGCGCTGACAACTATAATTAATCTTAATTCCAGCAAGCAGCAGATCAGTGAACTTGATGGGCAAGCTCACATTTTCACTGCTGCTGCCTAGGGACAGCTACTTAATCATGGCAATAAAATGGCACACGTTAAGGAATTAAAGAGGGCAGAAACTTTAAACTAGCTCAAATACAAATTGAAAAGAAAGACATGAAAATGCAAAATTAAGGTAAATAAAAGGCACAAATTAGCTATATAGAAAAAAACAACCCCATGGCACAAGGGTAAAATAGCAAGAGGTGAGTTTATAAAAGAAAAATCTTTTAAAAAGCCCAGCTAGGGGCAATTGTAACCAGCAACAGGAAAGGGCTGAGCTTAGGTCTAACACACAGAAAAAGGCAGACTGACTATTTTTCACTTTATTGCTTACAAACTTTCTCTGAAAGTGAATGAACCTTAATCTTTTTAATTTGATTTCTGAGGTTGAAAATTTTTTTTTCATATGCCACTATTTTAAATGGAAAATGACTATTGATTTTGCTCAACCACCTACATTAACCATATGCAGTGAGGAAATCTAAGTGAGTTTCAAAGCACATGAAGTGCAAACTAACCTTTGTTTAGTAAATACTGGTGGGGAAAAAGAAATTAGCCCATTTCCCTTCTGTTCATTTCCCTTCTGCTTATTATTGTATTGAGTTAAGAGATGGCTCCAGCTGCCTTCAGGCAGGAAGGCAGACTGGGTGACTTTTTGAGGTCTTCTTTCCCTCTGCTTTCTCCTGGCTGCACGGGAATGGAATAGGATACATAGTGTTTCCTTTCCCTTGTCCCACAGCTTTTTTTTTGAGACTTTTAAAAAGGATTTGCTGAGTGCAGGGAGAGCAGAGTGCCTGCTTCACAAATACAGCCTTGACTGGGGGTCTAAGACCTTCTCTAAGAAGAGAAGAAAATGGACTGCTGAAGAATAAAATATTTGAATGATGTTAGTACCACCCTACAATTCCACCCAAGGCAATGGGCTCTTCCACTCATGCAGATGTACTTATAGTTTTGGGTACTCTCTACAGTCCCTTAAGGGAATGAAGTAGTTTCTCCTGCCAACTGAATACACATTTATTTTGCAAGATTTAGTTCGTTGCAAGTTAGAGCGAGACCATATTGTTCTTAGAAGGTCCTCTTTGGGTGTATCCCTGTTCTCAGCCTGAGGACCCATGGTTCCAGTACTTTTTCGATGTCTCTCACGGGACGCGCACCACTGTACGGAGCATTGTAGAGCAGGGTCCAAAAGCTGCCATTCTGATCACACTTCCTAAACACATCACAGGTCTTGTCTTTTTCTCTCATCAATTCTCTCCTCTCTGATGAACTTGAGTCAGACAGAAAACAGGCTTGACTTCCATGAACATGAGCTTACCTTGATGGTCACCTCACCTGTCTGGCACTTGCCCTGTGCCAGTTACTGGCATGTCTCGATTCTTCTCCTAGAAAATACAACCATTCATGGTACTGTGAAGAGCACAAGGCTGAGCTATGGCACATCTGAGGAGGAGCTGAACAAGTTGTTGAACACAAAGCCCTCCTGCTTTCTGCTTGGGTAGGGCAAATTTACAGGTGAGGGAAAGGGAGATGGGGAAGGCCACTAGAGAAGTTTCAGCTCACACCTACCCCGACCCAGATCCTAACTCTCAGTCCCCCTTCCAGACTGTTATCAAGCATTCCCAGCACAGCAGCATCATGGTTTTTTTGTGGGCCAAAAAGCCATGTGCTGGACACAACTGCTCAGCCATGGGTACATGGCTGCAGTTGCCACGTGATGCTGTGTGGCTTGCAGATCACCAGCTTCTTTGGTCCATCATGTGCAGCAATGCACAGACTTCTTTAGTTAATACGACCCAGACTAATGACATTCTGATGATATTACAATTGTTTTTGTGGGTTTTCTTTCTAGAGAAAACTGGTAATTTTTTTTGCCAAATTGTAACTCGGTTCTTTGAGCCAACTCACTCAAAGAAACATCCAGACAAGTATTCCTACAGAATATCTTGATGAAAGTTTCTTACACTCAGCATTTTTCTTTACTTTCCACTGCTGAGCATGATCCCTCATCCCAAGTCATCTTCAGCTGATAAATTCTACATCCAAACTGAGGTTTCCAAAAGCCTCCATCTACAGTCAGGCTGTGGAAATACCAACCACACCAAGTTGCAAATCAAATGTGGTAAATGGCTTAAAAAAAAAAAAAATTCTAAATAAGTATATAACTAGCATTTGGTTATATTTAGGATAAGCCAATCTTATGCTCCATGGCATAAAGCCAACCACGTGAGTGTCAGGAAGAAATTTCCACCACAGATCATTTCTGTACGTTACTGCACAATTAGGTGCTTTGTGTGATGTTCAAGCATCCTTTGGAAGGAAAAGCTGGTGGTTGTCACTGAACCTGGTAACGAACATCAGCGGTCTAATCAGGTATTTCATTCATCCCTTCTCTCCTGCAACTGTCTGCTACGAAGGGCCAGTGGAAGAACTGCTAGGTTTTTTTCTTGGGAGTTTCTCTCTGTAAGGCAAAGGACATAAAAAGGCTGTGAATAAGAAACAAAATCCCTTCCCTCTTGCATCCATCCACAGTGCCACATGTGTCACCAGCAGTGGAAATGAAGGCGTTAGCTTGTTCAAAGAGGTGGCCACCTCAGAGCAGCAAAATAAACCTTACAGCTTTTCTTCTTAAAGAAGGCTGACTTTAAAAAGGTCACCTGTTCCATCCTGTAAGCCAGCCTGGGGGGTAAATCAGACTACCAGAAGACATGTAAGTGTTCTGATCAAAAACTCTGGTCTCTGTGACAAGGCTGGAAGTGATGCTGGCAGTGCTACCAAGCACGTCCTTGGGCAGATAACTGGGATATTTTTGCAGGGTCGGAGTTGAGCTTAGAGAGGAGCTTAGAGATCGCAGTGTTCCATCTTAGCCGTGGCACAAAAGGCTTTTTGTGCCAGTCACTTCTACCTCCAGTACAAGACAAATCTTCACCAGAAAGAATTTAAAATTCACAACAGGGATAATTTTATAGCAACGCTGACATTCAAACGATGAGATGCTTTAGTAGCAGATCCCTGAATAACAACTTGATTGGGAAACCTGATGTTTTGAGACAGATTTAAAGATATAAGGTGATGTGTTAGATCACAATTAACCACAACCGCTAGTTCATTTAGGGCTACTAACTCTGCACTCTCTAGCCAATTATGTGCCCACAAGCAGACACACAAAATTCCAGTAACTTGACCATTGTGGTGTCTCAGCAACCAGCTTAAGGCAACTGTATGGTGAGGGGAGTCCTTGGTGCATCTGAGCATATAGCTACAAGATGGATCGTATTGCCCAACCCCTTAGAACTGATGGGCTGTTGGACAAGTTGCCTTTTTCACAGTGGGAACCACTGAGTAGATTAAGAGAAACTGTGTCACTGATTTTGCAGATTCATAGATTTTAGCAGTCTTACGCTGTGGCTGAACTGGGTTTATGCCTTAAAAGGGAGGGTTGCTGTAGGTGTGAAGGAAAGTTATTGACAAGAACATTTTCCATGTGAATCAAAGCCTGTTTTGTTTTCAGATCTGCCAAGACTGACAGCCTCTGTTTCTTCTGCAACAACTCCGTGTGAGGATGGCGTTAGAAGGCAGCATTTGGGTTGACTGAAGCAGCTTACAATTCCAGCAGTGGATCCAGGAGAAAAATGGAAACCTCCAAAGCCTGAGTTAGAGCTTGACAGGTAACTGAAAACAGAACCATTTCTCACTGCAGCACAATCTTAAATAACTGTCCATATTGCCAAGAACAAAATAGAGAAATCGTGTGACATCGGACCAATGTCTGGGCTGTACAAAGAGTGTGGTGGGTGCATTAAGTATAAGGTCATTTCTTAGCTGTGTAAGTCACAAACAGGTCTGAAAATGGGAATGTTACTGTTTTGCTCTGGGCTTTGCCATGTACTAACTTACCATGCCTTGGTATTGGTAAAATAGAGGTAATAGAATCATAGAATAGAACCATAGAATCATTTTGATTGAAAGAGCACTTCAAAATCATTGAGTTCAACCATTAACCCAGCACTGGGTGATGCTCATCCACCTGGTAGAGGACAGAACTGACTACTGATATTCAGAACAGTGATATTAAGGAGC